>CM039598.1:50657667-51125536 GCA_022457205.1 Saccharum spontaneum | reverse complement strand
AACAATGCTCCATTTAAATTCACGAAGTATTCAAATGCGTATATGCTTGTTTATATTCGTGAAAGTGACAAGGAGAAAATTATGTGTACTGTTGATGAAAAAGACATTGCTGAGCATTTAAGGGTATGCACAATCTGTAGCATTATCCCTCCGTTTTTTTTACTGTGGATTCCATTTTTGGTATAGTTTGGTGAGAATTGTGGATTTGTGTAGGTAAGGTTGAAAAAAGAACAAGAAGAGAAAGAACACAAAAAGAAAGAAAAAGCTGAAGCTCATCTTTATACCATAATTAAGGTCTGGATCTATGTTTCTTTCCTATTGATCTCATAATCTGAAATCGAGTTTATCTTTTAGCATTAAATTCTGGCAAATAAATCTAGGTAGCTCGAGATGAGGATTTGAAGGAACAAATTGGAAAGGATATATATTTTGATTTGGTGGACCATGAAAAAGTCCGTAATTTCCGTATACAGAAACAAATGCCTTTTAGTTCTTTCAAGGTAACATGCTTCCAGAACTCTACACAAGTCATTTTTATGGTTGCAAATCTTTCTTATTACAGCTTTATAATACAAATTTCATTCTTGTTATTGATATGTGGAACTGGATTTGACTTTTTTTTTCGTTTATTTAACTTCTGTTGAATAACTGTTTAATAGGAGGAAGTTGCCAAGGAATATGGCATCCCTGTGCAGTTTCAGCGCTTCTGGTTGTGGGCCAAGAGGCAAAACCATACATACCGCCCTAATCGTCCATTGACCCTTCATGAGGAAACACAATCTGTAAGTTATTTGTTCATTTGTTGCTTCAAAGTGCTGGAGCTTATAGTTTATTCTGCAGATACTTTGGGGACTGGCGCGTAACTTTTACTTGTTTCATTTTCATGCGAATATTAGCAATTAATGAAATCAGGAACAGAATGAGCTGTATAAGTTGGAAATACTTATTATAAAAGAACAGAACCAATGCTTGGATAAGGTTTAATAGTTATTGACTAGGGGTCTGGTCATGAACTAATATTCAGATTTGGCTTATGCAATTCTCAAAAGCTATCTTTATATGATCTCTTTTATATCTATATCTGATTGACATTACTATGATAAAGCGCTAGGATTCATCTCAGGCACTCTTATCAATTTTCTATATGTTATATGATGTAGTATAATATGTAAGACGAACGTCATAAAAGACAATAAATCTTTCATCATTCTCAAGGATTGTTCCCGTTTTCAAATACTAAGGTTGGGATAACTTTAGGAATTGGTTGAGTTGATATATATAAGAAAAGGAACCTTTCAGGAATTGGTTTAGCTGATATGGAATACTTTGCTACCAGAAAAGTAGCCCAATCTGTTGTGTTTAGTTGTCAAGATGCTATAGCAAAATTGCGAAAAACTTTGTGGAGCCTTGCACTTATTTATGTGGAACCTTTGCAGTGTTATTTTTTGTTTTTGGTCTTCCTTTATTTTTACATTTCAATTTTATGTGAATATATCTCATTCTTTTCTTTCCCTGCTTAGGTGGGGCAACTGAGGGAGGTATCAAATAAGGCACACAATGCTGAGTTGAAGCTGTTTTTGGAAGTAGAACTTGGGCTGGTAATTATATGCTTGATTTGTCCTGCCTTCCAGTTCTGCATGTTACTTATAGTGTCTGCTGTGGCACTCAGCTGTGGATTCGTTACCTATCTTTGTTTACCCATTTAGGATTTGCGGCCTCTCCCTCCTCCTGAGAAGGGCAAGGAAGATATTCTTCTTTTCTTCAAACTCTACAACCCAGAAAAGGAAGAACTTCGGTACATCTTCTGTTTTAAGTGATAACATTGTCATCTTGTCCTAAGTAGTGCTTCTTTATCCTTCATTAAAATAAGTGTATCATCATGTGACTCATGGGGTTGTTTCATCCATGTAGTTTTATGGGGAGGCTCTTCGTGAAGGCCTTGGGCAAACCTTCAGAAATCCGGGCAAAACTAAACGAAATGGCTGGATTTTCCCCTGATCAAGAAATTGAGCTTTATGAGGCAAGATTGAATTTTTGTTTTGATATATTTATTGTCCTGATGTTTGTTCACTAGTGCATTGTTGTAGTGCATCGTTCTCCAGATGCATTAATTCTGTCCGTGATGACCTTATGATGGGTACTGTGCTTAAATGGTTCCATTGGTACATATATACAGGAAATTAAGTTTGAGCCAAACGTGATGTGCGAAATTATCGACAAGAAACTCACTTTTCGTTCTAGTCAGGTTTGTCAATACACTTCTATTCAAAGGGACGCATAACTCAAATTAAAGGGTTATTTATTGAATTATTTCCAAAATTTCTCAATATTTTAGCTTGAAGATGGGGACATTATCTGTTTCCAAAAATCACCAGGAGCAGAATATGATGCACAAGTGCGATATCCAGACGTTCCTTCATTTTTGGAGTATGTCCATAATAGGCAGGTGTGGTATCCGTATGCCCAACTTGTTTACGATTTTGTACTGTAGGTATAAGACTCATATTTGTTCTTCCAATTTTCATATGATTTTACTTCCATTTGTAAGCTATTATTGCATATTGTCAGTCTGCCACATCTATTTATGGTCATGTTCCAGTTCCACATCACTTCTGGTATGTTTTAGGACACTAGAAAATATACAGTGAGATTTTTTATTTGTAGTTTTTCCCCTCTTCTAATGGAATTGATCTATCTAGTGTACCATGTTTACTTTTTTAATATGTGTATCCACCTTACTAATAACCACAACCAAGCCTCTGTTGCATCTCATGCAGCAGCTTGATGTTGCCTTTTCATTTTTATTGCTCCAAATTTTATGCTGCAGAAGAGACATCTGTTCATAATGTCCATGCATTCCTTTTCCTCTTCTTCGCATCAGTATTTATTGGTGGCATAGTTTCTGTACAGTTCATTTGTCAGCTATATAGTTTATTCTTGAGAACAATACGGCTCCTTTTACCATAGAGCTTTTGCCGGCAGTTATTAAATCCTGCTTTCTCATCATGTTCCTGAAGTAACTGTTGTGGTTGCTGCAGGTTGTGCATTTCCGGTCTTTGGAGAAACCAAAGGATGATGATTTTTCTTTGGAATTGTGAGAGTTTGCTTATTGTGCATCATTGTTCGGTGAAATTGTCTAATTGAATATATATCTCACCCAATATGTTCTTTTTTTTTTCCATGCCTCAAGGTCAAAGCTTCATACCTATGATGATGTTGTTGAGAGAGTTGCTCGCCAACTTGAATTGGATGATCCAGCGAAAATTCGGCTTACATCCCACAATTGCTACTCTCAGCAACCTAAACCACAACCCGTCAAATATCGAGGAGTGGAGCATCTGTTGGACATGCTCATCCATTACAATCAGGTTAACATTTTTCATTTCTTTTGGTCAATATGAGCATGGTTTCTTGTAACAGTGTGTTGGACTTCCTACTAAAGCACTATCTGGTACAGACGTCTGACATCTTGTATTATGAAGTGTTGGATATACCACTGCCAGAATTGCAGTTCCTGAAAACCCTGAAAGTCGCATTTCACCATCCTACGAAGGATGAGGTTTGTTTTGCTACCAGGCACGTATGGTGTGCTGCCTAAAGTATTTGTGTGTATATCTTCATATGATATCCTTTCTCCAGGTTGTTATTCATAGCATCAGGCTTCCAAAAAATAGCACCATTGCTGATGTAATAAATGACTTGAAAACTAAGGTAAGCAATACGTTCCCCTCAATCTATTTGTAATTGTAGTTTTGTTCTTCGGAGTTACACTTCAGCTGAACTAAGCTGACACTATTGTGTCGACCCTGAATATATCCATATATCCTTGTTACTTCTATTAGTTTTTTCCCTTGACGTTTGAGACCTGTGTGCACTAGATCATGTTTTGGGAGTGTGCCCCTATACCTAAGTGTTTTCCTTGCTACCTAAAACTTGTTAGGCCCCCTCAGTCAAGCATTGTTTCCAATAAACAAATAGACTAATTCTTATTGAATGTAGCAAACACTAAAGTAGGTAGGTGGGGCATTCCAGATGTAGGCCCTTGTCTCTTCAGAGTCTTATACAACAATAAAGAAAAAAGAACATTTTGTAGCTCTAAAGAGTTAAGACAGGAAAAGAAGTAGCCGCAGATGGAGTGCCTAGCCTTGTCTGCTAATCTGGTTAAAGGGTCTGGTCATACTTGTATTATCACTTATAGTTTGCTATCAAACTGTACTAAAGCGTCCCTCAAAGACTTGAATTTTAGTAGTGGGAATTTGTCCCACAAATTGTTGATTTAGAGCTACTAGGAGTATTAATTATCCTTGTGAGCCACCTGCACCCATTAAATGTGGCGTATAATTCCTTCATTACCTGCCTTGGTCAAGCAATATATGTCCATTAAATCCTGGGGCTGCTGGAGACGTCACGCCAATCCAATCTTTTCGCCATGAAACACATAGATATAATGGAGGGCATCTACGCCTTTTCTCCATGATAATAACCTGTCTGGTTTGCTTAAAATCATGTCTTTGTGGGATGGCTGGAGTAAAAAGCTTATTGTTTGGTGTGAATGTGGCTGCTGTTCGGGTGCTAAACCCTTCTCTTTTCTTAATATATAATAATGATACACAGCTTTTCTGTGTGTTCGAGTGAAAAAGTAAAAGCAACTGTGAAGTGGCTTGTTAGGTTTCTCTTGCTGGTTTGGTTCATTAAGCTTTTAATTGTACTAATCAACAGGTTGAACTGTCCAGTCCTAATGCTGAACTACGTGTGCTAGAAGTCTTTTACCACAAGATCTATAAGGTACTTTGGGCATTCATATGATACATTATGAGCATTACACAATATACAATGTTTCTTATGTTTTATTTTCTGGAGAACAAAGAATTTGTAACTAGTGTAACGAATTCTTCTATATAAAAAACTACCATTTTTTACTGTATTCATTATGGCCACTTGCTAATTCAAGTTTTTTCATAGATCTTTCCACTACAAGAGAAGATAGAGAATATAAATGATCAATATTGGACACTGCGTGCTGAGGAGGTGTGTAATAATTTTGTCCACTGTACTTGGTGGCTGTACTTCCAATCTGAAAAGTTCTAAGTAACCTCATAAGTGTGTCTATCAATGGGTGTAGATTCCAGAAGAGGAGAAAAATATAGGTCCAAATGATCGGCTAATTCATGTTTATCACTTCATGAAAGATATTAATCAGACTCAGGTAGTGCACTTATTAAGTTGTATTTGAAGATAGCTATTCAATATTTTTTATGTCAAGAATTGACATTGTTTTGACCTACAGCAAATTCAGAACTTTGGAGACCCTTTCTTTCTGCTCATTCATGAAGGTGAGACTTTAGCTGAAGTCAAGAAGCGCATACAGAGTAAACTGCAAGTCTCTGCCGATGAATTTTCCAAGGTGATCCATCTATTGAAGTTTCTTTTAATGGATGGAGTGAGTGACAACATATTAGTATTCATAAATAGTACTACTATTTCTGATCTGGTTCTTCTGTAATGGGCAGAATTCAGATGCCATACTTAACTATCAAAATTTATCAATCATCTCAAAAATTTCAGTCACTTGCCAGGAAAAAAGTCTCGTCCATCACAAGTGAAATCGTTTGCCAATTATTTTGTGAACTGTGATAGCAAAGTAATATAACAAAGTGCTATTCAGTAACAGGTCTTGATTTTTGTAACTTCCGTGTCTTTTGGATTATTGCTATTCTTTTTCTTGTCATTGCCTTTCCTTTTCTTTTACCTTGAGTTGCATTGCATATTATGCTGCTACAGAACTGATATACTTGTTAATATTCATGTGAGCAGTGGAAATTTGCGTTTATATCGATGAATCGGCCAGACTACCTTCAGGATTCAGATGTTATATCTACTCGCTTTCAGGTAAATTGTTTGATGTTGCCTACATGCTTGTCTAGCTGTTTCCATGCACTTGTCCTGTTTGCTGACCTTTGTCATCTGATTACTACAGAGGAGAGAGGTCTATGGAGCTTGGGAGCAATATCTTGGGATGGAGCACACTGATACTGCACCAAAAAGGGCTTATACAGTGAATCAGGTATGCTACTTTCTTGTGAAACAATGCTGTCAAATTTTCTAGTGTCGATTCTATGCACCATACTAGTGTCATCATAGTTTAGGCAAACATGCAATGCTTTATGATCTCAGTAGCTGCATCTTTATGAGATCTGCTGTAATCATCGCTATTTTCAGTGAATGGGTTAAAGGATCTTTGAGTCTGCATGATAATGTAGAGAATTTACTATTAATCCGTTTTATCTGAATCTATGTTTGACTCTGTTGCCTAGAATGGTTTTATAGTTGCCACCACCCAAGAAAGACATTTTAATTTTTCTTCAGATATTTGCTGAGACTGTTTTAAGCTCTGGCATGCACGGTTACATGTCCATTGAATTTTTATGCACTTCACTGTAGCATTCATATAATGTTTTGTATTCAGGTTTGGTTATGTAATCCTAACTTTCCTCCGGTGATTTGAACTACCTGCAGAACCGTCACTCATACGAGAAGCCGGTCAAAATTTACAATTGAAATTTCTTACTGGTCTGGCCTCATGGTGAAGTACTCCATATGAGTGGAGCAGCCAAAAAAGGGAGGATAAGGAATTTATACTGTCAGGGGGAAACCTCATAGTTGTTAACCATTCGGTGTGCCATGACCATCTATTCCAGTGCTACAGGCCGGCCGCTGTCATCTCATCTGTAGCAGCCAGCTCCCATAGGCCATACCAATGATTTTTTCAAGATTTCCCTTCGTTGCCCCCGGGTGATGGTGCTAGGGCATTGATGTCTGTTTCGGTTGGGTTGGGTACAAGGGCAGATATTGCTTCATTCTTAGAGCAAAGTTGGGTACATAAGATTTTGGTAGGAGGCGTGTATACAGGCAGTCGGTATATTTTGTCTTGTACTATTGTTAATGTAGTGACAATGGTTGACTGTAAATTGGTTCCAATTTCCAGCTTCCATCGCATGTCTGAAAAAGGAGAGTAATTTTGGGGCCTTTCAGAAACATGCAATATTTGACATCTTGTTGCAAGAAACTACAGCCTGCTCAAGGACCTACTGCTTCGATCATAACTAAAGCAAGAGAAAAATTGTACTTTTTTTACTTTTGTTTATTTTTGCAACGTGATCATGATGTGTCAAAATATTTGTATGCTTCTTAAATGACCCCAAAGTTGTTACCTGCTGCTTAAGTCGACATAGTGGTAGGTTTTTGAAATCTTGAAAAACTTGCTCAGAATTTATAATGCGGGATACAGAAGGAACGCCCCGCGTCGTCCTTAGCAGGATGACTCGGGGGGCTCCAGGTTCCCCCGCCGCCGAGCCCCCTTCCCCGCGCTTCTCTGCCCTGCTGCCGGAGCTTGACGCCGGAGGTCCGGCGAACGGCGAGGATGACGGCGGTAGGGAGTTTTCTTCCTCTTCTCGCAGTTGCTGGCACTTGAGGCGTGGTGGGTGCAGGGCGGTGGCCAGCAACATGGTCCCGGCCTCGGTCCTAGTGGATCCGGCATTCCCACACCCGGATCTGCTGGCCCTGCGTGTGGAGCTGCCCACCGTGTCCGGTTGGTGGCGGCCTGCTTGGGGCGAAGGTGGAGGAGCGCAAGGCGGCTGTAGCAACCCGTATCCGGTCCCGATGTTGGTGGATCCGGCGTTCCATTGCCCGGATCTGCCAGTCCTGCACCTGGGGCTGCACGCCGGTGGCGCTGTGTGTGGCGCACCAAGGTGGCCGCGCGAGATCGCGCGGAGGTGGAGCTCGCTGCACGCTGCGTGGTGGTGCAGGATGGGGGCTGCTGCTCGCTGTTGTTCCTTGCCGGTGACTGTCGCCGCGGGCACCAGATCCGGCGCATTGGAGGCCGGATCCGGCCTTCTCTAGGCCTGATCTGGTTCTCCTGCGGTGGTAGAGGTTGGCGGCGCCGGTGTTTGGCTGGCACCGGCATCGGCAATGGCAGGAAGGTGGATCAGCTCTGTCGGAACGGATTGGTGGTGTGGTGGTACGGCTGGGCGTAGTCAGACGTCGTGGTGACGTGGGAGGCTGCGCTGGTTGTGCGGCGGCGGCGTCGTGGTGGCGTCGGAGTCGGCCGGCTCGTTTTCACTTCTGCAGCGCCAAGGCGGTGAGGCGGGCGTCGGTCGAGCGGGCCACTCCAGGCTCTCGCAGTTCGACGACATCGACGGCGGCTTGGTGGCATGGCGTAGTGGGCAGCAAGGGGTCGGTAGAGGTTGCTGGGGGCCTGCGCGGCGTGGTTGATGTGGGGCCGGCTCAGCAGGGGTCGGGACATTGGTGGGCTGGGCGACTGGGGCTTCTTCTGATCCTGGCCCTCTTCTCCCCGCCATCTGCCTTCCCTCTTTCTCGGGTTGGTTTCCGTGGCAAAGCTGACTGGATCTGCTTCCTGCTGGCCGGTTTTGCCAGTTCTGGCAGGGCGCGGACTCTTCGGCGGGCTTCTCCTAGCCGGCGTCTCTAGGGGCGACGAACAGGTGGGGCTGCTGCTGATCCATCGCCGCACCCTACCAGGTATGGTTTGGCCAGATTGGGGCGAAAGCTTGGACGATGACGTCTACGGGTCGTTTCCTTCTTGGAGGCGTCCTGTTCTACCTCTCCTCCTTCCATACCAGATGTTGCAGGTGAAATACCTTGTCTGCGCTTTTAGCGTCGTATCCTCTTGGAGACATGGCTAGGCATTCCAGTTCTATAGTTGCTCCTGCCGGCTGTCCATGGTGGTGCCCCAAGTTGTGCGATTTGGTGTCGTCCGGCAGGTCGTGTTTGAGTTGTTTTAGTTGGGTTGATTCGCCAAGTTGAAGTAAGTAATGGCGTGAGTTGTGATAGTTGTCCGGTGGATATACCAAAGTCATGTTAGGATGAGTGGAACACTCTCATCAGTTGTATGGTTTTTGACCCAGTTTCCATTAAAGTACTAAGTAGGCACTTGCTTTTTTTTCCTTTCTTCGTCTAATAGAAATCGCCGCAAAGCTTTTGCCGTCCTTTTTAAAATTTGTAATGCAGCGGAGGTAAAGAACTCATTGCTAGCATCGGTTTTGTCTGGAAATAGGCATCTTTTGATGGTCGCATGAGAGTTCGATGGCTTCACCATGCGATTAAGCAGTGGAGAGAGGATGAACAATTGAACACGGAACACCTCTGACCTCGTCCACATCCTCAGATTCTCTCTAGGTGCCTTGTCGTCTCTGTGCAAATGCTGCAGATGTTACTAGTCTCACCACAACCCTGGCCCATTTTGTTGTGAAGCTCCTGTGGTTCTTATATCCTGACGGGGTCAAGAGGAAATCCAAAGGCTAACTTTCGCAAAATGCTGGTGTATGGTACATTTTTTTTGGCAATGCTTAGGAGCTAGCGTCCATCCGACCGGACACGGTTTTCTAAGCCTGCGTGTACAGGCTTGACAAGCTTGTTTACTCTCTACGTCTCTCTATCTCTCTAAAAAATATCTCCCCATCGTGTGCTGCTGCGTTGTGTGCTCGTTACTGCCGTCTTCCCCGTCGCGCACCCCATCTCGCGCCGTGCGGCTCCCTCATCTAGCGCCACGGCCCCTCCATCGCCGCGCCGCGCTCCATCTCTCGTCGCGCCTGCTCCAGTTCGCTGCGCACCGCGCCCCCATGAAAGGTCTTGATGGCTAGAGGGGGGGGGGGTGAATAGCCTTTTAAAAATTTCTACAAAGACAAGCTAAACAAGTTTATCAATACAACAAATAGCGAGATGCGAGTTTTGCTTAGCCTACGGGGTGTTTGCAAGCCACCTATTCAATTCACAATTCTAGTATTGGCACTCAACCGCACAAGTTAAACCGAGAAGGTAACTACAACTACAACTAGCAAGCTACACAAAAGAGCTACTCTAGCAAAGCAAACTAGCTAGCAAATATAACTAAGAAAGTAATGCGGAGTTGAGTTAGGAGGGTTTCACCGAGGGGCGAAGTATTGAGCCAACCAATATGATCAACAATGAATACCAAAACAACCGAACACCGGGATCAATCAATCACAATATGAAAGTGATGACACGAAGATTTATCCCGAGGTTCACGTGCTTGCCGGCACGCTAGTCCCCGTTGTGTCCCTCTTCACCACGTGGTTCGGTGGCTAATCGGTCTCACACCGAGCCTCTCAAAAGACGCCACAAGAACCTACCAAATGGCAAAAGGTTGCAATGACACGAGCAATTTACTAATGTTGCCTTTGGCGCTTCGCCGAGGTAGGCACAAACCCCTCACAATCACCGGAGATGGCCAAGAACAATCACCAACTCTTGCCAACGCCTCCAAGCTGCTCCAAGCCGTCTAGGTGGCGGCAACCACCGAGAGAAACAAGAATCCCGCAGCAAATCAACCACCAAGTGCCAACTAGATGCAATCTCACAATGCAAATGCACTTGGATCACTCAATCTCACTTCGAATATGCAAACAAGCAAGAGAGATGAGTGGGAGGGGAGTTGCTTAGCTCAAAGTGCTCACAAGTATGTCAAAATGTCCAAGAGAGAGAGCTTTGAGCCGGCCAACGAGTATATATAGACGTACCCCTTCGAATATAGCCGTTAGGAACGAGATCCAGCTGAAATCGCGTTGACCGGACGCGCTGGTCCAATTGACCGGACGCGCCGGTCACGTAACGGCTAGTTTCGCGAAGCACTGACCGGACGCGCCGGTCGCAACGACCAGACGCGCCGGGCACGACCGGACGCACCGGTCCCGTAACGGACCGGATGCGCTGGTCAACCCTGAGCCGCGCACAACGAAACAGTGACCGGACGCACTGGTGAACTGACCGGACGCCACAGTGCCCGCGTCCGGTCGAAGTCCAGTAAGCTCCCTGGACGACCGGACGCGTCCGGTCGACTGTGACCGGACGCTCCTCGCGTCCGATCAGACAACTGAAACACGCGCAGACACTGGACACTGACCGGACGCGTCCGGTCACACGGAGACCGCGTCCGGTCCAGCGTCCGGTCACCACTGTGACCTCCGTTCGCTTTCCGTTCGATTTCCGACTTTCGGCGTAGTGGAAAAAAGTCGTTTCAACTCCTCAAAAATGCCTGAATCCCGCCTCGCAAGCTCGGCGGGAGGGAGAGAGGACCCCCAAACCCTCTCTACCGCTCAAACTCCACCGCCTTCGCAAACGTGCTAACATCACCAAGTGACCATCACCATGTGCATGTGTGTTAGCATTTTCACAATCATTTTTCGAGGCTTTATTAGTGTTATCCAAATGCATATGACATGAAATGCACACCTAGAGGCACTTAGGAGTTCAATAGCCGCGTCATTCCCCTCTTTATAGTACGGCTATCTATCCTATAATGTAACCACACCCACTAGGTGTCTTGGTTACTAAAACACAACCCTTAAGCATATACCTTTGCTTTGATCACGTAGGGTT
Organism: Saccharum spontaneum; assembly: GCA_022457205.1. Lineage (NCBI taxonomy): Eukaryota > Viridiplantae > Streptophyta > Magnoliopsida > Poales > Poaceae > Saccharum > Saccharum spontaneum. The sequence continues at coordinate 51,114,124 of CM039598.1, read as the reverse complement.
GCGTCCAAATCCAAGTGTGGCCATCATGATCACCATGTCCATCTTGCCACCAACCTTGGAATGTACTAATCCTCATATGCTACATACAACTTAGGCATAGGATTAGTACTTAGGCATTGTCACTAATTACCAACACCAAACATAGGACTTTCAATCTCCCCCTTGTTGGTAATTGGTGACAACCCTTTCACAAAGATATTATGATAAAATTTTGATTGAACCCATGTCACATTGTCCAAGTATATTACCATGTGTAAGAAGTATGGACAAGTGATCATGAATTCAAATTGATAGCAATGGCTCCCCCTACATGTATGCTATATGTTTGGATTTTGGAAGCATACATGTTAGATAGGAAAGATTTGGAGCATTGACTACCAATAGGTGCGAAGTGTTCTAGATTATAGACCTTTGAAGCGTGATACCATCGGAGTAGCGATAAACACCAACTTAGCACCTTGTGTAGTTAGATATCACTTGAAAAAGCACAAACAAAACTAGAAACCTCGTGAGATCAACATTATAAGCAAGGCTCTAGTACCACTTTGAAAAACATGAAGCAAGAGAAATCTAACTACTTCCTATTCATGCTAGTACTTCAATACATCATTCAATTGTATACTAGCAAGTCACCACACAAGCAAAGTATTGGAGAAAAAGAAATGCATAACTATGCGTCATACATATGAAGTGCATAAGGAAATGCAACATTCATGTTTAAGAGCTTGCTCCCCCTACTTGTGTGCTCAAAATTTTAGTTGATCCCCTTCTTTTATTAAATTCTCCTCTTTTTAGAATCTATCTTTGTGAACACCATTTTTCTCCCCCTTTGTGCTTCTCCCCCTTTGAGTTCTATCTTTGTGAACAATATTTTCTCCCCCTTTGGCACCAATGACCACAAGGGACTAACTTTAGATAGATTATCATGTTGAATTATGGGGTGAGGATCAAGTTTGTGATTCAACCTAGATTGCTTGCATAAATAAAATGCTTCGGTTTGATCCAAGGGCAAGCTTCTTCACACCTCACTAGAAGGATTATCATGCACCATGTTGAAGCAAATATTTAGACAAGTTTTCTAGATTAAACACTTAGGATCACAAGCTACTCAAACAAGTTATATGCTACCACTAGATCATACAAGTCATGGAAACAATAGTGGCACCATATAAACTTCAAAGTCATTTGATTTTCATGAATGAGCCTAGAACATAAGAAATCATGACTAGATGCACTAAACATGTCCTTAGTATAGAATGTATGACATGTCAACCAATTGTACCTTGGGGCTCGAAGGAGAGGCATGTCATAACATTGGGGTGCATCAACTCATGTTGGAGAAGTCAATTATGTTCAACTCATTCTTTAGCTTGTGAAATCTCTTCTCATCAAGTGGTTTGGTGAATAGATCGGCTAGTTGATCTTCGGTGCCCACACTCTCAATAGCAATGTCACCCTTTTGTTGATGATCTCTAATGAAATGATGACGAACATCAATATGCTTTGTTCTTTGATGTTGAATCGGATTGTTGGTTAGCTTCACGGCACTTTCATTGTCACATAGCAATGGCACATTCTTAAAGTTGATTCCAAAATCCTTCAATGTTGCCTTCATCCACAAGATTTGTGCACAACAACTACCCGCGGCGATGTATTCGGCCTCGGCGGTAGATAGTGCAATACTATTTTGCTTCTTGGATAACCATGAGACAAGTGATCTTCCCAACAATTGACAAGTCCCGGAAGTGCTCTTTCTCTCCACTTTATCACCGGCATAGTCGGAATCCGAATATCCAACTAGCTCAAAGCTTGCACCTTTGGGATACCATAATCCAACATCTTGTGTATGCTTCAAATACCTCAATATTCTCTTTGTTGCCTTCAAATGACTTTCTCTTGGTGAGGCTTGAAATCTTGCACACATGCATACACTAAACATCACATCGGGTCTTGATGCCGTCACATAGAGTAGGCTACCAATCATTGATCTATAAAGCTTTTGATCCACCATGTTGCCACTCTTGTCACTATCCAAACTTCCACTAGTGCCCATTGGAGTTGTAATGCTCTTTGCATCTTCCATGCCAAACTTCTTGAGCATATCTTTGATGTACTTGGTTTGGCTCACAAATGTTCCTTCCTTCATTTGTTTGATTTGAAGTCCAAGAAAGAAACTAAGTTCACCAATCATTGACATTTCAAATTCCTTTGCCATCATTTTTCCAAACTCATCACAATAATCTTGATTGGTTGAACCGAAGATGATATCATCAACATATATTTGCAATACAAACAAGTCTTTCCCAATCTTCTTAGTGAATAGTGTTGTATCAACTTTGCCCATGACAAATCCTTTGGATAGCAAGAAGTCCCTCAATCTTTCATACCATGCTCTAGGTGCTTGCTTCAATCCATACAAAGCTTTCCTTAACTTATATACATGGTTGGGTTTCTTGTCATCTTCAAAACCGGGAGGTTGCTCCACATACACCTCCTCTTGAATGTACCCATTGAGAAATGCACTCTTCACATCCATTTGATATAGCTTGATATTATGAGCACAAGCAAAGGCAAGTAAGATCCTAATTGCTTCTAATCTTGCAACCGGGGCATAAGTTTCACCAAAGTCAAGACCCTCTATTTGTGTGTAACCTTGAGCCACTAGTCTTGCTTTGTTCCTTACTACTATTCCATCTTGATCTTGCTTGTTGCGAAAAACCCATCTTGTTCCAATGACATTGTGATCTTTAGGCCTCTCAACTAGTTCCCATACTTCATTTCTCTTGAAGTTGTTGAGCTCTTCATGCATTGCATTTACCCAATCCGGATCTCTCAATGCTTTATCAATGTCCTTGGGTTCTTCCATTGACACAAAAGAAGAGTGAGCACAAAATGATGCCAATCTTGATCTAGTTTGAACTCCCCTTTGTATGTCCCCAATGATGGAATCCAATGGATGGTCTCTTGCAATGTTAGTTGGTTGAAGCACTTGGACTTGATTGCTTGGATGTTGATGTTGATCATGAGTTGGAGATGATGAACTAGCCACTTGTTGATCTTGTTGCACTTGAGATGATGTACTAGCTTGATTTTGCATTAGAGAATCACTAGCTTGTGTAATTGGACTTTGGAGCACTTGATCTTTGTTGTCATTCACATCAATCACTTGCTTCGGCCTAATATCACCAATATCCATTTCTTTCATAGCATTGGTCAATTGAGTTCCTCTCACATCATCCAAGTTATTTTCTTCATCTTGAGAGCCATTTGTTTCATCAAACTCAACATCATGAACTTCCTCAAGTAAACCACTAGCCAAATTCCAAACTCTATAAGCTTTGCTAGTAGTGGAGTAACCAAGTAAGAATCCTTCATCACATTTCTTCTCAAACTTGCTCAATCTAGTGCCCTTCTTCAAGATATAGCATTTGCAACCAAATACCCGAAAGTATGCAATATTGGGCTTTCTTCCATTTAAGATCTCATATGGTGTCTTCTCTAGGAACTTGTGGCAATAGAGGCGATTGCTATAGAAGCAAGCCGTGTTGATTGCTTCGGCCCAAAATGAATGACTCACATTATACTCATTCAACATTGATCTTGCCATATCAATCAATGTTCTATTCTTCCTCTCAACTAAGCCATTTGATTGAGGTGTATACTTGGCCGAAAATTGATGTTTGATTCCAAGCTCATCACATAGCTCATCAATTCTTGTATTTCTAAACTCACTTCCATTGTCACTTCTTACTTTCTTGATTGTGGTCTCAAACTCATTTTGCACCCTCTTGATGAACTTCTTGAATATGTCAAATACATCACTCTTGTCCACAAGAAAGAATACCCATGTGTATCTAGTGAAATCATCCACAATCACAAAGCCATACTTGTTGCCACCTATGCTTGTGTATGTAGTTGGTCCAAATAGATCCATGTGCAACAACTCAAATGCCTTGGAAGTACTCATAATGCTTTTTAATGGATGAGTGTTACCTACTTGCTTTCCGGCTTGACATGCACTACATAGCTTATCTTTCTCAAATGTGACATCCTTCAAGCCTCTAACTAAGTCATGCTTCACTAACTTGTTCAATTGCTTCATGCCAACATGACCAAGTCTTCTATGCCATAACCAACCCATACTTGATTTGGTGAGCAAGCATGTTGAAAGTTAAGTGTCACTAGCATTGAAATCAACCAAGTATAGATTCTCATATCTAAAGCCCTTGAAGATCAAGTTGGAGCCATCAACACTAACTATCTCCACATCATCAACACCAAATATGCACTTGAAACCGAGATCACACAATTGAGCAACCGAGAGAAGATTGAAGTTCAACTTTTCAACTAAGAGCACATTGGAAATGCTATGATCATTTGAGATTGCAATCCTTCCAAGAGCCTTCACATCACCCTTGCTATTGTCACCAAATGTGATGCTATCAATACCACTATCATTTGATTTGAGAGAATTGAACATTCTTGAATCACCGGTCATATGTTGAGAGCACCCACTATCAAGCACCCAATGCCTTCCTCCGGCCTTGTAATTTACCTACAAAATAAATCAATGTTTCTTAGGTACCCATACTTATTTGGGTCCTTGGAGGTTAGTAACTAAGTTCTTTGGTACCCAAATGGCCTTCTTCTTTGGACCCACAATTGGTGTACCAACAAACCTAGCATGCACACCTTTCTCACCCTTGGTAAGCACATAACAAGAATCAAAAGGAATGTAATCTATTTTAGCATGAAACTTGTTGTTGTTCTTGTTCATTTTATTACAATTAATCTCTAGATGCCCAACTTGCTTGCATCTATTGCAATAACGACCATTGCTCTTCACAAAGCGAGACTTTGGAGTAGCAAAGGCCGCCTTGCCCTTCTTGGGAGTATAGCCCAAACCCTCTTTGTTAAGAGAGAACCTTTGGCTACCCAAGCATTTTAGCAAGCGGGCATCCCCACCATAGGCATTGCCTAATGCGCGGGTGAGATCATCCACCTCTCTCTTGAGAGTCTTATTCTCAACCACAAGTGATGACTCACTAGTAGTAGAGGTAGAGTTGGTTGTGGTGGATGATGATGAGCTACATGAAGCATTAGTAGGACCAACAAATAAAGAATCATCAATAATATCACATGTTAGTCCAATATCACAAGTGACAATCACTTGCTCCTCCTTAGCTTCCTTCATGAGCTTCTCCAACTTGAGGTCCTTCTCCTTGATGAGCTCAAGTAGAGAGGAGTGGGCTTCCTTAAGCCTAGTGTGAGCAACTTCGAGGTCCTCGTGGTCTTCCTTTAGACACTCACGAGAGGCCTCTAGCTCATCAAAGGATTTCCTAAGAGCTTTGAGCTCTTGTTCAATTCCTTTGCACTCCTTACTCTTTTTGAGAGCAACAAGCTCCTTCATCAAGGCATCATTTTCATTGCTCTTGGCAATGAGCTCTTGCTCCAAGATTTTGCACTTCTTGGTTGTTCTCTTGTAGCCCTTGCTCATTTGATCTATTATGCCTAATAGATCATCTTTGGAGTAGTCCTCATCCTCCTCATCATCACTCCTACAACCATCACTAGCACAAGAATCATCATCACTATCATCATATTTTACCTTGGTAGGCTTGGCCATAAGGCATGTCGATGTAGTGTCGAAGATGGATGACTTGTTGGAGAGGGCGATGCTTGCAATGGCTCGCCGAGTGGTCCTCTCATCATCACTAGAGCTATCATCATCACTATCGGAGTTATCACTATCCCAAGTGACCACATAGCCACCACCCTTCTTCTTCTTGTTGATAGTGAAGCTCTTCTTTTCTTTCTTCTCCTTCTTGTCCTTCTTGTTCTTCTTCAACTTCAACTCCCCATCATGATATCTTTTGTCTTCATAGGGGCACTTTGCCACTACATGATCGGGGCTATTGCAATTGTAGCAAAGCACCTCCTTTGCCTTCATGAAGTCCCTTCTCTTCCTTGCCCCATATCCTTTCTTCTTCATGAACCTTCCCATCTTGTGCACTAGGAGGGCCATGGTCTCATCATCGAATGGATCATCATCATCACTCTCCACCTTGCTCTTGCCCTTAGAAGATGAAGCCTTGAATGCAATGGGCTTCTCTTGCTTGACCTTGGTCTCCTTCTCTTCTACCTCGTCTTCATCATCATTGTATTGAGCATCGGTCATTACATCTCCAAGCACTTGATTTGGAGTCACCTTGTCCAAACCCTCTCTTTGGATCATCTTCCTCAAGATAGCAAACTTCTTAGGTAAGTTCATCAAGAACTTATGTGAGAAGTCCTTGTCCTTGACATCTTCTCCTAGGCTCTTGAGATCATTGACAATAACTTGTAGCCTATAGAACATCTCCGGTATGGACTCATCATCCTTCATCTTGAAGCTTGCAAACTTATCCTTGAGCATATAGAGCTTGGCACTTTTTACCGTTGAAGTGCCCTCATATGTTTCCTCTAATCTTGTCCACACTTCACTTGCCATTTCAAGATCCTTGATTTGCTCAAAGACCTTTGCATCAATCCCATTGTAGAGAGTGTTGAGAGCCATAGTGTTGCATTGGTTGTTGATGCAGTCATTGTTGGTGAGGTTATCGGGATCAATGATAGCATAATCATGATGTGTCACCTCCCAAACCTTCTCATTGATAGAGCAAAGATATTGCTTCATCTTTCTTTTCCAATGATCAAAAGATGAGACACCGTCAAAGAATGGAGGCTTGCCCCTGACATGGTTGAACACAACTTGAGCCATCTTACACCGAGGTTGTTAAGCCTAACAAACGGTGACCACGGCTCCGATACCACTTGAAAGGTCTTGATGGCTAGAGGGGGGGTGAATAGCCTTTTAAAAATTTCTACAAAGACAAGCTAAACAAGTTTATCAATACAACAAATAGCGAGATGCGAGTTTTGCTTAGCCTACGGGGTGTTTGCAAGCCACCTATTCAATTCACAATTCTAGTATTGGCACTCAACCGCACAAGTTAAACCGAGAAGGTAACTACAACTACAACTAGCAAGCTACACAAAAGAGCTACTCTAGCAAAGCAAACTAGCTAGCAAATATAACTAAGAAAGTAATGCGGAGTTGAGTTAGGAGGGTTTCACCGAGGGGCGAAGTATTGAGCCAACCAATATGATCAACAATGAATACCAAAACAACCGAACACCGGGATCAATCAATCACAATATGAAAGTGATGACACGAAGATTTATCCTGAGGTTCACGTGCTTACAGGCACGCTAGTCCCCGTTGTGTCCCTCTTCACCACGTGGTTCGGTGGCTAATCGGTCTCACACCGAGCCTCTCAAAAGGCGCCACAAGAACCTACCAAATGGCAAAAGGTTGCAATGACACGAGCAATTTACTAATGTTGCCTTTGGCGCTTCGCCGAGGTAGGCACAAACCCCTCACAATCACCGGAGGTGGCCAAGAACAATCACCAACTCTTGCCAACGCCTCCAAGCTGCTCCAAGCCGTCTAGGTGGCGGCAACCACCAAGAGAAACAAGAATCCCGCAGCAAATCAACCACCAAGTGCCAACTAGATGCAATCTCACAATGCAAATGCACTTGGATCACTCAATCTCACTTCGAATATGCAAACAAGCAAGAGAGATGAGTGGGAGGGGAGTTGCTTAGCTCAAAGTGCTCACAAGTATGTCAAAATGTCCAAGAGAGAGAGCTTTGAGCCGGCCAACGAGTATATATAGACGTACCCCTTCGAATATAGCCGTTAGGAACGAGATCCAGCTGAAATCGCGTTGACCGGACGCGCTGGTCCAATTGACCGGACGCGCCGGTCACGTAACGGCTAGTTTCGCGAAGCACTGACCGGACGCGCCGGTCGCAACGACCAGACGCGCCGGGCACGACCGGACGCACCGGTCCCGTAACGGACCGGACGCGCTGGTCAACCCTGAGCCGCGCACAACGAAACAGTGACCGGACGCGCTGGTGAACTCACCGGACGCCACAGTGCCCGTGTCCGGTCGAAGTCCAGTAAGCTCCCTGGACGACCGGACGCGTCCGGTCGACTGTGACCGGACGCTCCTCGCGTCCGATCAGACAACTGAAACACGCGCAGACACTGGACACTGACCGGACGCGTCCGGTCACACGGAGACCGCGTCCGGTCCAGCGTCCGGTCACCACTGTGACCTCTATTCGCTTTCCGTTCGATTTCCGACTTTCGGCGTAGTGGAAAAAAGTCGTTTCAACTCCTCGAAAATGCCTGAATCCCGCCTCGCAAGCTCGGCGGGAGGGAGAGAGGACCCCCAAACCCTCTCTACCGCACAAACTCCACCGCCTTCACAAACGTGCTAACATCACCAAGTGACCATCACCATGTGCATGTGTGTTAGCATTTTCACAATCATTTTTCGAGGCGTTATTAGTGTTATCCAAATGCATATGACATGAAATGCACACCTAGAGGCACTTAGGAGTTCAATAGCCGCGTCATTCCCCTCTTTATAGTACGGCTATCTATCCTATAATGTAACCACACCCACTAGGTGTCTTGGTTACTAAAACACAACCCTTAAGCATATACCTTTGCCTTGATCACGTAGGGTTGCGTCCAAATCCAAGTGTGGCCATCATGATCACCATGTCCATCTTGCCACCAACCTTGGAATGTACTAATTCTCATATGCTACATACAACTTAGGCATAGGATTAGTACTTAGGCATTGTCACTAATTACCAACACCAAACATAGGACTTTCACCCCACTGCTGCGCGCCGCACACCATCCCTCGCGTGCGCCGAGGTGCTGGTGGGGTGCTGCCGTCGACGCCGTGGCCACTGCGATGCTAGACCTTAGCAAGGAGATGTTGCGATGAAAGCGCATGTTGCAAGCGTACGTTTCAAGTGTTTCAGACATTTCAGAGGTATGATGCAATTGTTTCATATGTATGTTGCAAAAGTAGATCGGGCATGTTGCACATGTTATATATGTTGCAAGTGTTTCAGAGGCATGTTTGAAGTGTTTTAGAGGTTTGTTCAAAATGTTTCATCTGTTCCAGACATATGTTGCATACGTTCTAATATGGATGTTGCATATGTTTCACACATATGTTATACCAATATGTTCCAAGTGTTTCAGTTGTCCGAGTCTTATGTTGCAGTAAGTGTTTTCATGTTGCAAGTTACAAGTGTTTTATTTGGATGTTGCATATGTTTTACACATATGTTGTAAGTGTATGTTTCAGATGTTTCATCTGTTGCATATGTATGTTGCAGGTGTTTCATGTTGCACATCTTTTATGTTGTTCGGAGAGTAATGGGCGCGGGGGCACAAGGGAATGCGGCGTGGCGAGCTGGGGGCCGGCGGACGGGGCGCGTTCGGGGCTGGCGGTCGGGGTGCGATGGTGGCAGGGTGGGGCGAACGGCCTCGAGAATCAAGGCGGATAGTGCAGGCTATGAGTGCAAGGCGAGTCCTCTAGACACACGGGTGCTGCGACGGGGTGGGGTGCGGGTGCAGGGTGGGAAAATACAGTGAACGGGGGCAGGCTACGCGGGCGTTTGAACGTACATGTCCGTCTGGACGTGCGGGCGCTAGCACCTCTGCATTTTTTTTGTCCCTTCACGTCCAGCCGTAAAGAAGCGACATTTTGAACGTCCACAGTTTCTCCAAAGCATAGCTTTAACCATAAATTTTGTTATAGCACCTGTCATGAAGAAATTGTCGTACTACCATTTTTAAGTATGTGAAGTCCTGCTGGTCTTTTGCCCTCCACTACCGACCGCATCAGCATCAGTGGTTAATATATCAGGTGGAACTTTTCGTCCTCGTTGAAACTTTTTTTTTTAAAAAAAAGGTATGCAAAGTCAACACTTAATATTTTTAATTAAGTTTACAATGGTTAACTTCAGACACTAAGAAAGTCACTTGACTTATTTGAGGGAGCAGATCCTTTCCCAGTAATGTGCGACACTGATCGTCTCAGTGTTCCAACAAAAGCACATTAGAAACTCGTTTTAATTCTGCGTCACTAATTTTGGTGTCTCCTTTGTCCTTTTTTGACCTAGCATAGTCCAGTCACAAGTGAAAATGGCATTTTGAGTTTGTCCAAAGCGATCTGATGACTGTAAGTTACTCTTCGTGCATGTTGATTTTAAACATATGAAAATGTCACCAGCATATTAACAAATTTTAATAAAAGTATACATTAACTAAATTTTATAGATATATTGTAACAAAATGTGGCGGTCAAAGTATGAGATAATTGACTTTACACGACTTGAAAATGTCATACGTGACTGCATAGATTCTCAAGGCGCCTATGTACCGGATATGTAGCAGTGTAGGTGAAAAGACAATAGCATATAGCCATTTTCTGAATGTAAACCAAAATCTTGCATGCACAAAACATCTCGATGAATAAACTATTTAGCACACGTCCTCAATTTTTTTTTTCAAAAATGACAATCGCCTGTTGATGGTTGACCCAACGGCTCTTAACTTATGGGCCATAAGCCCATAACCTGGGGGCGTGCAGTGCAGCATGCGTTGGTTTATAAAGAGTGGGAAAGCAGTATGCGTTAGGCGTTCTCCCTCGCCTCGGTGGCCTCCTCGCTTCTGTGTTGCGGCTCCCAGTGCACTCCCACTCAACCATGGAGCCGCAGCCGCCACCACCCTCGTGCACGGTGGCCGGAGGAGCAGCAGGAGGCGGTGAGGACCCCTTTGACAACATCGTGATCCCCCCGGACTTGCTCCAGGGTCCCGGCGACGACGATGGGTGCTTGTACGGCGCGGAGGCGAACGACGAGCGACGGCTAGCCGAGGCGCAGGCCGCTGGCGACGCCGGCCGTGTGGAGGATGGGCGGTCGATGACGTACCGGGGGCACACGCACGTCTTCGACTCCGTGCCGCCGCACAACAAGAACAAGGCGATCATGCATGGCGCGGTGCAGTGGGCTGCCTATTTTGGTTTTGGCTTCTTGGGAACCAAAGCGGTTTTGCGATTCTCAAGATGCATGGCTGAGTTTTTTTTCTTTGTTCTGATAAATTAAAGGAAGTTCTTTGACAATGTGCATGTTTTGTTTTCTTGGAATTGTTCAGTCATATCCTTTAAAGGTGGCATTGTGTATTTGTGTTTCAGTAGTCAGAACCCTGTCCCTATGTTCTTGTAGTACCTTGCACTATGATCTTTGGTGAATGCATGTTTGAGTTTAAATACTACTACTACTAGTAGATCGCAACGCTTTATTTTCCTTTTTCGTGTCGAATCTAAGCATTGCAAAACCTACAAAACCTTGTATGCCTATAATGCAGGTTGAGTCAAGACCATTTGGGATAATTTGCATCAACCAGACTCCATTTCCATTGTAGCCTTGTTGGTGTAGGAGTTTAATTCCTCGTAACAGACCAAATAAACTATATATAATAATGTGAGCATTTGGCACCAGCAGATCCATCCTATTGTCGTGCTTCAAGACTTCGATTGGGCGGCGGCCATTTCGCGGTACCGGAAGAAAAGTAAGATCACAGTGAAGGCCGATTACTCCGTCCGAAGGGAAATCGCTTCAAGTCAATCAAATCCAGTTTATTTCATGTCTATCTCCTGTCCAGACTTCAGAGAGAGATATAAGGCTGAATGTTTGTTTATTTCTTGCGCACGCATGCATTTGCTGGCCCAGGATCCCGCGAATGGGAGGGAAATTTGGGCCGTCGTCTAAGAAGAGCTCTGAAAATTCAGTTGGGGAGACGGCTGAGCATCTCCAATCGTTAGTCCGTCGATCCTTCCATGCATGCAATTCACATACTGCAGTTGCAATTGCAATCAGTACACTGTGACTGTGAGTTCATGTTCATGTTCGCCATCTGTTCTGTTGTGTGTGCAGCTGCACCAACTGCGGGGAGAGCAGCGAGGTGACGCCCAAGATGCGGCATGGCCCAGACGGCGCCAAGAACTTCTGCAACGCGTGTGGCCTGGCGTGGGCGAACACCGTCAGTGCTCCCACCCCATCTTTTCATGCATCTCCATTTGATAACTTGTTCTCAAATTACCTAGTAGCTGTTACATATCTTGTCATGCATCTCCCTTTGATGACTTAATTACTTGCACTACTGCAACATTATATTGGTGCAGCACTTGCATCGTCGCTCGTTTCCACCACGTAAACCGGCTAACGTTGTGTGTCTTTCGTCTCCGGCAGGGGAAGATCAGGAAGCTCACAAATGCGGATTCCCTGCATGGAGGAGGCCATTGAGTGAGGTTGCAGCAACCCCAACACGACTAAGCAAACAACAACTTCATGCATGGCAATGGAGTTCTTTTACAAAGTGAAACATAACTTGGAAGACTGAACTACTGATGACATGACATGTGCGTACCTGTCACAGATAGATGTAACTGACTGCAGTGGAGTTTGTTCATTCATGACAGTGAAGAAGTGAAAGTGGAAGTAGCTAGCATTGTTCAGTGCATGCCCAAGTTAAACCCAAATGCTGGTTGCTGGCATGCCGCTTTTAGTCCGCTTTTTTCCCGACACGTTTTTCTTACCACTTTTATTTTCTTTTACATCTTTTCTTCCCCCCAATTGAAATTTCTCTTTCACCGTTGAGATTTGACACCTTTTTTTAATCACTTTTCTTTTTCTCCATTAAAATTTGACACGTACGTACAGATTTTTCCACCACTCAAGAAAGGCATTTGAATTGTTTTCAGATATTTGGTGAGACCAATTTTTGAACTGTGGCATGCACGGTTACATGTCCATTGAATTTTTATGCACTTCACTGTAGCATTTATATCCTGTTTTGTATTCAGGTTCTGTTATGTAATCCTAACTTTCTTCCGGTGATTTCAACTATCTGCAGAACCGTCGAGAAGCTGGTCAAAATTTACAACTAAAATTTCTAACCGGTCTGGCCTCATGGTGAAGCCTCCATATGAGAGGAGCGGCCAAAAAAGGGAGGATAAAGAATTTATACCGTCAGGTGGAAACCTCAGTTGTCATTCAATGCGCCATGTCCACCAGTTCTACTGCTACAGGCCAAAAACAAAAAACCTAACTAAACCGAAACCGAACAGAAGTATCATTTTTTTCCTGTTTGGCTTCCATTTTTGTTGGCTCGGTGATTGGTTTTTACGCCAAAGAGAATTGAGGAACCGTTCCAACTGAACTTCTAGCGATCTGCTGGATCTCTCCCGGCTCCCGAGGGGCTGACTCCACCAGCCCATCCACAGAGTCTCACCGCACCACCTTGGGCCTTGGCCTAGCTAACCCACTAGCTGGGCTCCCTCCCTAGTCCCCACGCGCCTCTCCCCATAATTGGCCAACTCGGCATCTCCCTCCTAGTCTCCACTCGTTCTCTATCTCCAAACCCTAACCCTCGTGGCTGGCGATGGCGGCAGAGTAGAGGAGTGAGGGGCTGAGGGCATGCCGCCATGTCTGGATCCATGTGAGGCTATAGCTATAGGCAATGAGGGGAGTGGCTTCCGGAGGTGTGCCTGCGCCACTTGCCGAGCCCTGGGGCTGCACAACCATTGGTGGACGGCGCAGACAAGCATCGAGAAGGAGGAGAATGGTGCCGTCGTGCCAGGAAGCGTCCCTAGACCTCAGTCCTCATGTCAGTGAGAGGCGGTGGCAAGAGTAGCGCGGGTGGTGTCGGTGCCCACGCAGGGCCACTGAGGCCCAAGGTTGAGCAAAGCGCACGTGCTCTCGTGGAGCATATTCTGGTTTTTCCATTTAAACCAAAAAACCAAACTAAAAAACCAAAATCAAACCTGTCAGTTTTCAATTATGAAATAAACCGATCAGTTGTTGTTTCCTAAAAACCGAACTTTTCAAGTATCGAAAAACCAAACCGAACTATGGGTTAAAACTGAGTGCCCACTCCTACCGACACTGTCATCTGTAGCAGCACCCATAGCAATGGTTTTCTCAAGATTTTTCTTCTTTGCCCTTGGGCGATGGTTGTTTTCTGTTTTGGTTGGGTATAAGGGTGCTCCGAGGGCAGATATTGCTTCATTCTCAGAGCAAAGTTGGGTACATAAGATTTTGGTAGGAGGCGTGTATACAGGCAGGCGGTATTGTTGTGACTCTCTCTCGGCTTAACCCCTCATTTTCTTGTTAGTAAGCTTCCATCTCATACATGTCTGAAAAAGAGTAATTTTGGGCCCTTTCAGAAACATGAAATATTTGACATCTTGTTGCAAGAAACTACAACTTGGTCAACAACCTACTACTTCGATCATAACTTTAGCAAGAGAAAGATTGTAGTTTTATTTACTTATTTTTTCAACGTGATCGTGATGTGTCAAAATAGTTGTATGCTTCTTAAATGGACCCCAAAAGTTGTAGTTTTTGGTGCCTTAGTCAACATAGTGGTAGTTTTTTGAAATGTTGAAAACTTTCTGAGAATTTATAATGCGGTGCAGGCCACAACTCCTTGCTAGCACGGGTTTTGTTTGGAAACAAGGATCTTTTGATGGTCGCGCGTTTGAGAGTTTGATGGTTTCACAATGACAACTTGTCCTGGTTATGGTGGCCGGTTGGTTAGTGCTTCCGGTGATGAGTTGTGGTAGCGGTAGCCGTATTGGCCTCCGACCTCCAACCTCATCCTCGTCTGGTGCCTTGCCACCGTTGTGGCTGTGGCATGTGCAAATGCTGCAGATGTTAGTAGGGAAAAGTTTTTCTATCTCAGAACTATAGCCTTAGCCTAATTTTTCTTCCTAAACTCTAACTCTAAAATCAGACATTTTACTCATAAACTTTTAAAACCATTCAGATTACCTCTCTGCCCTGGTTTGGAGTGGTTTTGAAGGTGTTTTTTTTTATCTTTTACTAGCAAAAATGCCCGTGCATTGCAACGAAACACAATACGCATAGGAATCAGACTCCGTAATATCTTCTAACTTGTATGAGTGTGGATCATGAGTCCAAGTCACATACGAGATATGAAGAATCAGACTCTATATCCATCATCACTAGACACGAGTTGTTCTAACTCGTATGAGTATAGATCATAAGTCTGGGTGAAGTATAAAAAGTGGAATAGAAGAAACTCTCCACTATCCGAATATTTAGGGGAAGGTGGACGAAAAAAATTAGATAAAATTTTGGCTCTTAGGTATAGACTAGCAAATTTGACCATGCGTTGTAACAAGAGAAAAAAGACTATCAAAAATTCATGAAAAATGAATACAGTAATGGTACATAACTGCATATCTATTTTTATTTTACCTTTTCTATAAAAAATAAAAGTTTTAATCTATTTTATGATGATCATGATATCCATAATATAAGCTAGTGTTGGCAATAATAATACAACAATGTCCCATTATGTCGTATTAAATTTTAAATACAATCTTGACAGTTTTTTCCTCCCGTTACAAAGCATGTAATTTTCACATTCAACGAATTAGATAGGGAAAGACGGACAAAAAATAAGGGGGGGGGGGGGAATTTTGGGTCTTTAATACTAAATAAAAATGGCACAAATATAGATATAGAGATATAGAAGTAGAGATAAAATCTAGGTGTACATGTGAAGCATATATGACTATGCGTGTTGCAACGGAATGTATAACTTGTGTCGTCTATTTCAATGCGTCTTGGCAGAAGACTTTCTACTATGCTTCGATACAATTCAGGTCACGAAGTGGACAGTGAATCAATCAGGATTCTTATCTCTATAATTCATCACATGTTATTACTCCTAATAAAACTCAGACATGATTCTTATGCTCGATTTTTCGCTTGTTCGGAACAGCCACAGACGCTGCGGCTGCGGCTGCTCCAACTCAAGTAACAGTGGCAGGCTAGTTTTATTTTGCAGCATAAGCCGCAGCCGCAGCCGCCGCTGCTTGCAGGGATATAAATAAAGTGGAGGGATAGAAAGACTCGAGAGAGTAAAAGACGGAAATTCAGAGAGAAATTTCGGTTCTTAATATAGACTAGCAAACATGCCCGTGCGTTGCAACGGGTCAACCTGGGCACTTTTAACCCGAAGACCGAACCAAACCGAACCGAACCGAACCGAAATATCGGTTTATTCGGTTTTTTGGTTCGGTTTCGGTTTTCGCAGCTGGAAACTTCGGCGTTCGGTGACGGCTTCGGTTCTCCCTGCGAACAGAACCGAACAACCGATAACCCGAAGTCTCACCCTCACCGCTTCCATTGCCCCCGCATAGGCGCATAGGCCCAACTCCTGCGGCCCAGTTAGCTCAGTAAAAGGGAATCCCCCACCAAGCAGGCCTAGCCCCAATCCTGTCTCGTTCCTCACTCGGTCACCCCGAATCCCCGATGCCTCTAGCCCTCACGCAACCCTAGCATGCCCGTGCGCAGCGGCGAGCAGGCGTGCGCGGCGCGGCAGGTGGCAGCGGAGGCACATCTGTGGGAGGTGCCGAGCAGGCGTGCGCGGCGCGGCAGGCGGCAGCGGAGCGTGAGCAGGCGGCAGCGCGACCTGTGAGCGGCTGTAGGCACGGGAAGGCGCGACCTGCAAGCGGCTGCAGCTTTGGGAGGCGGCGGCGTGCGGCGCAGGGAGCGGGCGCCCGAGGCCGCGAGGTGGCTCAGGTACGAGCGGGGCGGCGCAGGGAGCGGGTGCTGTGAGCAGGGGTAGGGGAGGACGACATTTTCCCTTTTCTTCTTCCCTGCTTCAGTACTCTTCGGTCGGTTCGGTTTTAACCAAAAAACCGAACTAATAAACCGGAACCGAACCTGTCGGTTTTCAGTTTAGGAAGAAACTGATCGGTGCTTCATTGTTGAAAACCGAACTTTTTGAGAACCGAAAGAACCAAACCGAACAGTCGGTTTAAACCGAATGCCCAGGCTAAGCAACAGGAGAATAAAAGCTATCAAACATCGATGAAAAATGAGGACCATAATAATACTTACCTATTTATGTTTTATCCTTTGTATAAACTTTTAAAGATATGGTTTATTTTAAGATGACTATAACATCCATAATATATAAGCTAATGTTGAAAATAATATGACAATGTCTTATTAAGTATGTATATAAAGTTTAAAATGTAATCTTGATAGATTTTTCTCCTATTACAAAGCACAAACATATTAATTGTAAATATATCATAATTTTAATTTCATACTGTTTATACATTTTACAGTTAAATATCGAGTTCCGTTGACTTCTTTCGTGGACCTATAAAATTTCGTAATTCTACTTTTTTGATTATATATATATAGTCATCACACATGCGTGTTTTTTCAAGCGGAACTATGTACATGACGATTCTGTTAGCTTGCTGGTGGCTGCCGCTTCAATGAAGGTGCGCCTCGATCAACCTTGACTAAATTACCACGTAGAGTACGGATGCGCTCAAATAGAGTCCTGGCCAAATACGGCCAAAAGACGGCCCAAATCGAAACACGTGTGGAAGACGGACGAAAATATGACCAAGCAGAGGTTTAAAACAAGTATATCACCGTACCTTTCTCTTTAATCATGGACGCAGAATTAGATGAATAGAAAATCAGAATACTGGTTCTTTCCTCTTTATTATATGTCTATTCTTCTATTTTTGCATTTGGATTAAGATTCCTATTCCGGTTATTCGGAGTTGAAGAGATCTAATTGGATTAAGATTCCTAGTTGTCCATATTATTATATTTTTTCTATTTGAATTAAGATTCCTATTCACCCAAAATCGGAGAGATCTAAATGGATTAGGATTTCTAGTTATATAAAGAGAAGGGCTATAGGTGGTTTTCCACATTCACAAAGTTAGCTAATTGATGGCCGGACCAAAAAATAGGTGGAGAGAAATTTCGCCTCTTTATTATTAGGTAGGTATAGCAAAAATGCTCGTGCGTTACAACGGGAGAACAATTTATTACGTTATCGGTGTCATGGGTGTGGCTGTATGGTGAAGCCGTGTGTGGGCAGTGGCCACAAAAGCACGCACGCCTAGTGTCATCGGGCACGGGCAGACAATGTCGGACGGCGGTGTGCCAACCATTAAGACATGGGCTAGCACTGCACAATGACGTGATAGGGCGGCACAGCACCCATGTGGGCGGGACTCTGGTGGTGGCTGAGCAGATGAGGCTCCTTGCAGCGGCATAGGCGTGGCCTGATGATCGCGATTGAGAGAGCATGCAAGCCTTACAGTACCCTTAATGATCTAGAAAAGCGGCTTGCAAGGGAGATCTAATTGTGTCATTAGTGTCCGTGACAACGCAACAATTGGTGTAGGTCAGCCCGGCAAGGTGTAGATATATCACATGAGGGTCAATTGATTGCTCCACTGTTAGTCTTCCGAACAGCAAGTCCTCATAATTTCAGTACGATTGATATGTCTTTAGCCTTGCCTCATCATTATTGATCTCATATGCCCTCTCGAGGGCTTCAATTTTTATAGGGTCATAGATCTACGACAATCCATAGCGCACGTACTAATATGAGATCGTAGGGGTGTAACGGGTTTGGACCTGGGAGAGAGGAGAACAAAGCTACCAGGTCCGACATAAAAGACAAAACAGGTGACAAACACATTGATTAGGAAGCCGACAAACGATGTAACTTGAGCAAAGGATATAATTGATGCAACAAATTAGTGGTGAAAAATATTTATTAAAAGAATAGGAGATATTTGTTAAAAAAGAAATACGACCAAGTGATTTAGTATTAGATATAGAAGCGTAAGGACTCCCTCAGTCTAAGAAAGAATGCAATTATGAGAATCATGCCGGTCAAATTTGCTAAAGTTTGACCAAGTTTTTAGTGATTAGTATTAACATTTATGTCTCAACTAAGATTTATTATGAAAATATATTCCGTCATTAATCTATTAATACTTATTTTATATTGTAAATATTACTCCCTCCGTCCTAAAATAAGCGATGTTTTTTACTTTTTGATATCGTGTTTGATCATTCGTCTTATTCAACTTTTTTTGTACAAATTATAAAATAAATAAATCATTATTAATTATCTCCAATGATAAAATAAGTCATAACAAAATAGATATTATTTATACAAAAATTTTAAATAAGACGAACGGTCAAACCTGATGTCTAAAGGTCAAAAACGTCACTTATTTTGGGACGGAGGGAGTAGTATTTTTTTAGAACTTTGGTCAAAGTTGAACTCGGTTGACTCTTCGAGAAGTGAGAATTGCATTCTTTTTAGGACGGAGGGGGTAAGAAATAAAAATGAGAGGTACACTTGGGAAAAGAAAAACTATGAAAAGAAAACTCGGAGTAGACGAAAACTTTGAAAATTTTTAAATAATACGAACGGTCAAACCTGATGTCTGAAGGTCAAAAACGTCATTTATTTTGGGACGGAGGGAGTAATATTTTTTTAAACTTTGGTCAAAGTCGAACTCGGTTGACTCTTCGAGAAGTGAGAATTGCATTCTTTTTGGGACGGAGAGAGTAAGAAATAAAAATGAGAGGTACACTTGGGAAAAGAAAAATTATGGAAAGAAAACTCGGAGTAGACGAAAACTTTGGGAGAAAAGAAGGGAAAAACACGCAAATAAAATAAATGAATGATCCAAAAAAGAAAAAAATTGATGCAAAAACATGAAAACAAAAAAATATGGACGAAAATAAAAAACTGAACCAAGTGAAAAACGGAATTGGAAAGGAAAAAACAAAAAAATATTCACTGTAAAGGTTTGAAGGTGTTAGAGGGTAAATAAAGAAAGATCCGTTTGATATCACATGAGTTAACATGGTTTTCAACAGCTTGTAGCATGGTCGAGGCCACGGTTCGAATCCTGGCGTGGCTAGATTTTCGGCTCGTTTTCTCGTCGTCGCTCGCCAGCCTAGGTAACGATTTGCGCTAAAAAAAAAATTCCGCATTGCTGGATTGGACTGGGCTGTTTACGATTTGGGCTGATGGGCTGAAGCATTGCTGGATTGGACTGGGCTGTTTACGATTTGGGCTGATGGGCTGAAAAATTGACGTGCAGTGGACTAGGGCGAGCAAGTGTGAGACAGTTTGCCCAAAAGAATGGACGGACGAAAATTAGGGGGTGAGGAATTTTACCTATTTATTATTAGGTATAGGTATAGGTATAGGTATAGGTATAGGTATAGGTATAGGTATAGGTATAGGTATAGGTATAGGTATAGGTATAGGTATAGATAGATATATATATATATACACGCGCTATTCTACACCCTAGGTGTAGAATACTATTCTACACTGAGCTGTTATACTGAACAAAATTCAGTAATGTTCAGTAGTCGCGTTTCAGTATTATTCAGTATTTCGTGGTATTGTACGTAGTACTGACTGATACTGAACACGGTTCAGTAGTACTCAGTATTTTTTTAGGTCAGTTTTGGCTTATGGTGTAGAATAATATTCTACACCTAGGGTGTAGAATAGCGCTGCCATATATATATATATATATATATATATATATATATATATATATATATATATATATATATATATATATATATATGATGTCCTCGCAACGAAAGCCAACGCAGCGAAACCGTGATTGAGGTGCTCGACGGGGTGGGTCGTCATCTCGGTATTTCGCACGAACGTAGAGCCATCACTGCCGTCGGACGTCATCATTGTCCGGCGCAGGCACATTGCAGTATGCAGTGGCCCGTTTGGGCAACGTCTGCTGCAACCGAACCTGGATTTTGATTTAATAGGCATGTCATGAGGCATGCGGGTTGGATATATTTGGTCCAAACTGATAGCCCTGCAGATCTTTTTTTTTCTGACAATACAATATTTCTTTCCCATCTATCAAATCGCAAATATCTGGACTATACTCCAGCTTCTTGCGTAGATCGAGACGCAAAACATAGGGTAAATGAGTTGAGAATTTGTGGTGCTAGTTGGCCATAACTTTATCACCCGGCAGTCTCGACTTCCCACGCATCTCAAATCCATACATACCGCTTCAGACTTCTTTGCACAGGCTCACACGACTCGCTCATTCTCCACTGCAAGGGCTCGTTTGTTGCGCTGCTGCATCCCTGCGTCGCTGTGTGCACCCACCTTCCTCCTTTCCCTGCTCGCTCCCTGCACCGCGGCATCCACCCACGTGCCTTCCTCTCTGCTTTGCTTTGCTCCTAGGTGATCTCCACCAACCTTCGGTTCCTCCCATGGAAGGCGTCTGTACGAATGGACGAGTCTGCAACCCGGGACTCCTAACTCTGCCTCGTTCGTTGTAGCTTCAACGCGTCGTCCCCACCTCGCCCTCTACGCCGCCGAGCTCCGCGCCACTGGTGAGCACACTAGTGACCTTCACGCACCGCCCACCTGTCCTCTGCTCCACTGCCGCCCATGCTGCCCCTACCCCGCCTTCTGTACGTCGCCACCCAGCTCCGCGTTGCTGGCGAGCTCTGCGCTGCCGGCGAGCACACCGGTGGCCTCCATGCGTCGATGAGCCTCCAATGTCGAAGCAGCAAGGAGATGTTTGCGCTGAAAGCACATGTTGGAACTATATATTTGAAATGTTTCAGGTGTTTTCAGAGGTATGTTACAAGTGTTTCGTATCGGTGTTGTAAAAGTAGATCGAGATGTTGCAAGATGTTGTACATGTTGCAATAGCTATGCATATATATTTCAAGTGTATATTGCAAATGTTTCATCTGTATAAGACGTATGTTGCAAGTGTTTTCATCTGGATGGTGTAAAAGTAGATCTGGATGTTGCATATACATGCATGTTTAGTGTTTTAGATGTTTCGTACGTCTGTTCCAAGTGTTTCATCTAGATGTTGTATATGTTCGCAATGGTTTTCAAGTGTTTATCAGATCTTTTTGGAAGTGTTTCAGACACATGTTCCAAGTGCTTCATCTATCTTCTTTTATATGTTGCAACTGTTGCATCTAGATGTTTTAAAAGTGGATCGGGTGTGGCTCATGGGATGCGCATGGAAGCAGCTGGCAGTGTAGGCGACTTCTGGGGGTGGCACGGGCCCACTGCTGTGCACACTGGGGTGCTCGCTCACTCGCTATGTGGGTATCGTCTGACACTAGCGCCCTGTGTCGGACGTCCGGGCACTTGCAAGTCCGATTTTAAAAGTATGGATATTTTCTACGTCTATATAGTTTACAAAACCTTATCCAATATTTAACAAATTTTTATATAACTAAAAAAAAGATAAAACCACTCCAAACCCCGACAGGGAGATAATTTAAATGGTTTCGAGAGTTCGGGATAAGATATCGGGTTTTAAAAGAATAATTTTTTTCTAAAAAATAATCGCCTGCAGGATGGCAATCTTGTTCGTTGATTCTTCACCCAACGTGCCACAACCGCATGCGTGCAGTGCAGCACGCGTTGGTTTATAAAGTGGGGGAAAGCAACACGCATTGGGCGTTCTCTCTCGTCTCGGTTTCTCCTTGCTTCCGCGGTGCTGCTCTCAGAGTCCCAGTTCCCACTCCCACTCAACCATGCAGCAGCCGTCGTCACCCTCGTGCACAGTGGCCGGAGGAGGAGCAGGAGGCGGCGGCGGGGACCCGATCGACGGCATCGTGTTCCCTCCGGAGTTGCTACGGTGGCTGCTCGACGACGACAGCGGCTGCTTGCACCGCGCGACGATGGGCGCGGAGGCGGAGGCTTCTTCTCGCTTCCGCGCTGCTGCTTCCAGTCCCCACTCATCCATGCAGCAGCCGTCGTCGCTCTCGCGCATGGTGGCCGGAGGAGCAGCAGGAGGCGGCGGTGAGGACACATTTGACGACATCATGATCCCCCCGGGGTACCTATGGTGGCTGCTCGACGACGACGACGGGTTCTTGTACCGCGCGACGACTGCCACGGAGGCGGAGGCTTCTGCTCCCTTGCGCGCTGCTGCAGCTGCCAGTTCCCACTCACCCATGCAGCGGCAGCCGTCGTCGCCCTCGCGCACAGCGGCCGGTGGAGGAGCAGGAGGCGGTGAGGAGGACCTCTTTGACGACATCCTGATCCCGCCGGCGGGACTACCTCCAGGGCTCGACGACGACGATGGGTGCTTGCACGTCGCGGCGGCAATGGGCTTGGATGCGGAGGCGGAGGACGAGCGGCGGCTGGCCGAGGCGCAGGTCGGTGACCACTCACCAATAATGCAGCAGCCGTCGTCGTCGCCGTCGTGCACAGTGGCCGGAGAAGGAGCAGGGGGCGATGGAGACCCCTTTGACGACATCGTGATCCCCCCGGACTACCTCCAGGAGCTGCTCGATGACGATGACGACGGGTCCTTGGACGGTGAGGAGGCGGAGGAGGAGCGGCGCCGGCGACTGGCAGAGGCGCAGGCCTGCGGCGACGGCGGCTGTGTGGAGGACGGTCTGTCCATGACGTACCGGGGGCACACGCACGTCTTCGACTCCGTGCCGCCGCACAAGGTGATCATGGCGCGGTGGTGGGCAATCATTTTGGCTTCATGGGAATCAAAGCGGTTCTGCGATTCTCAAGATGCATGAATGAGTTTTTTTTTCCTTCTTTTCCTTTTTCTGAGAAAGGAAGTCCTTTAACAATGTGCATGTTTTGTTTCTTGGCATTATTGTTCATACCTTTGAAAGATCAGTTGGCACTGCGTTTCAGAACCTTCTGTTCTTGTACCTCGCACTGTGATCTTTGGTGAATGTGTGACTTTAATAAATACTACTAGATCGCAACTTTTTTTTTCCTTTTCGCGTTGAAGCTGCATTGCAAAACTAAACATACAAAACCATATGCCTGTAAACTAAACATACAAAACCATATGCCTATAACGCAGGTTGAGACCATCCTCATGCTTCTAAACGGCTATGAACTTGCCCCTCAAAGTGTGAAGCCGAAACCCACTAACCTGGTAATTAAACAAAAACCACATAACCTCTGGTTCATTTGAGAAATTTTTGCATCAACCAGATTCCAGTATAACCTCAAAGGTGTAGGGGTTTCCTCCTCATAACGGACGAAATGCACTTTAATCTGAACATATGGCACCAGGTCCATCCTATTGTCGTGCCTCAAGACTTCGACAGAGCGGTGGCCATGTCGCGGTACAGGAAGAAAAGGAAGAGCACGATGAAGGCAGATTACTCCATCCGAAGGGAAATCGCTTTAAGGTATATGTATGTATGTATGTATGATCAAATCCAGTTTATTTCATGTGGTCATGTCTATCTCCTATTCAGAGATATAAGGCTGGATGTTTATTTCGTTCTTGCGCACACACGCATTTGCATTGCCGGCTCAGGATCGCGCGAAGGGGAGGGAAATTTGCGCCATCTGAGAAGAGCTCTGAAAATTCAGTTGGGACGGAGGCGGCTGAGCTTCAATGGTAAGTCTGTTGATCCTTCCATGCAATTCTCATTGCAAATGCAGTCAGTACATACTGTGAGTTCATGTTCATCACCTGTACATGTGCAGCTGCGCCAACTGTGGGGTGAGCAGCGAGGTCACACCCCAGATGCGGCGAGGCCCAACCGGCGCCAAGAACTTCTGCAATGCCTGTGGGCTGGTGTGGGCGACCACCGTCAGTGCTCCCATCCCATCCTTTCATATATGTGCCCCTCCCTTTGATATATAATGCATGGCTTGTTTTGAAAGTTCTCCTCCCATGCATTACCAAGTAGTCATGACAGTCAGTACATCAAAATGCTTAAGTAAACTAACGATAAATCAGTAAGGGAATAAATAGCTTTGAAATGACTTAGGCCCTATTTGGATCCTATGGTCTAAAGTTTAGCCACTAAACGTTAGACCATTTTAGTTCTCGAGACACTAAACAGGAGGTCTAAAGTGTTGTCTAAAGTGAGCTAAAGTGGTCTGAAGTTTTTAGTCCTTAACTCTAGCCACTAAACTTTAGAATAAAGAATCCAAACAGGGCATTACTTGCATCGCTAGCTCGTTTTTACCACGCGTAAGACTGGCTAACGTTGTGTTTGTTTCTTCTCCGACAGAGGAAGATCAGAAATGTCACAAATGCCGAATCCCGGCATGGAGGAAGCCAGTGACAGTGAGGTTGCATCAACCACAACACGACTATAAGCTAGCAAACAGCAGCTTCATGTTTTGTTTTCCGTTTAGAAGAGTGGCAATGCACAATGGAGTTCTTTGCAAGTGAATCGTAACTTGGAAGACTGAACTGATGACATGGCATGTACGTACATATCACAAATAGGCCAGTGTACCTGCTGTGGAGTTTGTTCATTCATGACAGTGAAGTAGAAGTAGAGCATGTTCAGCCAAAATGCTGGTCGCTGGCACACTGCTGCTTTTAGTCGTAAAGTGTCAACTAAGGTCTATGCTACAAGCTTGACTATGAGCTCGACATTTAAGACGTGTAATTCGAATAATTAATACTGGTGTCGTTGCTGCCTATTAATTGACAGTACTGGTGTGCTAATTATTTAATCCAAGAAATGCTAGTTATTTAATCCATGCACATTAGCGCCTGTAGCTCAGTGGATAGAGTGTCTGTTTCCTAATCAGAAGGCTGTAGGTTCGACCCCTACCTGGCGTGTTTTTTAAACCAAGTTCCTCCATTGGCGCGTCTTTTTTAACCAATTTCCCCCATTGAAAGTTGATACGATTTTTTTAACCAATTTCCTCCATTGAAATTTGATACAACTGTTTTTTTACTTTGAAAGTAGAAACATTTGTAGCTTTCACCATCAATAGGTTTCTATCTTTTTCTTTTTACCCACTGAAATTTGATATGGTTTTTCTTTACTTTGAAAGTAGAAACATTTGTAGCTTTCACCATCAATAGGTTTCTATCTTTTTCTTTTTCCCCACTGAAATTTGATACGATTTTTCTTTACTTTGAAAGTAGAAACATTTGTAGCTTTCACCATCAATAGTTTTCTATCTTTTTCTTTTTCCGCACTGAAATTGTACATGTGTAGATTTTTCTACCCTAAGTACAAACACCTGTAACTTTCACCATCAATATTACCTAAAATTTTGGACACGTATCGATTTGTCCAAAGTAAAAACATGTGTAGCTAGCTAGCTTTCACCATCAATACCCAAAATTTTATATAGGTGGTAACACAAAATAAACATGGCTAGATTGACTACGAAAACTACATTTATAATGTATGGTTTTATTCATTTCAAAGATAGATATTTTAATTCAAAGGTAAATAAGTGTGGCTTAGAAGAAATACAGATGGACTTATATATGTTTCTGATGCCTAGTACCATTTTCAGTTATAGAAACATGTTGTACTGATATCAATAACTATTACACTATTTATTCTGAAAGCACACAAATTATGTTTATTGATTTGTATTTTAATTACTTGCAAAATATCGTATGTTTGAAGAATTTTAATAATAATAATATATTATAGAAGAAGTTAGTAGTCAGGGATACACATTGTAGAAGTTGCTAGTAAAATGCATAAGTTACTTTTGATAGTTAGAGTAATGCACGATGTATTCCTCAACGGTGATAGTTGTGTACATATAGACCGGATGGGGAGCCAACTATGGCAGGCCCATGGGCCGGGACACGTTTACAATTCAACACTCCCCCGCAGTCGGAATTGGGAGCACTACGAACATTAAGACTGGACCTAAACTCAACAAAGACGGATGTCGGTAGCCCCTTGGTGAAGATGTCGGCGTACTGTGAAGTAGTAGGAACATGTAGAACTCGAACTTCTCCGAGGGCCACCCGGTCACGAACGAAGTGAAGGTCAATCTCCACGTGCTTGGTCCGCTGGTGCTGAACGGGGTTGGTAGATAGGTAAACGGCACTGACATTGTCACAATACACAACTGTAGCTCGTCGAAGAGGGCAATGGAGCTCGAAGAGAAGCTGCCGTAGCCAGCACGCCTCCGCAACCCCATTAGCCACAGCGCGATATTCAGCCTCGGCACTGGATCTGGAGACGGTGCCCTGACGCTTAGAGGACCATGAGACCAAGTTGTCACCCAGGAAGACAACATATCCAAAGGTAGATCGACGAGTCTCGGAACAGCCGGCCCAGTCAGCATCAGAGTAGACAGTGAGATCCACAGGCGAGGTGCGATGAAGATGAAAGCCAAGCTCCAAAGTTCCCTGGATGTAGCGCAGAATGCGCTTCATGGCGGTGAGGTGAGGCTCTCTCTCGGATCATGCATAAACAAGCAAATCTGCTGAACTGCATAAGCGATATCAAGACGGGTGAAGGTAAGATACTGAAGTGCACCAGCAATACTGCGATAGTGGGATGGATCAGCCACAGGAACACCATCAGCAGATAACTTAGCCTGAGTATCAACAGGGTACTGCACGGCTTGCAGTCCCGCATCCCAGCACGGTCCAAAATGTCCAGCATATATTGCTTCTGAGAGAGGAACAACTCATCAGCTCGACGATCAACTGACATACCCAGGAAATGATGGAGGGCGCCCATATCAGTCATAGAGAATTCTCGCTGCAAAGCTGCTATAATGCGTTGGAGAAAGCTCTGTGACGAAGCGGTGAGAACAATGTCATCCACATAGAGAAGCAAAAAAGCCATGTCATCACCTCGGCGGTAAATGAAGAGCGACGTGTTAGACTTGGCCTCAACAAAACCAAGAGAAGTGATGTGGCTGGTGAAGCGATGGTGCCATGCTCGGGGAGCCTGCTTCAATCCATATAATGACTTGTTCAATCTGCACACATAATTGGGATGAGATGAATCGACAAACCCAGACGGCTGCTGGCAGTACACGGTCTCTGTCAAAGTCCCATGAAGAAAAGCATTCTTGACGTCCAGCTGATGGATAGGCCAGGAGCGTGATAGAGCAAGTGTGAGCACAACACGGACGGTGGCTGGCTTGATGACTGGGCTGAAAGTTTCCTCATAATCAATGCCGGGGAGTTGAGTGAAGCCCCGAAGAACCCACCTGGCCTTGTAGCGATCAAGAGAACCGTCAGACAAAAACTTGTGGCGGTAGACCAATTTACCGGTGACGATGTTCACGCCAGGCGGGCGGGGAACCAAGCTCCAAGTATCATTGGCCCGGAGAGCATCGTACTCCGATTGCATCGCCGAGCGCCACTGGGGATCAGCGAGTGCAGAACGGAGAGTCTTCGGGATTGGCGAGAGCGTCGCCGTGTGCAGGTTGAGGCGGTCCACCGGCTGCCGAAAGCCGGACTTGCCTCAAGTCTGCATGCCATGGTCATTGATGACCGGCTCAACGGGTTGAGGTAGCGCGGAGGCGGTGCGGCCTCCTCTGCTGGCAGCGACCTATGACGTGGTGTCAACAGGTGCAGCAGAGGGGGCCGAGCTGGAGCCGTGCGTCGGTGGAGGTGGTGCGCCACGTGCACCAGTGGCTACCGAGCCGCTCGTGCTGGAGCCTAGCTCGACAGTAGGCAGCTGGGCAACGGAGGGTGAAGTTTCAGGGGGCACTGTGTCGCCGTCTCCTCCCGGTGTCGCGGGGCCGCCCACGTTGGAGACAGGCTCAACAACAGGCGGCTAGCCGGCCGATGAAGCCTGGCCGGTAGCTCGAAGAGGTGTCCCTGCAACCACAGTGCTACGCCCAATGGGCATCGGAGAATAGTCATCGTCATCCAAAAAATCAAGAGTGGCTGGATCCGAGGGGGTAGTCGACATGTTTGAGAAGGGGAATATGGATTCATCAAATATAACATGACGAGAGATGATGATCCTGTTGGTTTGAAGGTCTAAACAGCGATTACCCTTGTGATCGGAGGAATAGCCAAGAAAGACACAGAGGGATGATCGAGGGGACAATTTATGTGGTGCAGTGGAGGACAAATTGGGATAACAGGCACATCCAAAAACACAAAGATGGGAATATGTGGGAGGAGTGCCGAAGAGAGCAAAAAATGGTGTGAGCCCTCCGAGAGTCTTAGTGGGGTGACGATTTAAAAGATAAGTGGCGGTATGAAGAGAGTCGGCCCAATAGACATGAGGAAGGCTAGCCTGAAACAACATGGAACGCACAATATTGTTAATAGTGCGAAAGGTGCGCTCGACTTTACCATTTTGCTGTGAAGTGTGCGGGCATGACATGCGAAGAATGACGCCATGAGAGAGGAAGAACGTGCGGGCCGAAGAGTTGTCAAACTCACGGCCGTTGTCGCACTGGACGGCTTTCACTAGGCTGCCAAACTGTGTACGCACGTAGGAGAAAAAGTTAGTGATGGTGGCAAAAGTATCGGATTTAAGGTGAAGCGGAAATGTCCAAGCATAATGAGAAAAATCATCAATAATTACGAGATAATATTTGTAACCGGACACGCTAACAACAGGAGATGTCCAAAGATCACAATGTATTAAATCGAATATTTTGACAGCACGAGAGCTAGACAACTGAAAAGGGAGGCGAACATGGCGCCCTAACTGACAAGCATGACATATGTGTTCATGTTGTGGTTTATTACATGAAATAGCCTGGGTGCTAATGAGCTTAGACAATGCTTCGGAGCCAAGATGACCGAGACGACGATGCCACAAGGTGGATGTAGGGGTGGCGGTGAGGACATGTGTGCTGCTGCTGCTGGTAGTCGGAAAGAACGGGTATAAATCACCCGTGCTATTGCACCTGGCGATCACGCTCCGCGTCTGTAGGTCCTTCACAGAAAGGCCAAAAGGGTCAAACTCGATAGAACAATTGTTATCAGTGGTAAACCGACGAACGGAAATCAAGTTCTTAATAATGCTGGGGGACACTAGAACATTATTTAGAACAAGAGGACGATGCGGTGTAGGAAACGAGTATGAACCAGTGGAGGTAATAGGCAAAAGGGCTCCATTACCGACGATAATAGAGGAAGGATCTGACGAGGAGGGTGAGCGAGAGGATGAAAGAATACCAGAGTGAGCGGTCATGTGAGAACCGGCACCAGAGTCAGCATACCACTCGGTGGTGTACGGCGGCGGCGTCAGGGTCATTGTGTTGAAGTTGTTGATGAGGGACGCCTGATCAAAGGAGCCGCCTGCCATCGGGTTCCAAGCGGCGTACGAGGGGGTCCCGCCGATAGAGGATGCGCCTGAGGAGGAGGCACCAGACCCGCCAGGCGCCACAGAGCCATAACCAGGGGCAGCATCTGCTGGTAGTAGCCCCCGTGGTAGGGCGCCATGTGGAGAGCTGGCTGGGGCTGATCGAACGCGCCGAACTGAGGGCGCGACATGGCATTGGGGATGCCAGCGAAGCCATATGGCCAGAGCTGCACCATGCCGGACCAGGGGTTCGGTCCGGAGGGTAGCACTGGCCGTGTGGTCTGTCCAGCAGCTTGGGCACCGGGTTTGGCGCTGTTGGTGCGTCCACCGCCGTTGTTGCCGCCGTTGCCGCTGCGGCCGCGGCGGCGGTTGCGGCCACCGCCCGAGGGGACGCCACCAGACCCGCCTGGTCCAGTGGGGGCAGTGGGACGGGGCGGCGGTGGTTTTGCCGCGAGGAGCGCCTGCGTGTTGGATGCCGAGGGCGTGTTTCCGTGGACGTCGTTGATGTCGATTTCCTCGAGGAGCAGCAGCGTGCGTGCCTCGGGGAACGTGGGGAAGGGGCGCTGCATCTTCAAATTCGACACCATGTGCCGATATTTTTCGTTGAGGCCGCGGAGGAGGGTGAGCACGAGCTGCCGGTCGCCGATCGGATCGCCGAATTCCTTGAGAGAGGCCGCCATCGTCTCGAGGCGCCAACAGTAGTCCGTGATGGAGAGATCCCCCTGCTTGAAGGAGTGGAACTCGGCCTCCAACAGCAGGGCGCGAGACTCACGTTGGCCGAGGAACTCATCCTCAAGGTAGAGCCAGGCCTGGCGAGCGGAGGGGTCACGGATCGTCAGCGACTGCTGGAGATCGTCGGACACGGTGGAGTAGATCCACGTCATGACGCAGCAGTCCATGGTCGCCCACGCCGGGCGGTCGGGGTAGGAGCTGTCGGTGAGGACGTGGCCCTTCAGGTTGTACTTGCCGAGGACGACCAAGAACAGCGACTGCCACCGGCCGTAGTTGTTGGCCGTCTTGTCGAGCACGACGGAGATGGCGCCCTTGATGTTGTGGAAGGCGATCGCCGTGGCGTGAAGGGCGGCGTTGGCCGTCTCCTGGGTGGTGAGGAGCTTGTCGAGGGCCTCCGCATCCTCGTGCTGCTTCTTCGCGGCGGCGGCAGCAGCGGCGGCGGAAGCCTCCGAGTCTTCACCGGCCATCGAGTCCTGGCGACGGCGTCCTGGTGTAGATGTACAAAAGCCTGGCGTAGACGTGGTGTAGACGTACAACACCTGGCGGCCGGATCACGTAGACGTACAGCACCTAGCGGCCGGCCGGATCACGTAGACGTACAGCACCTGGCGGATCACCGGCCTGCTAGCCGGATCACGTAGACGTACAGCACCCGGTCAGATCACGTAGACGTACAGCACCTGGCGGATCACCGGCCTGCTAGCCGGATCACGTAGACGTACAGCACCTGGCGGATCACCAGCCTGCTAGTGTAGACGTACTCCACCGCGATCACTCCTGGCGAGTCGCGATCGAAGTGGACGTCGTAGCGTCGACGCCGCGTGTGGGCGACGGAGGACGCGCGATCTTGAGGCTTCGCGCGCGTTGTGCGGCGCTGCAGGGGCGTCAGGGGAAGCCAGCGAGTGGAGTTACTCAGCGACGGCGGTAGGAGGAACCGCGCGATCATGAGGATCGGCGGGTTCACGGCGATCTGGAAGACCAGCGGCGCGGCTAGGATTGCGGAAGCGAGAGGTTACGGGACCGTACCATCTCTTGATACCATTATAGTTAGAGTAATGCACGATGTATTCCTCAACGGTGATAGTTGTGTACATATAGACCGGATGGGGAGCCAACTATGGCAGGCCCATGGGCCGGGACACGTTTACAATCCAACAACTTTGACTGGAGGGAGAAGTAGACACTAAGCTGCAAACTCAACTTCTTTATTGATTGCTTAAGATAGAATCTGCCTACTCATGTTCGTCTTTGATTTAACTAACATTGCTGCTTGTGTTTTTGAATTTGAAGGACCGGAAACGACGACGGGGGGTGTGAATGGAAGCCTCAAATTTCTTTCGAAACTTTAAGCCGCTGTCCCAAAATCACGACCCAAAAACAAACACTTGAAGGAAAGGTATGATCACAAGCCAACAAGTGGCTAGGTACCCTAGGTGATGACCAAGAGGTACAGTGGATCAACCGAGAATCGATGGAACCAAGCACATGGGCAAACGAAAGAAATCAGCATAAACTGCTCAGACCCAGACTGTCCTCCGTAGGGAGACCGAACTGTTTGTGGTGTAGGCCTTGGGCTGTCCGGGGTTGAGGGTCGGACTATCCAACGTTTGACTCCCGAAAATAGACAGACAACAGTTCTGGACAGCTCGGCCAGCAGTGGTGGACTGTCCGCGGTGAGATCCCGGACTGTCCAATGTTCAAAATCAAGAAAACGAACTTGCTGAAATAGTAATGGACACACTTCAGCAGGAGTCCCAGACTGTCTGCAAATTGGGGCTGGACTGTCCGCTGGTATGGACACCGAATGACAGCAGAACTCATAGAAAAGAGCCTGACTCCCAGACTGTCCGCGAGTCACTGGCGGACTGTCCGCGACTCGTGAAACCTCAAGAACAAAATGCCCGCAAAATCTCCTCCAACACAAGATTGCCCGATTTGCGGCCGATTCAAGACCAACTGCCACCAAAATTGGACCAAAGGATCACAACACAGTGGGTGAGCTACTCCTAGAAGACCATCACTCAAGATTGAGCCAATCAACGGGAAACCAAAGGAGAACGAAAAACACTGGTTATGAAACTCTAGAGCAAGAACCACCCCAATCTGTGAGCACGTGAGGAATTGAGTGATTTCGCCTTTGGTAGAAAGATTCAACTCACTGTCATAGCTCGCTCCAGCACAAAAAGAACGGATCAAAGTGGTCTCAAAACCACGAATCAAGATAGGAACGAGAGGGGGAAGAGGAAGAACGTGAAGAACAAAACGTGAATCACAAGAAGCTCATCACAAATCGAATCCCGGAGGACACGAGGTGGTATGGGCCACCATTCCCACAGCAAATCTTGAGTTCTTACACAAATCTCTCAATTTGTAGACCTCTCTCACAAGAACATCTAAGGGGAGGGGAAAACCTAAGGAAGAAAGACCAAAATGAATGAGGTGAGGGAGATGGGGGCTCCTCATCCTATTTAACAGGGCTATTACACAATCCCTATTTTGCCCGTAGATATTTTGAGTCGAACCACTTAACCCGAGGGCATTATGGTCCAACTCGAGGTAATCTTCATCCGATAGCCACCGCGCCCATCATGAGATAGCTTCGCCTCGATGCGAACTCCTCGATGCCGCCACGTGCCATCCGTTCCTCCTCAGAACCTCCACCCAGGTTTTGAGGCCCAAACCCATAAACCCACCACCCATGATTTTGAGGCCCAAACCACCAAACTCACTCGCGAGTAGCGTATTCCATACGCATCCCCCGCAGCTCGACACGTGTCACCGCCGTCCTCGACCGGCCGGCCACCAAGTCCTCCTGAGACCCGCTCGACTCGCACATCCACCGTCTTGACTCTATCAACATGATCACTCCCATGTACACTTGCGCTTGTCGATGTCCCAGATGTCAGCCACCGCAGCTGGTCACCCGACCTCCTAGTCCCTCAGTCCAAGCCTCACATCCGTCCTTCACAACTCTCGGTCCATTAGCATGGCACATCTCAACTTGACCTTCACCTCACCATCGACCACTGCCTCCGAGCTCCACACCTGCACACCACAAGCCAAGAGACATGTCGCACAATCCAACTCACACCATGGTAAGGTCACAAACTCAACCACGGTCGTGGATCACATTGACAATCACTCATCACAAATCAAACCACAAGGGCACATATCAACCTTGTGTTTGCAATCTCCCCCTTGATGAGTGCATTGTCAACACCAACACACGAACAACTTGAGCAAAAGAAAAAGAAGAAGAAGAGAAGACAAAGAGCTCACCCAAATGACCAAAAGCCAAAGAAAAGCCAAAACTGGGTCATTTGAAATGAGCAAAACTTGGTCCCCAAAGACATGGGCAATGGCTCGACACAACCAAGTAAAACATAGCTAGCCCTCAAGAAGAGGCAAACGGGCTCAACACCACTCGCAAAACTAAAAAAGCCAAAAAACTGCTAGACCCTCTAGAAGAGGCAAAGGCTCAACACATCTAGCAAAAGCATCTCAAGTGCAAGTCCCCCTGAACAATTGCAATCTCTCATATGAATTGCCACTTCAACATTTAGGTGGATTTGGTGTCTCATATGAATGCATGCACTTCAACATTTAGGTGGATTTGGATTGAATGTACTCCCCCTTGTTGACACATTGAGTGTGTGGAAATTTTCTCCCCCTTGTTGACACATGCACTTATCAAGATAAAGCCCAAAGACTGCAACTCCCTCTCAAAACATGCTATGAATGCAAGGGATGCAACAATGCAGAAGCTTCAGGAGTATAGCAATCAGATTAAAAAGATGCTCTAACTGGTGCTGTTATGTGTGTGTAGCAACAAGTACAAGTACAAGTGCTAGCAAATGCTCAAACTGATCAAGTGAAATGAAATATGTCAATGAAGCAATTTGGATCAAATTTAAGTATTTCAAGAGGGGGCTCACCACTGAAAGTAGCACATAGCAAGTATAGGCAGGAAATTGACCTAGTGCTAACAAGTGTATACAAAGTGAACTACCCCAAGCAGCATTCACACGTCATGTCAAGGATTAACTTAAGACTTGTGTTTTCATCAAATTTTCATTTTATCGGAGTTTGCAGCTTAACACAAGAATTAGTCAAAACATGTGTGTGCGAGAGGTTATCTATACCGTCAGGCCTAACTTAGCAACCATGCTAAGCCTACATCAGAGACAATCAGAAGCTTAAGATAATGGTTTCGGCATCCACTACAAGGCTTAAGTTCATCCAACTGTGCAATTGGAAGCAATCTTGATACCTTGACGTAGGACAGTATAGACCCATCTCGATCTTTTCTCATCACTTAGCTTGTTTTTCAAGAGCACAAGAGTTTCCAATTTGTCCAAGCAAGTGAATGACTCAAAGCATGAGACATAGTGACCTAGCATATAAATGATAGCAATAGAGATCTCAACATATCCTACACATGCTAGTTGCTAATCCCAGCGGTGAATAGATTTCAAGTTTCAAAGTTGTTAATCATGTTCACAATTTAAAATAGCTTAGCTCATAACATGCATCAAGTGATCAAAAGAAGCCTAAGCCATAAGCACCATCATGTACAAACACAACATACCAAATAGAGCATAGTTTCAATCTAATAGGTATAATCATGAAGTTCAAAATGCTCTAATGTACATGATGAGATGAAATGCAATATGATACAAAAGACAAAAGAAAAAACTAAGCTAAAAGGAAAGCAAAAACTAGTATACAACATCCAAAAGTTCCCCTCCTCTAAAAAGGGAAACACCAAGCTCCCCTCGCAAGCGAGCAAACTAGGCTTGGTCAAGGGGTTTGGTGAAGATATCTGCAAACTGGTTATGGGTGTCAACATGGATAAGATCGATATCCCCTTTCTCATAGTGGTCTCGCAAGAAGTGAAAGCGGACCTCTATGTGCTTGGTTTTTGAGTGAAGAACGGGGTTCTTGGCTACACTTATGGCACTGGTGCTATCACAGAACAAAGGCACTCGCCTAAACTCTAAGCCATAATCTCTCAGGGTAGCTATCATCCAAAGCAGCTGGGAGCAACAAGCAGCGGCAACAACATATTTAGCTTATGTGGTGGATTGAGCTACGGTAGACTGCTTGCGAGACGAGCAAGACACAAGAGAAGATCCAAGAAACTGACAAGTCCTAGAAGTGGACTTCCTCTCAGTACGACAGCCAACATAATCTGCATCAAAGTAACCACAAAGAGACAGAGAGGAGGAAGCCAAAAACCAAAGACCAAACTCAGGTGTGAAATGATGGTATCTCATGATCTGCTTGACAGCTTGATGATGAGAAGTGCACGGCGAAGACTAAAAGCATGCACATAGATAGACCATGAACTGGATGTCTGGTCTCGTTGCCGCCAGGTACAGCAAAGACCCGATCATGTTTCAGTACTCCTTCTGGTCCATAGTTTCTCCTTCCTTGTCCTCGTCCAGGGCCACCATGGTCAACATGGGCGTCAAAAGAGGCTTGGCCGCACCCATATCGAACTTCTTCAGGAGATCCTTGGTGTACTTCCCTTGGTGCATGAACGTCCCTTCTTGAGTTTGCTTGATTTGCAACCCGAGAAAGAACATCAATTCTCCCATCATGCTCATCTCAAATTCTCTGCTCAGTCTCTGAAAACTTTGCAACAAGAGCATGAGAAGAGCTACAAAAAATGATATCATCCACATATATCTGAACCAAAAGAGTGTCAGTGCCTTGCTTGAGGAGAAACAACGTTTTATCTATGGAGCCATCTTAAAGCCCTTAGCAAGCAAGAAGGCTTTCAAATGCTCATACCAAGCTCTTAGGACTTGTTGCAACCCATACAAGGCTTTGTGGAGTTTGTACACATGGTTGGGAAACTTGGGATTTTCAAAGCCAGGGGGTTGCCTCACATACACCTCTTCCTCTATGTACCCGTTCAAGAAGGCACTCTTCACATCCATCTGATATAGCTTGAACCCTTTGGAACCAACAAAAGCTAAGAGCATCCTAATAGCCTCGATATAGGCCATAGGAGCAAAGGTTTCTTCAAAGTCTACTCCCTCTTTCTGGCAAAACCCCTGAGCCACTAGCCTAGCCTTGTTCCTCATTACCACCCCATCCTCACTTTTTTTTGTTTTTGTAGACCCACTTTGTATCTATGGGGTGGCAATCTGGTGGAGGTGGAACTAAAACCCACACTTTGTTCTACTCAAAGTTCTGTAACTCCTCGTACATAGCGTTGACCCAATCAAAATCAGAAAGTGCGTGTCCAACATCTTGAGGCTCGAAATTAGCAACAAAAGTAGAGTGAGCGAAATGTGAGATGTGATATGATATTGAACGCGTAACACGCTAATTGATGTCACTGATCAAGGTCTGAGGTGGGTGGCGATGCTGGATGTGCCAAGGTGCTTCCCTTGAAGAGGTCACCTCCCCCTCAATTGCAGCTGGGACCTCCTTAGGTGCAGTTAGCGCAGGCTGAAGAGACGGCTCACACGGATCCCAAGTAGTGGAAGAAGATGGATCAGGACCATGAGCTGAAGTAGTCACCGTAGACTCAAGAGGGGCCATCGGAGGAGTCAACTCGGGATCACCCCAATCGACATCTTCCTCATTCTCCTCAATGAAGATGCTCTCACCAATCTCTTGATCGCCTACACTTTCAAAGACAGGGGTAGAACAAGGCATGGTCTCTGTTGACGGTCACTAACGATGAAATTCTACCGTCAATAAGCTCATAAAAAGGAGAAACTAGCAAACTTAAGTCACATATGCATTTACTATTAACCGAGTTCCACATGTATTTGGAGTATATCACTTTGCAGGTCACAAACACAAATACATAGAATAAACCATCAAAAGGCGCTTTTCAATGTTAATTCGTGCAATGAATGAAGAAGGCGCCAAGCATCGCAACACCAATGGAGCAAGGCACCACACAACATTGTTCCAAGCCCAACCAGAGACCACCTCGCAAAGGCGGTGGCCATTTGGGCCAACTAGTGGGCCGACCGGCCCAGGGGGCGGCCGCCCCTATCACCGCCATATGCCCTGGTCTTTCTCTGGTGGTGGCATGGAGGCATGCAACGTCGGTTCCCCTGGTGCTTCGCACCAAAAATAGGGAGGAGCACCGCCTTTGATTTATTATAAAAGGGGCTCCCTTCCCTCTCAAGGAGAGAATAAATTCCAATTCAATTCACAAGGAGAGAAGAGTAGACTTTTACTTTTTCAGTAGTTGTGATTGAAATAAGAGAGGTGAGTGAGTGAGGAGAGAGTTGGAGAAGAGTCGGACTACTAGCAACTTCCCTTAGTGTGCTAGCTACACTAAGTCGAAGTGCTGGAGCCGGGAGCTTCTCCACCTGTACCTCTACAAGCTCCTTACTGTTTGGAGTAACTTATTGTTTAACTTTGGTTATTTATCTTAAAAAGTTACCTTTGCACTATTATAGACCTATGGGTTCATTGTCCGTCCTTGCGGCGGGTACTCTAGTAGAAGGGCCCTGATAAAGACGGATAACCCTTGCTAGCATGCTAGAGTATTAGTGGATAGCGTAGACGTGGTGTCTAGGCTAGAAGCTATCTCGTTTGCCTCTTTCCCTATGGATTGAGGGGTAGGCGGCAGGTGGTGACAGCCCTGTCCATCCCTTGTAATCCCCCACGTTTGGGCTCGTGATAGAGCAGATGCCGGCATCACTTGGCAGACCAAGTGCAATCCGGCGCCTGAAGCAAGTCTATAGTAACAAAGCTACCTCCATTAAGATATCTGTCCTTGGGAAAACCTCGCTACCTCGTTCATTTCTCCCTTGTGGTCATAGGTTAACTAAGTGAAGAGTCTAGCACAACCATTCCTTTAGGAAATTACGATACCCTGAATACTTCCGGGTGAAGTGCTACAACGGTGTATCCGTGCACTTGCGGATTCCTCTGCTTACGCTAAGAAACACCAACAAGCATTTCTGGCACCATTGCCAGGGAAAGGTTGTCGTTTCTAGTCTCCAAACCTAGTTGCATGTGTTTTATCTAAAATAAAAAATCATTTATAAAATATAAATACATTCTTCATGGAGCATCAATCAATTCACTAACTTTCTGCTCCCAAGGGTGAGTTCTTAGAACCACCACAATCTTCAAAGCCAATCACAGCTTCAGGTTATGAACTCCACCTTGGTTTTATTGCTATGGTTCAGGAACATATCTTCTCAGGATATGATTACGAAAACCCCTATCATCACCTAAGGGAATTTGAGCAGCTTTGTGCATGCCTGACAATCACAGACATGTCACATGAAACAATTCAGTGGAAGTTGTTTCCCTTCTCGCTTGATGAGAGGGCAAAACAATGGTACACTCATAATGTAGGGAAGGTAGCTAGAGATTGGGAAGAACTAAGGCACAAATTTTGTCTTACGTTCTTCCCTATATCCCAAATCGCTGCCCTACGACAAGAGATCCCCAATTTCCAGCAAGAGGAGAAGGAAACCATAGGCGCAGCTTAGGACTGGTTTTTAACTTTATCTCGTTCAGGTCTCGACTTGTCTATACCCAACCATGTGTTGTTACAACACTTTTGGCTGGGACTTAGCAAGGAATCTACCCTTCAACTAGATATCACAGCCGGAGGTTCCTTTACACATAAAACCACGGATGAAGGGGAAGCCCTCCTAGATCGAATCTTAGAAAACACTCCTCCGCTAGAACCCATTCGAGTAGAGCCATTGCTTCGACATGAAGAAGCCTCCTCGGCTGAAGCTGAGCTTTCACTTCCCAAAGAAGAACTGTTACCTAAACCTGAAGACCCAAAAGAAGATCCTGAGCCCATAGATCTTCCACCTTTTGATGATGACCTGTTTGAAGACTTTGGAAACACCTCGAATTATCTATGCCAAAAGAAACCCCCAACTCCTAATCCTCCATCTGACCTACTAGATAAAGAGTTCCTCAAAAAATCTGTTAAAGAGTTGAGTGCCACCCTAAGCACTGAATGGTTGGAAGAGACAGAGCAATCAATGGAGGAAATTATAATACTTATCCCTACTTCAACCATTCAATGCAAAATTCAAGGAAAATGGGTAGACGTGCTATACAATCCAACGGTTGGATCAAATCTTATGTCCACATCTTTTGCATCTGACTTTTTAGATGAAAAACCCCATGTCTTAACCACAAAGTCTCTCAGGATCAGTCCATGAACTAGCCTAAAAGGACCTGAAATTCTCCATGACATAAGTTTACACACGAAAGATGCTGACCTATCACTCGATTTTCATGTTTTTGAAATCCCTGATTTTGACATCATGATAGGTCATCCCCTAGAAAAACTCTTCGTGGAAATTCCTCTTTCAGGTAAAATGGACTTGAAGTTAGGGAGAAACACGGTCACAATACCCTTCACTCAAACTAAAAACTCAGTGACAGAACCTCTCGCCCCGCTCATGGAAGTCATGTCGGTTGCACCTTTTGAGTCCCCTAAGTCATCTTTAGAAAAAGATACTCAACTCTTTATAGAAGAAGAAGATGACTTGGGAGAGACCATCGAACTTCCCAAAGAGGAAGTACCGACATGGTCTCCAGTTGAACTTAAACCCCTGCCCTCTGGCCTGCGCTATGTTTTCCTAAATGGCAACACACAAACTCCTGTTATTATTAGCGATAAGCTTTCCAAGGAGGAAACATCCCATCTCATTGCCATCTTAGAAAAACATAGATCAGTCTTCGGGTATTCTTTACAAGATTTGAAGGGGATAAGCCCAGCACTTTGCACGCACCGCATTCCTATTGACCCTGCAAGCTCACCATCACATGAACCCCAGCGCAGGCTCAATAATGCTATGCGTGAAGTCGTGAAGAAAGAAGTCTTAAAACTTCTTCACGCCGGGATCATCTATCCTGTACCACATAGCGACTAGGTCAGTCCTGTCCAAGTGGTCCTGAAGAAAGGAGGCATGACTATCATAGAAAATAATAAGAATGAGTTAATCCCTCAATGAACCATAACATGGTGGAGAATGTGCATAGATTACCAGAAACTTAATGCGGCAACAAAGAAAGATCACTTCCCGTTGCCCTTCATTGATGAGATGTTAGAGCGACTGGCGAAGCATTCTTTCTTTTATTTCCTCGATGGGTATTCAGGATATCACCAGATTCCCATCCACCCTAATGATCAAAGCAAGACAACATTCACATGCCCTTATGGAACGTATGCCTATCATAGAATGTCGTTCGGGCTTTGCAATGCACCCGCTTCGTTCTAAAGGTGCATGATGTCTATCTTCTCAGATATGATAGAAGAAATCATGGAAGTTTTCATGGATGACTTCTCAATCTATGGAAAAACTTTCAATGATTGTCTTAATAACTTAGACAAGGTCTTGCAACGATGCGAAGAAAAAGATTTAGTCCTTAACTAGGAAAATGCCACTTTATGGTTAGAGAGGGCATCGTTGTTGGACACTTAGTGTCTGAGAGGGGGATCGAGGTAGATAAGGCTAAGATTGAGGTAATAGAACAACTACAACCCCCCTAAAACTAGGAAAACCAAGAGATCACCCACTTTAGAGGACTCACTATCTTCAAAAGAAGATGAAGAGCCCAGAGCCCCGGAAGATCCAACCATCACTGGACTTAAAAGAACCATTAAAAATCTACACGCTGATTTTCGAGAACATAAAAATTTGGTGAATGACAATCAGGTCAGGATGGCAAGTCTGGAGCACCAGCTAAATGTCACTAACTTTAGTCTCAGGCGTAGTCTAAAAAAGATAGCTAGAGCCGCTCAGGTCGAATTTGCTCTTGATTAGGCTCATGAGTGCTTAATAGGTGCATCTTTATTTCCTTTTTTATTCCTTTTATTCATGCAATGTTGTAATGCACCTATAATTGAATAAAATAAAGGTTCATGTTATTCATGATTATCTATCTGTCTACCTTGTCGTTATATATATATGAACAAATGTTTAGACAAGAACAGGAACAAGTGTGGGGGAGAAGACCATACACAGAGGTATAATTAAATACACTTCTTTTCCCATACTCTCTTGAATTTAAAAAAAATATGTAATAATCTCTCATTCCACTCTCATATGTGATTTAGGAACACGTAAGTTCTCTTTTGTTAAAATGATGAATAGTTGCTCTGTCTATAATTCATCTGTGCCTAAGTTATAACTTAGTATTCCCTAATATTTAAGTTTGTTGGCT
The DNA here is from genome assembly GCA_022457205.1 of Saccharum spontaneum. Classification (NCBI taxonomy): domain Eukaryota; kingdom Viridiplantae; phylum Streptophyta; class Magnoliopsida; order Poales; family Poaceae; genus Saccharum; species Saccharum spontaneum. Next base: position 51,072,382 of record CM039598.1, on the reverse strand, counting down.
AAAAATGTCTCATCCTAAAAACTTGAAACTTTTGGGTTGCAAATGCATGATCCTTTTCTAAGTTGTTGCAAGTTATGATATGGTAAATAGGATATGCTATGACTTTGTTCTAAGAAAAACTTGACATCCAGAGTTTTCTAAAAAAAAGGGTTCCTCAATGATTATGAATTCCTACCAAAGCCATATGACAATATTCAAATACAAACCTTAGTCATATGCTGCTTGTACTTACATTGAGTTTTGTCAAATTAATGTGACCCTTGTTGAGATTCTCGTCATACACCCATGATCAAGATTCACGTTGCACGCCATAAATAAAATGCTAACGCTCACACTGAAAGTTACGCAAAAACAAGCCCTTTCCATCCACCAGAAAACAGACTCCGTACATCAAACATGAGTTTTTCTCTCTAATATTTTCATATGTCAAGAAAGAGTATGGGGGTACTTCAAAAAAAAGAGAGAGAAATATGAACCTCTCAGAATAGCGAAAGAAAAAATGGAACACATGAAGGTTCCAAAGTACTGAAAATGGAGAGAAAACAATGGGTACTTTGATGCCCGCAAGTGAGGATAAAGAATAGCCCCTACTCCCAAGGTAGTTTTCAAAGAGAGAACATTCATGACCACATTGGAGTACAAAAAAAGGGATAGAAAAATTTTCCACACACTTGCACATTGTGATCAAAGTGTATGACTTGCATCTCCATGGATCCGGTTTTTGACTTAGCAATATATGTGATACAAGTATGCCCGCCTCTCATACCTACCCAAAACTCCACTCAAAGCCTTAGAAGTAGGCCATGGAAAGTAAGGCAACAATCTTAAAATGCCTTGGTAAGGATCATACACATTGAGAGAATGAGTGAATCATTGAGGAACTTACTTTCTTTTTTTTGCAAAATTCATAAAACCTCTGGATAGAAGGTTGATCAAAGAACAAATGATTAGTTATTCTGTTATTCCGTTCTATCTTGCAACTGCCTAAGATATGGAAAAGCAATAAGCCCCACAGGGATTAAAGTTAAAAGGATGGATAAAATACCAACTTATTTAAATTGCGAAAGAATACCTTGTTATAAGCATGGCACTTTTCGAATTATATCGACATAGTAGCATCTCCTGATCAACAACGAAAATACTTAGCTATTTGCTCGGGACAAGCAAAGCTTAAGTGTGGGGGAGTTGTTGACGGTCACTAACGATGAAATTCGACCGTCAATAAGCTCAAAAAAGGAGAAACTAGCAAACTTAAGTCACATATGCATTTACTATTAACCGAGTTTCACATGTATTTAGAGTATATCACTTTGCAGGTCACAAACACAAATACAGGGAATAAACCATCAAAAGGCGCTTTCCAATGTTAATTCACGCAAAGTATGAAGAAGGCGCCAAGCATCGCAACACCAATGGGACAGGGCACCACGCAATAGTGTTCCAAGCCCAACCAGAGACCACCTTGCAATGGCAGTGGCCATTTGGGCCAACTAGTGGGCCGGCCGGCCCAGGGGGTGGCCGCCCCTATCACCGCCATATGCCCTGGTCTTTCTCTGGCGGTGGCATGGAGGCGTGCAACGTCGGTTCCCCTGGTGCTTCGCGCCAAAAATAGGGAGGAGCACCGCCTTTGATTTATTATAAAAGGGGCTCCCTTCCCTCTCAAGGAGAGAATAAATCTCGATTCAATTCACAAGGAGAGAAGAGTAGACTTTTACTTTTTCAGTAGTTGTGATTGAAATAAGAGAGGTGAGTGAGTGAGGAGAGAGTTGGAGAAGAGTCGGAGTACTAGCAACTTCCCTTAATGTGCTAGCTACACTAAGTCGAAGTGCTAGAGCCAGGAGCTTCTCCACCTATACCTCTACAATCTCCTTACTGTTTGGAGTAAGAGACTTGTTGTTTAACTTTGGTTATTTATCTTAAAAAGTTACCTTTGCACTATTATAGACCTGTGGGTTCGTCGTCCGTCCTTGCGGCGGGTACTCTAGTAGAAGGGCCCTGATAAAGACGGATAACCCTTGCTAGCACGCTAGAGTATTAGTGGATAGCGTAGACGTGGTGTCTAGGCTAGAAGCTATCTTTGTTTGCCTCTTTCCTTACGGATTGAGGGGTAGGCGACAGGTGGTGATAGCCCTGTCCGTCCCTTGTAATCCCCCATGTTCGGGCTCATGGTAGAGCAGAGGCCGGCATCGCTTGGCAGACCAAGTGCAATTCGGCGCCTGAAGCAAGTCTATAGTAACAAAGCTACCTCCATTAAGATATCTATCCTTGGAAAACCTCGCTACCTCATTCGTTTCTCCCTTGTGGTCATAGGTTAACTAAGTGAAGAGTCTAGCACAACCGTTCCTTTGGGAAATTACGATACCCTGAATACTTCCAGGTGAAGTGCTACAATGGTGTATCCGTGCGCTTGCGGATTCCTCTGCTTACGCTAAGAAACACCAACAGTCTCATCAAAAGTGACCTCTTAGGTCTCTATTACTCGGTTAGTTTCAAGGTTAAGTACACGATATGCATGAGAGTTCGATTATTTTCATCATCTTTGTCTAGGTCGGCATTCACGTGGTTCATATCATTGCCACCAAATTCTATTATTACTTGGGCTGATCTAGAAAAACAATTTCATAAGTATTTCTTTGCTGGAATCCATGAAAAGAAGCTTACCGATTTAGTAAAATTGAGGCAACGTAATGATGAATCGGTAGAAAGTTTTGTGCAGAGGCTACGAGATGTAAAGAATAAGTGCTACAACCTGGTGCTGGATGATCGGTAGCTTGCCGATCTGGCTTTTCAAGGGTTATTGCCACATCTCAAGGACATGTATGCTTCTCAGGAGTTTGAAAGCCTGAGTCATCTTGTACAAAGGATCTCTAATCAAGACACTAGGGTTTTTGAGCCTAAAAAGAATTGGAGAAAAAAGTATCATTTGTTGATGAGGTAGAAGATTCTGACTCTGATGAAGAACCAGTTATCGGCTTAGCTGAGTGGGTTAAGAATAAAAGGCCGATATCTTGTCCTTTTGGTCAGAAAGAGCCAGAGAAGTTTACCATTGACATCACCAAAGCTGACAAGATATTTGATCTTTTGCTTCAAGAAGGTCAAATTAAGCTGTCACCTAATCATGTGATTCCATCAGCAGAAGAGTTGAAGAAGATCCAGTACTGCAAATGGCACAATGCAACTTCACACAGTACAAATGAGTGCAAGGTGTTCAGACAGTAGTTGCAATCGGCCATCGAATCTGGGAGAATTAAGTTTGGCAACTCCAAGACCTAGAAGCCGATGAAAATCAATTAGCATCCTTTTCTAGCAAATATGTTGGATGTCAAGGGTAAGACCAAGGTATTGACATCAGAGGCTGCTGAGAAAAATGCATCAGTGGATCCCCAACATCAGATAACTACCGATGACGCAAAAAGTAAGGGTCTGCTGGGAGAAAGTGGTAGTTCCAAAAAACCTCCTCGACCTAGCATTATGATTGCTCATCGAAGGCAGTAGGAGGGTTGGCGTCAGCATAAGGACCGATATCAACAATAGAAAGAAGAGAGACGACAGGAAGAGTGGTATCGACATAAAGATCATTGGAGGTGCCCGTTTTTCATCCATTGCTGGGAAGAAGGCATTAAATTGTCAACTGTTGAAAATTGCCCTGAGTGCAATGGTTACTATAGGGCCAATCGACCAAAAAGGAGGTTTCAGCCTGGTAATCAGGGTTTATCTATCAATGAGCCAATCAGAGGCAGATCATCAGTGCATGATCGGCTGGGGCAGACTTAGTGTACATGAAAGGCTTGGTAAGCGCGCTGGATATTTTCCAAGGAATCAAGAGGAGCTTGAGGAGATGGCAAACGCAAGAGTTCCCGATGAAGAAATACTCTACAGGGACCTTAATATATGTCATGTAGAATCAACTGGGATCTGTTATCAGCCGGTTTTGAAAACTAAGCTTCCTCGATGGTGCCCTGAGGGTTTGACAAAGACACATAAAAGGAGGATGCAGCATGAGCGTCAGGAGGACCTATACCGAGAGGAAAGCTCTTCCAATGAGAGGTCCGGACATCGGCAGTGGCAGGTGAAACATAAAGGAAGGGGCCCATCAGCAGATGTTAATATGGTATTTATGTTGACGATGGAGTTTCTGGCACTCTCTGATGATGAGGAAGAAGTTGTTCTCTCCGATCAAGTAGCTCAGTTGGCACTAGATCCAATGATGGCTATTTTTGAGAAACCTACCAATGACGAGAGACAACACCTCAAAGCTTTGTTTGTGAAAGGCAGAGTTGATGGGCAGCCTGTATCTAAGATACTTATCGACGAAGGAGCTGTGATTAATATTATGCCTTATGTGATGTATCGGAAGCTTGGCAAAGGAGATCAAGACTTGACCAAAACTGATATGATGCTGAAAGATTTTGAAGGCAATGTGTCACCAGCTAAAGGGGCAATATGCGTTGAATTGACCATCGGCAGCAAAACCTTGCCGACGACATTCTTTGTTATTAATGGTAAAGGTGCGTACAATCTGCTTCTAGGAAGGGACTGGATTCATGCCAATTGTTGTGTTCCTTCCACAATGCATCAATGACTCGCACAGTGGGTTGGGGATAAGATTGAGGTTGTCCCTGGTGATTCTTCTTATATCATCGCAACAGCAGAATCAGATACTTATGAGCAAACCAAATGCATATCAGGAGAAGTTTGGGAGAAAGAGTTCCTCAGAGGTGCTGACTATGAAATTCCACCGATCCAAGCAGTCGGTTCTGAAGAGGAATTTTAATGGATAGGTTTGCCGATGATGGAAAGTTAGGTCAGGGGTTCACATCGGCTGATGATTTAGTAGAGGTAGATATTAGTAATGGTGATAGGCCAAGACCTACTTTCATTAGCGCTAAGTTAGATTCCAAGTGTAAGCAGCAAATAACCAATTTGTTAAAGGAATATAAAGATTGTTTTGCTTGGGATTATACTGAAATGCCTAGATTACACCGATCGATAGTTGAACATCAGTTACCTATCAAATCTGGATTTCGGCCATATCAGCAGCCAGCGCGCCGATGCAACCCTAATATACTTCCTTACATTAAGGCCGAAATAACTAAATTAATTGAGGCAAAGTTTATTCGGCAGTGTCGATATGCAGAGTGGATTTCTAATGTGGTTCCTGTTTATAAGAAAAATAGGAAACTTCGTATTTGTATTGATTTCAGGAACCTCAACAAAGCCACACCGATGGATGGCTATCCAATGCCTATTACTGATTTGTTGATTGATGCTACAGCCGGACATCAGATTATCAGCTTCATGGATGGTAATGCAGGTTACAATCAAATATTCATGGCTGAAGAAGATATTCCCAAGACTGCTTTTAGATGTCTAGGTCATGTGGGGTTGTTTGAGTGGATAGTCATGACCTTCGGTTTGAAAAATGCTGGTGCTACTTATCAGAGAGCTATGAATTTTATTTTTCATGAGTACATCGGCACATTAGTGGAAATCTACATTGATGATGTAGTGGTTAAGTCTAGGGATATCACAAAACATCTAGCCGATCTACGAAAGATACTGGAGTGCACGAGGTAGCATGGATTGAAGATGAATCCTAATAAATATGCGTTTGGTGTATCAGCAGGTCAATTCTTAGGTTTTATGGTGCATCAGAGAGGTATTGAAATCAGTAGGAAGTCTATTGATGCAATTAACAAGGTAGTTGCTCCTGCCGATAAAGCTGAATTGCAATGTTTGATTGGCAAGATTAATTTCATTAGAAGGTTCATATCTAATCTATCGGGTAAGATCAAGGCTTTCAGTTCGTTGCTTAAATTGAAGGCCGATCAGGAATTTGTATGGGGAGCTGAGCAGCAGTTGGTCCTAGATGAAATTAAGAAATACTTAACAAACCCTCTAGTGTTAGTTCCACCCCAACACGGGAAACCCTTCAGGTCGTATTTGTCAACTGATGATACTGTTATCGGCTCAGCTCTTATTCAAGAATTTGAAGGGAAAGAATGTGTTGTTTATTATTTGAGCAGAAGATTGGTGGATGCTGAGACAAGGTATTTGGCCATCGAAAAATTATGTATGTGTCTATACTTTTCTTGTATTAAATTAAGGCATTATTTGTTATCGGCCGAATGCACTGTCATATGTAAGGATGACGTGGTCAAATATATGCTGTCGATGCCGATATTAAGTGGTAGAATCGGCAAGTGGATTTTAGCATTGTTAGAATTTGACCTACGTTACGAATCGGCTAAGGCAGTTAAAGGGCAGATTATGGCTGATTTTGTCACTCAGCATTGTAGTACAGTGGACTCTCTGGAAGTTGCTCCTTGGATACTTTTCTTCGATGGGTCTACGTGTGGTGAAGGAGCAGGTATAGGCATTGTGTTGATTTCACCTCAAGGAAGAAAGCATGAGTTTTCATTGCCGATTGTTGCTACATTGACAAACAATCAGGCTGAGTCTCAAGCTTTGATAAAAGGGCTGGAATTACTTAGGGAGATACGTGCTGATGCTGTCGAGATCTTTGGTGATTCTATGCTGGTTATAAATCAATTAGCTGGGATTTATGAATGCCGAAGTGAAGTTTTGATCTCATATCATGAGAGATGTTTGAAATTATTGAAAGAGTTTAAAGATTTTCGTCTTGAACATATTTCTCGATTGCATAATGAAGAAGCTAATCGGCTAGCTCAGCATGCTTCAGGGTATCAGCCTATCCAGGAGGTGCTGACATCGGCAGTTGATACCGATGATTGGAGAAAGGAGATTGTCGATTACTTAAGGGATCCATCTAAGAAGATTGAAAGACATATAAGATTTCAGGCCACTAAGTATGTGCTCCTCGAGGATGAATTATATTATCGGGCTATAGATGGAGTTTTACTCAGATGTATTAGTGATGATGAATCAAAAAGCTTGATGGGTGAAATTCATGAAGGAGTGTGTGGGGCACATCAATCGGCTTTCAAGATGAAGTGGATGGTCAGAAGGAATGGATACTATTGCCCGACTATTCTTGAAGATTGCTTTAAATATTTTAAAGGATGTCAGGGGGTGTCAGAAGTTCGGTAATATTCAAAGAGCGCCTGCATCGGCTATGAATCCTATAATTAAACCTTGGCCGTTCCGGGGATGGGCTATCGATCTCATCGGTCAGATTTATCCACCATCGAGCAAAGGACATAAATTTATTCTTGTTGCTATCGATTATTTCACAAAATGGGTTGAAGCAATTCCTTTGAAAAAGGTGACATCGGCTAGTATGATCAATTTTGTGAAAGAGCATATTGTTTACCGATCTGGAATTCCTCAAACTATCACTACCGATCAGGGTACTATGTTTACATCAGGAGAATTTGATGAGTTTGTTGTTGGTATGGGGATTAAAGTTTTGAATTCTTCTCCCTATTATGCTCAAGCTAATGGTCAGGCTGAGGCTTCTAACAAAGGAATTATCAAACTCATTAAGTGCAAAATTAAAGAAAATCCTAAGCGGTGGCATACAGTATTGAATGAGGCCCTGTGGTCATATCGGATGGCATGTCATGGTGCAATCAAAGTAACACCTTATCAGTTTGTATACGGACACGATGCAGTATTGCCTTGGAAAATTAAAACTGGCTCTAGGCGGATATTTTCTCAAGATCAACTGACAGCCGATGACTATGATACTCTTATGAAAGACGAGTTAGAAGACGTGGCAGGTCATCAGTTGAAGGCTTTAGTTAGCATCGAAGAAAATAAGAAAAGGGTAGCCAGATGGTATGACAAGAAGGTGAAGGTAAAGGAGTTTGCCGATGGAGATCTGGTTTGGAAATTGATTTTACCGATTGGGACTAAAAGTTCAAAGTTTGGCAAGTGGTCTCCTAATTGGGAGGGTCCTTATCGGATAAATCAATCTGTTCCTGACAACGCATATATTCTAGAAATCCTAATAGGGGTTGTGTTTCCCAGAGCATTAAACAAAAAATATTTAAAGAGATATTACCCTAGTATCTGGATGGATGCATAAAAACGTAAGTACCGATAACAGCCCTATCGGCCAAAATCAGATAAGGGTATTAGTGTTTCCTAGAGCACCGATGCAATAAACAGGATTTACAAATTCAGTAAAGATTGGATAGCCGATATCGCACGTAGGCGAATCTGATCGGCTTCCTTTATCTCTTTGATATCTGCATCGGCAACACCCTCCACTGGCCTAAGTTTTTTCTTCATTGCCAGGGCTTTGCGAGCTTGGATATCTCTTTCTTGCTGGAGAGCCTTGATAGCATCGGGTAACTGGCTTTCTTCCTACCTGGCATGAGTTAGAGCTGCCTCGACTTCTTTCAGTTCAGCCAGTAGAGCCATTCTCTTTGCCGATAAGTCCGAGATTTTCTGCTTAAGTTCGGCACCCGAAGTCTGCAAACTGCAAAAGTTCTTGTGCTTCTCATCGGTAGTCTGTTTCAATTGTAGCATCTCTTCTTTAAGCTGAGCCTGAGCGGCTCTATCGGCAATGCATTGAGCAGCCCTCTGATATTGGAGTTGTCGGCTTTCTAAGTGGGCTACTTGGAAGAGTGCCTCTTCGATGTCGGTAGGGACCTGGCCACGGATTGTTTTGAAAATTTCTTTTGCAGGGTCTGAATCATCTACCAACTGGGCGGTGTCTTGCTGCAACAAGTTCAATAGAGCCTCCAGCTTGGACTTGACTTCTACCGATATTGTCTCCAGTGCAAGTGAAGAGCTTGCCTCCTCTCCGTCATCGTCAGAAACGTCGATGGAAAAGGAGAATAAACTGTCTGGAGAGTCTTGTTCCTGAAAGAAGAAAAGGGGTCAGTTAAGGACAAGTATGAATATTATAAATCGGCTAGATCAGCCAGCTTACTTGCTTCAAGGTAATTTCTTGTCTTTGACTAGAGGAAGCAACCTGGAGTGTGCCATGTGAAGGATCGGTTGGACTTGCTGATGGGATATCTTCAGCTTCAGGATTAACTGGTGCTAAGATTGATGGCAATTCCTCTGTGGTCTCATTAGTAGTTGGTCCTTGGGATACGATGGCCGATGATGTGCCCTGTGCAGAAGGATCGACTGCTTGCTTAGTTGCATCGGCTGATTCTGGTTGGCTCGGAGGTGCTAGATCAGGTGTTGGGATCGGTACAGACTTCTGCCGTTTTGGCTGTTCCTCAGTATCGGTTGAAGCTTTGCGCTTTGTTTGGGCCTCAGCAACGGTTGGCTGGGGGGCATCAACACTTGTTGGTTGTGAAGATTGGACATCTGGGACATTTGCTGATGTACCTGTTTGTTGTTGCAAAACGGGTGTAAGATATGATATTTAACAAGTTAAATGTGGAGTTGAAGGAATACCTCTGAAGGTTTGTCAGAGATGGTAGTGTTTGATGCCAAAGGAGTTGCCGATGATGATCTAGTAGTAGTTCTTACATCCTAAAAATTAGTGTTAGTACAGTCTGAGATCGGCATGAGTTGGAATAAACAGGGTTGTTACCTTGAATGCTTCTATCAGGGTCGCAGCGGCAGCCGATGGAGTGGCTCTAGCCTTAGCCAATTTTGGCTTGGTAGTGATTTTTTTGGCACAGGTTCTCTGATGAGTCAGGGCAGCCAAGGTAGGGGCGTTGTAGCCAATCGGTGATATTGGGGAGACATGTTGAAGGTCAAAGGGTCTCCCACTCCTGCTTATGGATGGTGCTGGGTCATCGACCTGTCACAAGAAAATTAGTTGCCAATATATATATATATATATATATATATATATATATATATATAAAGAAGAAGGGTGTTAAAAGAAACTTACTGCATCATCAGGGATGACATGCTTAGGGTCAATCAGATGCCGATATGTATGAACGGATGCTGCAAATAATTGTCCCTTCCACTCTTGCCACCATAACTTATATGATTCAATGATAAAAGAGGCTGGCATCCAGGTGGATAGATCAACATCTATAGTATCGACATCAGGAGAGAGTCGCACTACCTTGCTCCAGTCTGATCCGCTGGTGATTATTTCTCTCGGCTTAATCACATCGGCAAAACAAAGTTTAAGTGGCAACTGTCCAAAGGCCAATTGACGTGATACTGCCGATGGATTGTAGAATTCATAGGTGATGTTGGTGTTTTTCGCACTGCCGAATGTATTCACTGGGATTGCCCGGGGAGTAATGATGGCCATCATAAGTTCATCATCCTTATTCAAGGTATCATTGGTGAAATTGAAGAGAAGAGGGAATCTGGTTTCTTCATCGATATAGGGCATCCAGGCCCGATGATCACGGGAAAGACCGTTGTAAAAGCTTTGGAAGAATCGGCCGATCTGATCTTCGTTGGCCTCTGTTCTAGGAAGAACAATTATGGCTTCACCAAAATTGAGGGGTGGGCGTGTTGCCGATTCTTCATCTCCAAGTTCGTAGTCTTCGGCGATATCTCGCGGGAATTGCTGGGTAAAGAAGTCCCATTGCAAGCGTTTGTGCATGTGGGCATTCAACCACATGTTAATGAACCACCACGGACCTCCTAAGTTGCCGATGGGTTCACCAAGGAGAAGCTTCTGAGACACTTGATGTAAGAGGTGATAAGTGGAGCTCAGAAGATATCGGCCAAGAGGGAACCTTACACCGTTGGCCAGTAGTTCAGCTGCGGGGAGGTAAGCATTGGTTGGCCCTACCGATCGACCACAGAAAATGAATTTCTCTAACCACATGTTTAGGAATGTGGCGTGTTTCCTCTGACCAACTATCTCGGTCCTCCTGTATTCTTGAATATACCCTGTCTAACCGCTGATGTTACGGGTATTCACCCTATACTCAGATTTTCTACCGTAAATGGAGGCATCGTCGGCAGTTGAAATATCTAAGCCGGTGAGCATATATACATCGGCAAGGGTGGGAGTAGCTAGTCCGTGTCCAAACATGAAGGTATTTGTTGTGTCTGACCAGAAATAAGCGGCAGCAATCATCATCGACTCATTCTTCTACATATCAGCAATGGACAGCCTGATGCATTGGTCTAGTTTTTGCTCTGCCCAGTACACTTGCATCGACCCGATTACCCTCAGATACCAATCTTTCCACCCCTTGGTGGTTTTAGGCCAAGATCGGAAGGTATCTTTTCATAAATTTAAAGAGAAATTCTGGGCTCTGAAGGGAATTCTGTTAGTCTCAGCATTGATCAAATCGGTTGGATCTGGGTTGCCCATTGGGCCTAAACATTGGATGTGCGGCTGATTGGTTGGGATGACTAACTTATTGCATAGTTCCTAAGTTTGGAGGATCAAAAGAACAGAGGAAAAGAGAAAAAAAATCACCAACTATATGAACTTGCAAGGGCAAAAGGAATTGCAGTAAAAGGGGATGAAGGTGAAACAAACCGTAGGGACATCGAAGTTGATTGCCATTGTCTTGAGAAGGACAGAGGCACAGCTGGAGACTCGAGGTTGCCGCTGGGGAAGGTTCTTGCTGGTTGAGGTCGCACGGTGTTGAAGGTTGGAGTCTAAGGGTAGAAGATGAGCATTTGGGAGAGATTTATTTATAGGCCGATTGGAATAGGGGCATTCTGGACATATCTCTCTGCTGCGCGCGTGTAGGTCTAGGTAGTTCAGATGGATATGGTAACTGTTCGCACGATAATCAAGGGATTGTGCAGGTGATTTGATGGCAAACAATCATGAGTCGGAAGAAATCTCGGTACAGGATGTTCTAATTCCGAGATCGGCAGCGTTACTATGTTAGGTTCTTGCCGATGAACTATTGTTTTTGTATCTTAACCATAATCAGAACGAGAGTGGTTGAAGATTGTGCGATATTTACTGAGACGCATGAATCAGGACTGGATTTGATTGGATTTGGTAACAGATTATGTCATGCTCGGAGGATGAATTAAGATAATTGGGTGAAGGCAATCGTTGTCTGGAGTAAATTTTGGAACATCAATGATTTTATACTCCGAAATTGAGGGGCATGTGTTGACACCGTTTTTGGCATGTGTCAAAATGATCAGAGTGGGCTAATCGGCAGAAGGAAAGTTATTGTATTACGCTGGTAGAAGGGTGCCGATGAAGATCAGCTTGTGAGGATTGTTGCCGATGAATGGTGGTGACTGATGGAAAGGTTGACTTAGACTCAGAGGCATTGCTGGTAAGATCGGAGATCTTATTGCCGATGACGATGAAGGAAGATCTGAAGACTACTGCCGATGAAGGTTGTGATGATGGGAAGCATGCCGATGGAGAGGAGGTCGATGAAAATTTCATCGTAATTAAGGCGGACAGGGAAGTAGATAGGTGTTGATTTCCTTTTCTATATTTGTTAGAGTATGATTCATGTAAGAGTCACGTTTTTCCTTAGATATGGACTTGGTGTCCTAGTCGTGTCTGGTTATGTTTCTTCAGATCAGGGTATAAATATAGACTGAGGGACAATGTAAGATCAATCAATCAATATCAAACCAATTTTACTCCTATTTGCATCTACTTACTTTTCGGCAACTTTGTCAATTTGCATATTTTTCTTTTTACGAGTTCTCATCGATTTGACGAGCTGCATCGCTTCAGTGTGACCTTCGATGATCCTTGAGTTCCGCGTGAGTACCTCTTGGCCGTGGCTTCCGGGCGTATCGCTGTTGTCAGGACCAAAGTACTCGAATTTTCATCCTTGTCGATTAATAGGTCAAATCGACTGGCACGCTTTGGATATCGTATTGGGTATTAGCCCTTTGTGTTTGCAGATCCACTTTTGCATCAACAGGTCTCTTTTGCGATTCCGAGCCCTTGGGCCCCGGCATAGCAGGGGGCCCAACTGGGGGTTTGGTTCATCTTTTGTTCATTCCTCCTCATGTGTTTTTCTGATAAAATACAGGGGTTGAGCCATGCCATGATTTTCCTCAATGGTCGAATCATGGTGCTCGGTGAGCTATTAATGGGTTAGTCCGTGTGGAGCCCCAATTCCCGTTCATAGGGTCCCAACTTGGGTCGGCTAGCGACCGACTCTAGGTTCCTAACAGCCAGTCCATATAGTTCCCAGGTCCGTTCGACCGGTCCTGGGGGCTCGTTGCCTTTTTTTTGGGGAAAACCATGGTCTGGCTGGAGTCAAGACTCGAACACAGGTTAGGATGCCCATGGTGCACGTGCACCTAGGTACTGGCCGCTAGTAGGCCCATCCCTTTCCGTCCCTCACTCTGTGGGTGCCTAGAGTGGCTGTCGAACCCTCCGATGGCCCAACCTTTGAACTCTTGGGCCTTATCGGGCCGCCAGAGCATTTTCAGCTCCGTAGCCTACCTACCTGCGGTGGTTGCGACCCACCAGGTAGTTGAACTGTCACTTGGCATGTCCTTTGAGGGAGCAATCGGCTGGTGGCATGCATGCAACCAACATGGTGGTTTTTGTGGGATGGGGCAGCACGTGAATCTAGGCAGGCAGTTCACCTCTCGCTTTCCTTCTTAAAAACATGGGTTTCCCCTATTTTCTTGTATAGCACGAACCATCATCTAGTCCCTTTTGCTTCCAAGCTGCCACCCGCGCCTGTGTTTCTCGCCGCCGCCATTGCCGTAGCACAGTTAGGGCTAGGGTTCGCGCCGCCGTTGAAGCTTTCGCCTCTCGGCTCCCGTGGTCAAGTGATGGACGCATGGCCTCACTCTGATGTCACCCATTCACGGATGGAGGGCCTTGTCAAGAAGGGCCTCCTTCGTGCGAGGACCACTTTGAACAACTAGGTGGTACTTGACAATGAGAACAAGCCAATGCCGCTAGATGGGTACGTCGTCTTCTTCGTCCCCTTCCACGAGCGTGGCCTGGCGATGCCCCCACACTGGTTCCTCTAGGGGTTGCTAGACTACTATGACATCAAGTTGTAGCACTTGAACCCCAATAGGATCAAGCACATTGTGACCTTCGTCGCATTGTGCGAGGGGTTCCTAGGGATCGAGCCACAGTTCAAGTTGTGGAGGTACTTCTTCGCCGTCTCCCTGCACAAGAGGGTGGAGATAGAGAAGGGGACGAGGAGAGAGTTCAAGGTACCGATGGGAAGCGTGACATCTGTCTCTAGGGGAATTGGGTGGTGCAGTACATGTCACTCTCATTGATGATGTCCAACAAAGGGTGGCACAAATAGTGGTTCTACTTGAAGAATGACCCCGCCGCCCCCTTACTAATCTTCTTTGGCAGCTTCATCGAGTTGGCGCTGAAGATGTGGGTGTGGGGTCCCCCCACCAAGGAGCAATATAGGATTGAAGACCATCTGATGGCCATCACCATCTTGAAGGAGCGTGGCCTTCGTGGAGTCGACGTCATTGGGGCATAACATGTGAGCAAGCTTGTGCCATTGATGGCACGTGCCCTCTCCATGTACCAGATGACACCCGGATCGCCGCTCGACGAGACAGTGATGCTCGCCGGGGACGCACTTAGCGTTGGCGAGGTGGAGCAGTGTCTCATGGAGGCAACAGAGGTGTCTTCATCGCCATTAGGGGAGATTGTCCCCATATACTGGTTCTGGGGCACCCGCTAATGCGACCGGACGTGGGCTTTGTCGAATTCGTAAGTCCTCCCCCTTCTTCGGATGCTATTCAGACTTTGTTCCCTGCTAACTTTTTAATTCTACCGCCTAACCCTAAGAATCAGATTCTTGCAGCTAGGACTTGTTTTCTAGGATTCCACAGCACCGTTGCCGGAGGATGCGGAGCGAAGGATGGCGAACCACCTCGTGGCCGAGCGAAAAAAGCAAAATAAGGATGCCGAGAAGGAAAAGAAGGCGGAGAGGCAGTAGAAGCGAGATCGGGGAGAAGACACCGATGACGACAATGATGATGACGATGTTGAAGATGACGATGAGGGGAAGAGGAGGTCGGCGGCGTCGCATCTGCCAACTAGGACGAGATGGCACACGACGACGAGGACCAGGCTATAGATGGTGGTCCATCTTTGCAACTAATGGAGATGGGTCACCCTTTTGATGCACCCCAGGGGCCGTCAGACACGAGCCATCCCACGTCATCTGGTCCCTCCGAGCAGCTGTCCGGTCAAAAGCGGCCCTGCTCCGTCGAGGCGGAACCGAGGTCTGGCGGGCCAGCCCCAAAGCTTCATCGCCCAGTGGCACCAAGGTATCTTGCAAATCCCCTAACCTTTGTTGCTTTTGGTGGGTCTTGTCATGGTTTTAACGTCTTGTTGATCTCATGGTACTGGTTGATAAATTACTCCTATAGCATTGACACCGAGAAGAGTGCCGCTCTCCGGGCGGCATGGCAGCCGCTGCCAGACACCGCCACGCCTGGGTCAGGCGAGGGTAGTGCCGGGATGGCCACGGGGCTGCCCATTCAGACACTGCCAGTGATGACGACCCCGTCCATGGGGGTGCAGCCAGCGGCGGGCACGGGTGAGGTGTCCTTGGTCGCCTTGGAGCAATCGGCCACAACCGTGTCGTCAATGTTGATGGCATTCGGGAGGAGCCACCAACCACACATGTGGCAGTGTCCGCGGCGGAGCGGACAGAGGAGAGGCAGTCAGCGAAAGATGACACGTCTACAAAGTGTGCAGTGGGCGTGGCTCAGCCAGATGCGACCCAGCCTTCGCGGACAGAGATGGAGGTACCCGAGGCAAGGCGGACGAAAGGGGACGTGTCCGCTGCATCTCCAGGAGTCGTGGCAATGGTGCTGCGTGCACCGTCCATGCCATCATCATCCACCACCGGCAGAGGGTCATCCTGGTAGAGAGGCCACCACATGAGGGGTCATCAGCGTGTGGCGCTAGCATGGAGCCATCCCAGACCCTAGTCTGGATGGGGACCAATAGGCTACGGCTCGAGTTGGCAGACTTGCAGAATTCGGGAGCCCCGCCGTTCGTCCTTGATGACCCTGTGGAGGAGAAGGAATGGCACCGCTACCATAGGATCATGGGAGGCGTGGTGCACCTCTTGAACGCTGCGTCGATCACAGCAAACGACAGGCTGAATGAGTTGAACAGTGCCACCAACCCTTGCATGGTACGACATGCTTGTGCCCCGATTGCTGCTTTTTGTTTTGTTGCTTTTGACTCATGTTCCTTCTGCAGTCGCTGATGGCGCATACCCAGGAGAAGTCCTTATTCCTTCATCGGTAGAAGGAGGCCTAGGACTGCCTCATCGTGGAGGCGGCCGACCTTCAAACCTGGGTGGCGGAGGCCCATCACCATGCTGAGGAGGCAGAGAAGATGTGCTCCGATTGCTGCTTTTTATTTTGTTGCTTTTGACTCATGTTCCTTCCGCAGTCGCTGATGGCGCATACCCAGGGGAAGTCCTTATTCCTTCATCGGTAGAAGGAGGCCTAGGACTGCCTCATCGTGAAGGCGGCCGACCTTCAAACCTGGGTGGCGGAGGCCCATCACCATGCTAAGGAGGCAGAGAAGATGGCCTTAGACTTGTCCGAGAGGGCGCGCAAGGACGGTGAGGATGCTGCGCAAGTCTTGAGGGAGCACGACGAGCTGCGTCGGTGGGATGCCGAGTCCTACCAATAGATCCTCAACCTCCAAGGTGAGCTCAAGAAGGAGAAGGGGCTAAAGCTGGCAGCCCTGGAGAAGGTCGTCACGCTGGAGGCAAAAGCCCGTCAAGACACCACGGTGGCCGAGTGGCTCCACAAGGAGCGAGACGACTCACGCTAGACCGAGTCGATGCTTTGCACAGAGCGCAATGGGGCCCAGCGAGAGTGCGACAGTGCCCAGCAGTGGGTCAGCTCCCTCCAGAGTGATCTCTAGAGGGAGAAGGTCCAAAAGTGGGAGGTTGAGGGTGTTTCTGCCGGGCTCACCCTGGACCTAGGCTAGAGTCAGAAGGAGCTGGCCGAGGTGAAGGAAGCCCTATAGAGGGAGGTCATGGTGTACGACAATGAGCGTCTCGCTGCCAACTTAGTCTGCCATGACCTTGGGGTGCCTCAGCCACCAGAGATGAGCTCACTTGCTCTCTGCCTGTTGCTCCGCCGTGCGGTCGAGTAGCTCGTAGATCTCCCACTAGGTCTTCAGCTCCTCGGGGGCCACTAGCTTGGGGAGCCTCTGGAGCAAAGCTGCCACAGCGGTGATGTTCTGGTTGGCCCGAGCAAACTGCGAAAGACCGTTGCCGTCTTCCACAATCCGCCAGTGAACATCACAGGCACTGGTTCGTGCGCGCCCGCTTTCGGTGCGGCGTTGCGCGATCTCGGGCTCAAGCTGAGCACGCTCTTCCTCCAACCCATGGTATGCTTCCTCGAGCTCATGCTGCCATGCCTATAGCTGCTAGATGGGCTGTGGTGGGGCTGAGGCCGCTGCCATCGGAGGCAGGACCCTTGCCCCTCCTGCACCCGCACGCACGGGGACCTCTCGGGGGATTTTGCCAGAGTCGTTGGTGCTTGAGATGTGGTCCTCAGAGGTCCCTGCCATAAAACATTCCCACAAAGGGTGATGGCTCCCCTCGCAAGAAACAGAGCCATAGATCAATTCTGAATCGCTTGCGAGGTGATCGTGGATCGATTCCATGAAGTAGTCAGCCATGCACACGAACTAATCATTCACAGGCAGCGAACTGGAAAGGCGCACCACATGGCGCTCAATGATCTACACGGTGTTGTGCAAATTGTAAGGGAATGCCGTCAAGGCGCCCTAGGTGAAGACATCTAGGGAGAAGGTGAGGGCATGCGGGTCCTCCCAGGATGGGTGAGGTCCTAGTTAGGCAGTGAGCTGGTGCTCCAGCTCCCCGAAGTCGAAGTCGAGGAGCTGGTCACGCTATGGGCGCGGGCCTCCGGAGTGCACAACTGCAACTCCTGGAGAGCCCCAATGATCGCGTCAAGACTAGTGGCAGGAGTCTGGGGGGCAAGCGCCCTCGCCAGCTCCCCCTCAGTGGTGACGATGAAGTCCAGACTCTCAAAGCACATGTGCGCACCTGGGGTCCAGTTGACATCATGGTTGGCCATCCAAAGCCTGATGAAAGTGACAAAACACGCATAGGCTACCTAGCGCGCCAACTATTGGTGTTCAGAATCACTGGCTAGTAAATTTTGTGGATTGGGTGTTTGGGCTCGAATGGCTGTGCAAAGAGGACACAAGGATGTATACTGGTTCAGGCAAAATGACCCTATGTCCAGTTGTGAGCTACTGCTCGTGTTACTTGCACTGAGTTCGTAGTAGGGGTTACAAATGGTCGAGAGAGGGACGGGTCCCCAAGTCTTTGTGCGCTGAGGTTGTGAGTGTGTTCTTCTAGCATTGTTCGATCGTCCGCCCCAGAGAAAGGTATCAGTCCTTCCCTTTTATAGCTCAAGGGAAGGGCCGGTCATACATGAGAGAGGATGGAAAAAAGGAAAGAAAAAGAAAAACAAAAGAGAGGGAAAGGAGTCCCGCAGCGGTGTCGTCCTCCTTCCCCTGCCGGTTAGTTTGGTTTTGGCTAATTGATGAAACCTAGGACTCACCTTTGTATCTAATTGGATGATTTAGATAAAGGTGGGCATTGAATATGAGACATGACATTGACTCATGTGACCAAGATGGTGAAGACCAAGATGAGGCTTAACTCGATGGACCGGTTGTGAAGGTGAAGGGCAAGTCGAGGCTTCGAAGTGAAGGACCATGCGATGATGAAGATTGAGCAAGACTTGGCGCCGACGGACCGATGCAACAGTGAAGAGCAAGTGAAGTCAAGGTCGATGGATCGAGACGGTCATGTGATGATATGAAGTGGATCATATCATTTGGAGAAACAAAATGGGCTCAAGGCAAAGGTATAACCATAGGGCCATTTTGTTTTGCACTTAAGACACCATAGAGGGTGTGAGTGGTTTAGGATCGATAGCCGAACTATTAAGAGGGGAAGTCTTATCGGTTACTCGACGCACGGGTGCCACTAGGTGAATTCATGAAGTGCATTGCATGTAGGGCCTAGTGAGCTAACTGGAAAACCTTTAAAAATAATTATGAAAATGCTAACACACGTGCACATGGTGTTCGACACATGGTGGTGTTGGCACATTTGCAAAGGTGTTGGTGTTGATCAACTTGGAGAAGAGAGAAGTGTTTTTTGGTGTTCTTTGGACTCTATGATGGCACTTTGAGTGGAATAATTCTTTGATCCAATGAGAACTAGATCAAATGCTTTAGTGGGTTGTGTAGCCCTCTGTGTAAGCTTTCCAAAATGTCTAAGATCATCGAAATCGGAGCTCAGAGCTAAGAGATATGACTGTTTTAGTGCCGGGTGGTCTGCGACGGACGCTGTGACAGACGCTGCGACAGACAAGGCTACGGGGGCGAGAGATGTGGCCACGGGGGGCGACAGACGCGTCTGTCGGTCCACCCTTGCTTCGGCTTGCAGCGAAGGTGGCGACAGACGCGGTGGTGCTGAGCACCAGACGCGTCTGTCGATCGATTTCATGAAATGGAGCTTACTGGAGTGCGTTCTTCGACGCGACGGACGCTGAGGCCAAAACTGAAGGATGCGTCTATCGCTATTGTTCATGACCGTTGGTTTTTGAAGGCTCGAGGACATGTGGCGGCTTCGGGTGGCGTCAGACGCACTATGCAGCGTCTGTCGGTGGTGCGACAGACGCGTCTGTCGCTCACAAAAATTGCCCAGTGAGTTGCTAACGGCTCTATTTGTTTGGAATGCTTATAAATACTTGTTGGCCGGCCCTTGAGGAGCTAACTTGACTTTTCTAACACTCTTGTGCATCCTTTGAGCTAAAGCTTTTCCCTCCCACTCATCTCTCTTGCTTAATTGCAAATCAAAAGTGAGATTGAGTGATCCCAAAGTGCATTGCATAGCTTGAGGGCATCTAGTGGCACTTGTATGTGATTTAGCCGATGGATTTCTTGTTACTCTTGGAGAGTACCGCTCCTAGCTGGCTTGGAGATTGTTGGAGGCGTTGGCAAGAGAAGGAGATTGTTCTTGGCCACCTCCGGTTGATTGTAAGAGGTTCTTGTGCTTTCCTCGGCGGAGCGCCAAAGGCAACTCTAGTGGAATGCGCGTGTCATTGAGCTACCTCACTTGAGAGTGGTGTCTTGTGGTGCCTTGCGGGGCGTGCCTTGAGGGGCAAGTGACTTGAGGGTCACACTGGGAAACAATCTAAGTGTTGGTCGACACAACCGGTGACGTAGCTTGTCGGTGCACAAGTGAACACCGGGTGAACAAAAATATTGTGTCTCTTGTCTCCCAGTGATTGGTCTTCATATTGTGTTGTTGTCAATATTGATTGATTGTATATCATTTTGGTGATTGGCAACATCTTCACTCCACCGTCGGTATAAGAATCACAATCCTCTCTCTTGCATTTACATTTACTAGATTACCTTGTGTAGCTCTAGTGGTAGCTTTGCTAGTAGTGTTGTTAGCTTGCTCACTAGTGTAAAATTAGTGAATTATCCCTTGTGTGAACTAGAGATCATAATCTACTAGACTTGTGGATAGGAAGCTTGCATCACAACCGTAGGCTAAGCAAAACTCGTTTTACGCCGTTTGTTATTCTAACAAGTTTGCTTAGTGGTTCGTGTAGGATTTTTTTATAGGCTATTCACCCCCTTTAGCCATCTAGGACCTTACAAGTGGTATCGAAGCCGCGGTCACCGTTTTAATCAAGGCTTAACATCCTTCGGTGTGAAAAATGGCTCAAATTATGTTCAATCATGTTGGGGGCAAGCCACCGTTCTTTGATGGTGTTAGTTCTTTTGCTCATTGGAAGAGAAAAATGACAATGTACCTTGGTTCTATTCATGAGAGAGTATTGCAAGTCACCGAGAATGACTTGCAATCTATGAAAAATCTCTAAGAGCAAATAGAACATGCAATAGAATGACTCTCAATACACTTTACAATGGTATTGACACAAAAGTATTTGAGGGCATCAAGGATTTAGAATTGGCAAATGAAGTATGGACAAGTTTGAGTGAAACATATGAGGGCACTAAGGTTGTGAAGAGTGCCAAGCTATATGGGCTCAAGAGTGAGTTTGAGAACTTCAGGATGAAAGAAGAAGAAACAATCTTAGAGATTTTTCATAGATTGCAAGTCATTGTGAATGATATCAAGAGCTTAGGGCACAAGACACATGACCAAGATTTTTGCCACAAGTTCTTGTAGAGCTTACCAAGAAGATTCAAAATATTGATCATGATGCTACAAAGAGATGGGCTTGATGCAATGAAGCCCAATGATTTACTTGGTGAAGTCTTGACATATGACAAGTATGATCAAGATGCCGATGAGAAGGAGAAGAATGAGGAAGAAAAGAAGAAGACCGTGGCATTCAAGGCCACCTCCTCCAAGGGCAAAGCTACCATCATTGAAGAAGAAGAAGACAATAATGAAGATGAAGATTTTGAAATTGATGATGAGGCACTTGCTCTTGTAGTCAAGAAGATGGGTCACATGTTCATTAAGAGAAGAGGCTTCAAAAAGAGAAATGACAATTTCAAGAGCAATGAGCAACAAAGGAAGTGCTTCAATTGTGATAGCATTGAACATCTTCAAGCCGAATGTCCCTATGACAAGAAGAAGAACAACAAGAGGGGCAAGTTTGAGAAGAAAAAGAGAGAAGCCAAGATGACTTTCAAGCAGGGCAAGAATGGAGCCTATGTGGTCACTTGAGAAAGTGATGATGATGAAGAAGAAGAATCATCATCCAACAAGGCTTTTGCTTCCATTGCTATCAACAAGAAGCCCTCACTATTTGGTTCATCCTCTTCATACTTCATGGCCAAAGAAACTAAGGTATTATATGATGAGAGTGATGATGAAAGTGAAATGGAATATGTTCATGATAGTGATAATGATAATGAAAATGATGATGATGAACCAACTAAAGAACAACTATATGACTTGATGCAACAAACTAGAGACATAGCTATTGCCAAGGACAAGGAGTGTAAGAAGCTTTCAATGAAAGTAGCAATACTTGAGAAAGCCCTTAGTGAGCTTAAGACCACTCATGAGAGTCTAGTGGAAGACCATGAGGATCTTGGTAAGGCTCATTCCAAGCTTAAAAAAGCTCACTCATTGCTACTTGAGCAACAAGCAAAGAAGGAGGTTGTTGTATCATGTGATATAGGTGTTACATGTGATATAATTGATGAATCCTTTTATGAACCTATCATCATGTCAAATGCTAACCCTTCTTGTAGCTCTTCATCCACCACCACCGACTCTACCTCCACTACTAGTGATGGTTTCACTTGTGATGCCTCACTAATGGTTGAGAATGAAACTCTCAAGAGAAAGGTGGCTGAGCTCACTCACGCCCTAGGCAAGGCCTATGGTGGTGAGGCCCGCTTGCTTAAGTGCTTGGGTAGCCAAAGGTTCTCTCTTAACAAAGAGGGATTGGGCTACACCCCCAAGAAAGGCAAGTCGGCCTTTGCAACTCCAAAGCCTAGCTTTGTGAAGGGCAATTGTCGGTTTTGCAATAGATGCAAGCAAGTCGGGCACCTAGAGCATAATTGCACTAAAAGAAACAATAGCAAGAAACTTGTTAATGCTATACCTTTTGATTCTTGCTATATGCTTACCAAGGGTGTGAAAGCTAAGTTTATTGGTACACCCATTGTTCGCCCAAAGAAGAAGGCTATTTAGGTACCAAAGAGCTTAGTTACTAACCTACAAGGAACCAAGCAAAAATGGGTACCTAAGGTTTATTGATTTGCTTGTAGGTCAATTACAAAGCTGGAGGAAGGCATTGAATTATTGATAGCGGGTGCACTCAACACATGACCGGTATATCAAGAATCTTTGACTCAATCAATGACAATGATAGTGGTGTTGATTCTATCACATTTGGCAATAACAAGAAAGGCAAGGTTATTGGCTTGGGCAAGATTGCAATATCAAATGACATGAGTATCTCAAATGTGTTACTAGTTGAAAGCTTAGATTTTAATCTTCTATCCGTGGCACAAATATGTGATCTTGGTTACAAATGTATCTTTGGGGTTGATGATGTAGAAGTCATTAGTATGGATGGTTCAAATGTGGCATTCAAGGGCTTTAGATATGAGAATCTCTACCTAGTTGACTTCAATGCTAGAGAAACTTCTTTGACAACTTGCTTAATCTCCAAATCAAGCATGGGTTGGCTTTGGCATAGAAGGCTTGGTCATGTTGGCATGAAATAGTTGAAGAATCTTACAACTCACAATCTTGTCAATGGTTTGAAAGATGTTGAATTTGAGAAGAATAAGCTTTGTAGTGCATGTCAAGCCGGGAAGCAAGTTGGAAGCTCACATCCAAAGAAGAGTACAATGAGCACATGCAAAGCATTTGATTTGATGCACATGGATCTATTTGGGCCAACAACATACACAAGCATAGGCGGCAACAAGTATGGCTTTGTTATAGTGGATGACTTCACAAGATTCACATGGGTATTCTTTCTTAGTGACAAAAGTAAAGTGTTTGACATCTTCAAGACCTTTCTCACTAGAGTTCACAATGAGTTTGAGATTAGAATCAAGAAAGTGAGAAGTGATCACAATGGAAGTGAGTTCAAGAATACAAGAATTGAAGAACTTTGTGATCACTATGGCATTGGACATCAATTCTCGGCCAAGTACACTCCACAATCAAATGGCCTAGTTCAGAGAAAGAATAGAATATTACTTGATATGGCTAGATCAATGCTTCATGAGTACAATGTGAGTCAATCATTTTGAGATGAAGCAATCAATACCGCTTGCTACTACATCAATAGAATATATTGTCATCCATTGCTAGAGAAGACCCCATATGAGCTACTTCATGGAAGAAAACCCAATATTTCTTACTTTAGTGTGTTTGGTTGCAAATGCTATATCTTAAAGAAGGGCACTAGATTGGGGAAGTTTGACAAGAGATGTGATGATGGGTTCCTACTTGGTTATTCAACTACAAGCAAAGCTTATAGAGTTTGGAACAACTCAAGTGGCATTCTAGAAGAAGTCCATGATGTGCAATTTGATGAAACCAATGGGTCACAAGATGAAGAAGAGAATCTAGATGATGTTGGTGGAACTCAATTGATGGAAGCAACGAAGAACATGGACATTGGGGACATTAGATCAAAGCAAGTAATTGATATTCAAGATGATGATAAAGATCAAGTGCTCAATTCTCCATTCAAGCTAGCTAGTGACTCTCAAGTGCAAGATCATGGTGCTAGTTCATCTCATCGAGATACATCAAGTGATCAGCCAAGATCAAGCAATCAAGTGCAAGTACTCCAACCATAACATGTTGCAAGAGATCACCCCATTGATAGTGTTATTGGTGATATTAGAAGTGGTGTGCAAACAAGATCAAAATTGGCTATGTTTTGTGAGCATGCATCATTTGTGTCAACCATAGAACCAAAGAAGATAGAAGAAGCTTTGAGGGATGCCGATTGGATCATGGCTATGCAAGAAGAGCTTAACAATTTCACAAGAAATGATGTTTAGGAGTTGGTAGAAAGGCCAAATGACTACAATGTGATTAGAACCAAGTGGGTGTTTAAAAACAAGCAAGATCAAGATGGCATTGTAGTGAGAAACAAAGCAAGACTAGTTGCTCAAGGTTACACTCAAGTAGAAGGTCTTGACTATGATGAGACATATGCTCCCGTGGCAAGATTAGAGGCAATAATGATTCTATTGGCTTATGCTTGTGCACACAACATCAAACTATATCAAATGGATGTCAAAAGTGCATTTCTCAATGGGATCATCAATGAGTTAGTCTTCATTGAGCAACCTCCCGGATTTAAAGATGACAAGAAACCCAACCATGTGTACAAGTTGAAGAAGGCTTTATATGGCTTAAAGCAAGCACCAAGAGCATGGTATGAGAGGCTAAGGGATTTCCTTCTCTCTAAGGGATTCAAGATGGGCAAGGTTGATACAAATCTATTCACCAAGAAGATTGGGAATGATCTATTTATAGTGCAAATATATGTTGATGACATCATCTTTGGATCAACCGATCAAGCTTATTGTGAAGAATTTGGTGCTATGATGGCCAAAGAGTTTGAAATGTCTATGATTGGTGAACTTAGCTACTTCCTTGGTCTCCAAGTGAAGCAATTGAAGAATGGGACATTTGTGAGTCAAGGGAAATACATAAGGGACATGTTGAAGAAGTTTGGAATGCAAGATGCAAAGCCAATTTCAACTCCAATGGGTACAAATGGCAATTTGGATAGTGATCTTGATGGCAAAATGGTGAATCAAAAGGAATATCGGTCTTTGATTGGAAGTCTACTCTATGTCACCGCATCAAGGTCAGATGTCATGTTTAGTGTTTGTATGTGTGCTAGATATCAAGCCTCACCTAGAGAGAGTCATCTCACAGCCGCAAAGAGAATATTGAGGTACTTGAAGCAAACAAGAGATGTTGGACTATGGTATCCCAAGGGGTCAAAGTTTGAATTGATTGGATATTTAGACTCCGACTATGGGGGTTGCAAGATCAATAGAAAGAGCACAAGTGGCACATGTCACTTACTTGGAAGATCACTTGTGTCATGGTCCTCAAAGAAACAAAATAGTGTGGCAATCTCTACCGCCGAAGCCGAATATGTGAGTGCGGGGAGTTGTTGTGCACAATTGCTATGGATGAAATCAACTTTGAAGGATTATGGCCTCAACTTCAAGAATGTGCCATTGCTATGTAATAATGAAAGTGCAATCAAGATGACACAAAACCCGGTTCAACATGGAAGAACAAAGCATATTGACATAAGGCATCATTTCATTAGAGATCATCAACAAAAGGGAGATATTGCCATTGAAAGTGTTGGCACCGATGATCAACTTGCCGATATTCTCACCAAGCCACTTGATGAAAAGAGGTTTTGCAAGCTAAGGAATGAGTTGAACATTCTTGATTTCTCAAACATGATTTGAATGCACCCCACCCACTTATTGACATGCCTCTCCTTTGACATTGCAAGGTAAAGTTGATTGACATGTCATTCATCCTATGCTAAGGACTTGCTAGCACATGTAGACATAATAAGTGGTATGCATGAGCATTCATGATAAATCAAATAAATTTGATGGATATATATTACCACTATTACTTCTATGCTTGTTTTGATCTAGTGGTGGCATATGACATGTTTGTGAGCTTGCAAACCTAGTGTTGAATCTAGAAGATTTGCTATAAGTGTTTAATTCAACATAGGCAAGATAACCCTTATTATGAGGTGTGAAGAAGCTTGTCTTTGGTTCAAATCGAATTAAATATCTTTGGCAAGTGTTCTAGGTTGAACCAAATTTGATAAATTTTAACCTACTCCATCAAACATTTTTTTCTCTCCACAATTTGATCCCATTTTTGGGTAAGTTGTTGACAAAGGGGAGAGAAAAAGATGATTCAACATGATAAAGGGGTAAATAAAATTTTTTATGCACACAAGTAGGGGGAGCAAGCTCATAAACAAAGTTGTTGCATTTGTTTGTGCATTTTCATATGACTTGCTCATTGCACATGTATTTAAATTCAATATACATGCTTGTGTGGTGCAATGCTAGTATAGAACTTGAATGATGAAATGATCTACTAGCATGCATAGGAATATTTACACGTGGTATCTAGACATGCCTAAAGCTTTACAAGTGGTCCAAGAACCTTTACATATAATGTTGATCTCATGGGGTTCTTGAGTTTTGATGGATGTCTAGTTACTTCATGATGCTAAGGATGGTGTAAAAGGCAACTCTGATTAGTATCACGGTTCAAGGTCCATTTCTTACACCTTAGCATCATTTTGGTAGAATTACTCTCTCAACACTTCTATCCATTCATATGTGTAAAGCTTTCAATCCAAACTCTATGCACATATGTAGGGAGAGCTAATGCTACCAAAACCGAGCTTGTGATAATTGTCCAAACTTTACTTATGAGCAAAATGATTGGACAAGTATGACAAGTTCAAAACTTTTATTATCAAAATCATCTTTGTGAGGGTTGTCATCAATTACCAAAAAGGGGGAGATTGAAAGTCCCTAGTTTGGTTTTGGCTAATTGATGAAACCTAGGACTAACCTTTGTATCTAAGTGGATGATTTAGATAAAGGTGGGCATTGAATATGAGACATG
Organism: Saccharum spontaneum; assembly: GCA_022457205.1. NCBI lineage: Eukaryota > Viridiplantae > Streptophyta > Magnoliopsida > Poales > Poaceae > Saccharum > Saccharum spontaneum. The sequence continues at coordinate 51,045,377 of CM039598.1, read as the reverse complement.
ACATTGACTCATGTGACCAAGATGGTGAAGACCAAGATGAGGCTTGGCTTGATGGACTGGTTGTGAAGGCGAAGGGCAAGTCGAGGCTTCGAAATGAAGGACCATGAGATGATGAAGCTTGAGCAAGACTTGGCGCCGACGGACCGATGCAACGGTGAAGAGCAAGTGAAGTCAAGGTCAATGGATCGAGACGGTCATGTGATGATATGAAGTGGATCATATCATTTGGAGAAACAAAATGGGCTCAAGGCAAAGGTATAACCATAGGACCATTTTGTTTTGCACTCAAGACACCATAGAGGGTGTGAGTGGTTTAGGATCGATAGCCGAACTATTAAGAGGGGAAGTCTTATCGGTTACTCGATGCACGGGTGCCACTAGGTGAATTCATGAAGTGCATTGCATGTAGGGCCTAGTGAGCTAACTGGAAAACCTTTGAAAATGATTATGAAAATGCTAACACACGTGCATATGGTGTTCTACACATGGTGGTGTTGGCACATTTGCAAAGGTGTTGATGTTGGTGTTGATCAACTTCGAGAAGAGAGAAATGTTTTTCGTTGTTCTTTGGACTCTATGATGGCACTTTGAGTGGAATACTGCTTTGATCCATTGAGAACTGGATCAAATGCTTTAGTGGGTTGTGTAGCCCTCTGAGTAAGCTTTCCAAAATGTCCAAGATCATCGAAATCGGAGTTCGGAGCTAAGAGATATGACCTTTTAGCGCCGGGTGGTCTGCGACGGACGCTATGACAGGCGCTGCGATAGATGTGGCTACGGGGGCGACAGACGCGGCCACGGAGGGCGATAGACGCGGCCACGGGGGGCGATAGACGCATCTATCGTTCCACCCTTGCTTTGGCTTGTAGCGGAGGTGGCGACAGACGCGGTGGTGTTGAGCACCAGACACGTCTGTCGATCGATTTCATGAAATGGAGCTTACCGGAGTGCGTTCTTCGACGCGATGGACGCTGAGGCCAAAACCGAAGGACGCGTCTGTCACTACTGTTCATGACCGTTGGTTTTTGAAGCCTCGAGGACACATGGCGGCTTCGGGTGGCGTCAGACACACTGTGCAGCGTCTGTCGGTGGTGCGACAGACGCGTCTGTCGCTCACAAAAATTGCCCAGTGAGTTGCTAACGGCTCTATTTGTTTGGAATGCTTATAAATACTTGTTGGCCGGCCCTTGAGGAGCTAACTTGACTTTTCTAACACTCTTGTGCATCCTTTGAGCTAAAGCTTCTCCCTCCCACTCATCTCTCTTGCTTGATTGCAAATCAAAAGTGAGATTGAGTGATCCCAAAGTGCATTTCATAGCTTGAGGGCATCTAGTGGCACTTGTATGTGGTTTAGCCGGTGGATTTCTTGTTACTCTTGGAGAGTACCGCTCCTAGCCGGCTTGGAGATTGTTGGAGGTGTTGGCAAGAGAAGGAGATTGTTCTTGGCCACCTCCGGTTGATTGTAAGAGGTTCTTGTGCTTTCCTCGGCGGAGCGCCAAAGGCAACTCTAGTGGAATGCGCGTGTCATTGAGCTACCTCACTTGAGAGTGGTGTCTTGTGGTGCCTTGCGGGGCGTGCCTTGAGGGGCAAGTGACTTGAGGGTCACACTGGGAAACAATCTAAGTGTTGGTCGACATAACCGGTGACGTAGCTTGTCGGTGCACAAGTGAACATCGGGTGAACAAAAATATTGTGTCTCTTGTCTCCCAGTGATTGGTCTTCATATTGTGTTGTTGTCAATATTGATTGATTGTATATCATTTTGGTGATTGGCAACATCTTCACTCCACCGTCGGTATAAGAATCACAATCCTCTCTCTTGCATTTACATTTACTAGATTACATCGTGTAGCTCTTGTGGTAGCTTTGCTAGTAGTGTTGTTAGCCTGCTCACTAGTGTAAAATTAGTGACTTAGCACTTGTGTGAACTAGAGATCATAATCTACTAGACTTGTGGATAGGAGGCTTGCATCACAACCATAGGCTAAGCAAAACTCGCTTTATGTCGTTTGTTATTCTAACAAGTTTGCTTAGTGGTTCATGTAGGATTTTTTATAGGCTATTCACCCCCCTCTAGCCATCTAGGACCTTACACCGGTGGGCCCTGACGGCCCTGTAGATGATGGGGACATCACCACGGTGCCGCCTTGCCTACCACCGGTCCTATGCATAGGCGTCGCGGTCAGTCGTGGTGCTCTATACTGCCCGAGTGGACGATATGGTCAATGGACCCTTCTGACAGAAGCCATGCCGGAGTTGAAAGTATAGTGCAGAACTATAGATGTCTGATGGGGATCGTATGAGGAGTTGGTGACGTAGGGCTACCCCGTTGATGTCGTGGTGATGTGAGCTCACAGGGATGGCCTATCATAGTTACATGCCATGTGGACGCATACCTGCTCACAGGGATGACCTGTCACAGTTGCAGGCTACGTGGAAGCATACCTACTCATAGGGATTGCAGGCTGCGTGGAAGCATACCTGCTCCCCTTTTCATGTCAAGGGTGCATGCCCATGGCGGTTAAGGCAGTGCGGGCCCCTCTCGGGGCCTCTGCTCTTGTCTGAGAGCGGATCCGAGCCCTAGGGGTCAGGCAAGGCGGAACCCTCACCCGGGAGGTCGGAAGAGGCGGGACTCGCACCCGAGAGGTCGGGCGAGGCAAAGTGTATGCCTGAGGGGTCGGACGAACCAGGAACCCTCTCAGTTGGGCCGGACTGGGCCATAGTAGCACCCATAATTATTTTAGGCAGACTGAGGCCGATGTCTTTCAACTCCTATCTCTTGGGTACCCTGATATTGGTACCCAACACCACTATACTCTCCAACCTTGCCATAGAGATTTTCACCCTTCCCACCTATAGCAAAGCCTACACCCGATGCACCAGTTCCCCGCCTGAACTAGCTTATCATCATGCCCATCTATGGCTCACTACAGGACACCCAACTCAAGATGGACCAAAGACTTGTGTTGTCTTCCTCGGTTCTTATGTTGTCGTACCTACAGGACTCAAGCTCCAGCTCCAAACCCTCACAACGTGCACACCTAGCAGCAGTGCTATCTGAATTGGCCTTCTCAAGCAATGAGATCCTAGCAACCTTCTCTACTAGCTTAGATTGCGAGCCCAAGCAGGACTTGCATGCACCCAACAAGCCAAACCTAGACTTCAACTCATCATTCTCATCAAGCAAAGTTGCATACTTGCATTGTAGCTCAGAAATGTTGGACATGTGAACAACACATTCATCGCACTCAACCTCATCAGACACTACAATAGCAAGCTTCTTAGCTTCCTCAAGCTCCTTTTGCATGACTTCTAGCTTGTCCTTAAACTCTTTTCGCTCACATGTAGCACGCTTCAACAACTTATCTTGACTAACCAAGGTGTCGGTCATGATATCAAGCTCAGCTACAAGATCATCGATGGTGGGTTTTACCTCGGTAGTGTCATCATCTGGAAGCACGTCCTTGCTAGCCTTTACTTCGTCATCCATGGCCATGGTGCAGAACCCTCTGTGGGGTGGAACCGGCAATGAAGCAGAGCCCTGTCAACTTGTCCTCGTGCTTCCTCCTGAACTCATCCTCGCTCAAGGGGGAAGAGGACCGGTCATCGTCGGTGTCATTGTCGAGGTCACTGAGAGAGGCAAGGAAGGCACACTCCTAGGCCTTGACCTTCTTGAGGTACTTCTTCAAGGCCTCCTTGTCAAATCCTCCCTTTGGCTTGTGTTTGCCGAAGGTGTACTCGCGCTTGTCCTTGCGCTTGTCGGAGTCATACTTGTCAGAGGAGTGCTTGTTCTTCTTGGGACAGTGGGTGATGAAGTGGTCAGGGTCTCCACATCCATAGCATCCATCCTTCAGACCACCACCACGCCGGTGATTCAAGCGGTTGTTGCGAAACCACAAGAACTGACTGATGATCAATGCCAGCTCATCGTCCCTAAGGGTCTCCAACTGCTTCTCTGTGATAGACACCAAAGAAGATAAGGCAAACGACATCTGTAAAGGGTTAGCTAAAGAACTTGAGCCATAACCTAAGACCAAAGCCATAGTTGGTGCAAAGGGGTTCTTGATCTTGGCTTGGGTCTGGTAGTCGATCTTGGTGGACTTGAGCTTGCTGAATAGCTCATCCACCGTGAGAGTGTCGTAGTTCATGGAATCAATGATAGCAGACACCTTCACATCCCACACCTTCTGATCTAGGGCATATAGAAGCTTGTGTGCCCTCTCATGAGCATCATAAGGTAGCTATGCCTTGTTTGGTCGCATCTTGTTGGCAATCGTCTGAAAGCGAGAAAACATGACATTGATGGACTTGCCATCCAACTAAGAGAAGTTCTCGTACTCACACTTGCACATCTTGAAGAGTTTGGTTTTGACCTGAACGGTTCCCTCGTGATAGCTCTGAAGCCTCACCTAGATCACCTGAGCAGTCACACAATCAGAGACTCAAACTCCGGAAGAGAAAGACTCGAGAAAAGAACACTGCGAGCTCTACTATTTGCATTGTGTCAATCCTTTTGTTCTTGAGTGGTATGGGCATGAGGTTTAAGCACAACATAAGTAGTATCCTCGTAAGTCTCCTAGACAAGCCAATCGATCCCCTGAAGATGCGCGGACATGCGGATCTTCCAATAGGGGTAGTTTATTCCATCGAAGAACGGTGATTTGCCGGAACCACGCTCCATATCGCCTTCGTGGATCACAGACTGATTAAGGTGGAATGATCCTTAATCAGCTCTGATACCAATTAAAGGACCGGAAACAGCAACTAGAGTGGGGGGGGGGTTAATGGGAGCCTCAAATTTCTTTCGAAACTTTAAGTCACTATCCCAAAATCACGACCCAAGAACAAACACTTGAAGGAAAGGTATGATCACAAGCCAACAGGTGGTTAGGTACCTTAGGTGTGATGACCAAGAGGTACAGTGGATCAACCAAGAACCGATGGAACCAAGCACATGGGCAAACAAACTGCTCAGACCCGAATTGTCTGCCGTAGGGAGACCAGACTGTCCGCGGTGTAGGCCTCGGACTGTCCAGGGTTGAGGGTCCGATTATCCGATGTTCAACTCCCGAAACATAGATAGATAGACAACAGTTCTAGATAGCTTGGGTAGCAGCGGCAGACTTTCCGCGGTGAGATCTCGAACTGTCCGACATTCAAAATCAAGAAAACGAACTTGCTAAAATAGTTCTGGACACACTTCAGTAGGAGTCCCAGACTGTCCGCCATTATGGACATCGAATGACACCAGGACTCACAAAAAAGAGCCTGACTCCCAAATTGTCCGCGAGTCATTGGCAGACTGTCCGTGACTCACGAACAGCAAGAACAGAACGCCTGCAAAATCGCCTCCAACACAAGATCACCCGATTTGCGACCGATTCTAGACCAACTGCCACCAAAATTGGACCAAAGGATCACAAGGCAGTGGGTGAGCTACTCCTAGAAGATCATTGCTCAAGATTGAGCCAATCAATGGGAAATCAAAGGAGAATGAAAAACACCAGTTATGAAACCCTAGAGCAAGAACCACCCCGATCTATGAGCTCATGAGGAATTGAGTGATTTCTTTCGGTAGAAAGATTCAACTCACGTCATAGCTCGCTCCAGCACAAAAAGAACAGATTAAAGTGGTCTCAAAACCATGAATCAAGATAGGAACGAGAGGGGGAAGAGGAAGAATGTGAAGAACAAAACCCAAATCACAAGAAGCTCATCACAAATCGAATCCCAGAGGACACAAGGTGGTAAGGGCCACCATTTCCATAGCAAATCTTGAGTTCTTATATAAATCTCTCCATTTGTGGACCTCTCTCACAAGAACATCTAAGGAGAGGGGGAAAACCTAAGGAAGAAAGACCAAAATGAAAGAGGTGAGGGAGATGGGGGCTCCCTTATCCTATTTAATAGGGCTATTACACAATCCTAGTTTTGCCCCTTGATATTTTGAGTCGAACCACTTAACCCGAGGGCATTATGGTCCAACCCAAGGTAATCTTCATCTGACGGCCACTGCGCCCTTCATGAGATAGCTTCACCTTGACGCGAACTCCTCGATGTCGCCACATGCCATCCGTTCCTCCTCGGAACCTCCTCCCGGGTTTTGAGTCCCAAACCTGTAAACCCATCACCGATGGTTTTGAGGCCCAAACCACCAAACCCGCTCTCAAGTAGCGTACTCCATACATGTCCCACGTAGCTTGACACGTGTCACCGCCGTCCTCGACCGACTAGGCGCCAAGTCCTCCTGAGCCCCACTTGTCGATGTCCCAGATGTCGGCCACCGCAGCTGGTCACCCGGCCTCCTGGTCCCTCAGTCCAAGCCTTGCATCCGTCCTTCACTGCTCCCGGTACGTCGGCACGACACATCTTTACTTGACCTTCACCTCGCCGTCGACCATGATGAGGACACGCCTATGCTGTCCAAATAATTGCCCAATCTTTCACGGTACAAATCTATCGGAGTATGAATTTGTATGAATAGATAGCAGCAACAATTTATAAACTCAGCGCCAACCTCAGTATTGTCCTTTAATAGCTGACTGAACAAAACTTGCGGCAAGCACAGACTGACGCAATTATCAAAAAGAAATAGAGACGCAACTGTATTACCAGCGTCTCAATCAGAACAGTACCACTTGCAGATGTCACGTGAAATCAGATTCAAATATTCAGCAAACAAATCTCAGCAGGGCAGCGACTTGACAAATTATTCTCACGCAGAATTAATAGATGCAACAATCCAAACTTGATAGATGAAAGTATCGGCAACACCAAATAACTTTCTCTGATTAATTAACTCGAACAGTAACAGTGATAAATAGAGGGATCAGCTTACAATAGATTATGCAAACCAAACCCTAGATAACTTCTTCCACCCGCGGCCACGACGAACCACGATCAGAAGACGAGGAACTCCGAGATTCCAAGCGACGCACCCAAGCTGTAGCAGCTTGATCACGCAACTCCACGTAAATCCATAAGGATCCGGAAACACCCAACTAGGGTTTCACGAGCGGCGGCTCGACGAAGAATAATCCCAAATAAAATCGCATCTAACTGGTACACGGATGAACCCCAGGCCTTATGGCTCGCAGGCCAGCCAAACTCGGACTAGGACTCAGACTCACGCACAGCACCTGGTTCGACTCCACCGTACAACCAAACTCAAAATAGGTACACACAGGCACCAGCACATATGTAGAAAACTTGGATTCTACAAATAGCATCATATTAAAATATATAATAAAGTAATCCGGCCACGATGCAAATCCACACCATTAGCAATATAAACCTCCGTACTAGCAACTTGCATGCAGCAAATTCGGTCCCAATGGCTCATGTGACATCGACCTGAATGCAACCAATGTAAATATAGTTTCTTGGCTTCATATTTTCTCCTTTCATGAATGTTGTGCCACCAAAAATTATACTTGAAGACAAGCCGACAGTAGTAAATTTGTCCATATTATTGCTATATTTCTCATAAAAAATAATAGCTCCAAATTTAGGACCAATTACCATATTTGAAATTTTCGTAGATATATTATGAGGAGCCATGGGCTTATCAGACCACCGCCTCCGAGCTCCGCACCTGCACACCATAAGCCAAGAGACATGTCGCACAATCCCACTCACGCCATGGTTAGGTCACAAACTCAACCTCGGTCGTGGATCACGTTGACAATCACTCATCACAAATCGAGCCACAAGGGCACATATCAACCTTGTGTTCGTAGAATTGTTGTTCAAATGCATGTGATGGCATATAATAATCTCCAACGGACACCTCCTCCAAAAGAAACAAGATCAAAACCTTCCCCTTGAAAAATGGAATTCCCTTGAAGACATAGACCTATTCAACCATGCTAGAAGACTTGTCCAAGTGGGTGAGCTTGTGGAGGAAGAAGAGGAGTGGGCGAGGTCCTTTTATAACCACTCATTAATATAGGTGGGCATTATAAGGCTGTTGCCTTTGTTAGATGAGCACTTTATGAAGCTTGCCTCTGTTCATCATGATACAACCGAGATGGTTTCATTAGAAAGCTCATCTTTGTTAATGTATTAACAGAGGTGGGGCTCTTAGGGCGGCGCCTCTATTAATACTGATTAGAGGTGGACGCCTTAAGTTGACAACTTCTCTTAATGTATTAACAAAGATGGGCCTTCTAAGTTAACCATTGATATTAATGGAGCATTACTAGAGACGAGCCATTCTCTGGGTGTCCCTCTCCGGCCATTAGCAGAGGTGGCGCTAATTTGTGCCCGTCTCTCTTAATCACTAGCCCTATCTCCCAAAATCCTTTTTGTGGTAACGACGACCAACTTATTATGAGATGGTGTATTTGGAAACCAAGAAATGATCTCATTTTTAATTATTACAACAAGCAGCCAGGTCTCTAAAAATTCTAGTAAGTGTTTAGTGAAATCTTCATATGACACAAAAAGACGAACACTGTTTCCATTTTCATTGTATAGTTGTATGAGACTTTGGTGATTCCTTCCGCATTGTACGACAAGTGTGGGCATACAAACATGTTATTACACAAACAAGCACATATAAATAGAGTTCATACACAAGTAATCATCAATTTTCCAGCATGCTCGTAGGTAGCATCCGTCTTTTGTAACTCACCTCCACTTTCCCTCTAGGTTCTGCGGCAACCTTTAGCCAATTAGTATCGGGGAATGGTGACACCAACTTGAGCTCAAAGTTCCTCAGCAAATGGCACCATATCACCTTCACTTGCATATAGGCAAAAGCTTCACCAGGGCAAGTATGTCTTCCACAACTGAAGGCGTTATAAGTGAACTTGCCACCAACTCTATCTTCCTCCCTTCCATGACTAAACCGGTGCGGGTCATACACATCAGGGTCCTTGTAAATGTGAGGAATGTTATGGTTCATCACTAGAGGGCTTGCTATGGTATGTCCTCTCGGAATTTCATACTCGTAGCCTTCTCTGGTCTGCACGGTGAAGTTCTTGTGCACCTTGCTAAGAAATATTGGTGCTGGAGGGTGCATCCGCAGCGCTTCCTTGATGCAGCAGTGTAGGAAGCTCATCTCCAGAAGGGTATCGTAGTCTATGTTGTCCCCATGTTTCTTGACGATTTGTTGCTGCTCCTCAAGGGCAGCCTCCAAGCACTCTGTGTGGCTTAGAAGGCGAGCTCCAGTCCACGTGCTGGTGGTCGTGCTTGTGTGCTTCCCAGCAAAGAGGAGGGCAATTATGAGCCCAGTAACCTCACCTTCAGTCGTGGGGTGACCATCCTTGTATTTGGAGTCCATCAGGTTCTGCAGAACATCCTCCTCGACTCTGTTCGAGTTCTTACGCGATCGAACAATCTCAGCGAAAATGCTTGAGAGCCTAGCATGCGCCCTGTCGCGGCGTCGTGTCGTCGGCGTTGGGGCGTATGGAAATAGCAAGCTGGTCAGGTGCAAGCTGTTTTCTGTGAGTTCATGGAATGCAGAGAAAACCTCGTCGAGCATCTTCTCCCGAACCTCTTTCCCGAGTAGGCAACGGGCTGAGATCAACATGAGTAACTGCTCCAGCTCTTGCTTTAGGTCAACCGTACCTTGCTGTCCCCATTTCACAAAGTATTTCTGTGTACCAAATGCATGATCATCACAAAAAGAGCAATAAACATGTACTCTTCCCGACAACAAAAACTTGTTTCCTTAGATACTTCATGTTTAGCTATGCTCACTACATATTTATATTTAAAAAAATTCTATCCTATAGATTAATTGTGATGTTATAACATTACTTTTCAAGGGAAATCTATGATATGATTATCATGTTTCCAAACTAAATATTTGAAAAGGTATCTCTAGTAAAAATTTGAAAAGTTAGGCAACCGAAATGTTTAATAAGGTATATCTTCTCTTTGTTATTAGAGGCAGCAACAAAATTATGAAAATCATAGTGATATGAAACCACCCACTGGTGTACTATACACACTTCCATTGCTCCTTGGTCTAAGTCTGCATACATACATACATACATACATACCATACCATACCATACAGAAACTGGTAGCTACACCGTCCCCCGTCATCTCCCGAGGCGATTGTGGGACATAGTCCCTGGGTACCCCGCAATAAAAGACAAAGACCTAGTCTTACTAGGACTTTCTGTATGTAATTCTAGTAGCATTACCACCTTATAATCCTACTAGGACTCCTCTATTGTAATCGACTAGAAGACTTGCCTGCTGGGCTATATAAAGGAGGGCAGGGCTCCCTAGATCGGCCAACACAACAGAGTCTGAACCCCAAGCACAGGGCGTAATATATTTTCCACCCAGACTGGACGTAGGGACGCTATTTCGGTGGACCGAACCAGTATAAATTATTGTATCTGCATTTACCATCGAGTTTTGCATAGGCCGAAACCCCCAAACAATTGTCTTGGGTAACCATGTGATGAGTTGCCGGTCAATAAACACCAACACCCGCCGCCGCCGAACTCGGCCACCACCAGAAAGCTCCCCCAGCTGCTGCTGCTGCTCGCCAATGAGTGGCGGCGGCGGCACTCAACAAAGCAGCCTCTGCAGCACCTCCCTTTTCCACCCCTCTCGTCTTCCTAAAGTTCTTCTCTGCTCCCAAGGCTATCCAGATGAACGACAAGAAGCAAGGTAGCTGGCGAGGAGCTAGGTCCATGCCTCCTGGGCCTAAATCCGGTGATCCCAGCCCCAGATCTGGCTGCATGTTGACCCAGTGTGGCAGGCATATAGGCGACGGTGGCCGGCGGGCGCGTTGTCTGAGCCAGCGACGACCGGCAGGACGGCGCTAGTCCATGGTGGCCAAGCGACCATGACCACGTGCACCCCTAGCCTAAAGCGTCAATGGCTAGCGACAGTCTGTGCCCCAGATCCGGCTAGTGGTGGGCATATGGATGCGGTGGCCGGCGAGAGCAAGCCTACTAACAGAGCTACGGCCAAGGCTTTGAATGTTGGCAGCGTGCCTCGGCATAGCCTGGCAGTGGTCACTCGATGGCCTCGTCATTGGCACGCTCAGGTGGCGCCCAGATGTGGGGTTATTTTACCTTGAATCATTTATAATTTAGGATAAATTTTAAATGCTTGGATACCTTATATAGGGTGGATGGAGTATTGATAAACGTTGACATGATTATATCCTTTTTCATAAATCAACTTGTCTTTTAGAAAAAAAAGGGAAAATGTTTCAACACGAGTATACTCCAGATTAATTCATATGCCATACTTTTACGGTTAATAATAATAGAACTATGGAAGTCTGACTTTCATGTTTCCAATAACACTATATATGTTTTCCTTACAGTAATGGAAAGAAACGCAACAGGATATAGACTTACACATGAAAAAACTCCGAAATCAGTTCAAATCACGTCAAACCTATTTTGATGGTTGTTTTGACAGCAAAACTCTTTTGTTATTTCATTATTTGTTCTTTCTAAATTGCTGTTACTAAAAATTGGATACTTTTCAGATAATTAATGTATATATAACTATATCTTTGTTAATGAATTGCATTAATTTTCTCACAAGACATCACATGGGTGTGTGTATGTGAGAGAGAGTGAGAGAGGAATGTTATGTCACTTACTTCCACTTCGTGAAGCATGGGAGCAACATGGCACCTCAACTTAGCCGGTTTTAGCACATCAATAAAGAAGCGTTTCTGCTCAGTTCGGGTGGCGATATCTACAGCATAGCCAATATCTTTGCCAAACATGGGGACAGTGAACTCAAGGAAATTAGCTTGACTGAGCTCAGACTCCAACCCCTGGTAAAAATGAGCCGAGACCTCCGGCCCAACCAGGAACGTTGTTTTCATCCCCAAGAAACTTATCGTGAACACACTTCCGAACTTTGTGTATTGTTCCTGAAGCATGGCTCTAAAACCCTTAGTGACAAGTGTGTGTAAAAGTGGAATGATTGAACTGCCGCTAACCGCGGGGGGATGAGGCGGGGTATTGCGTGATGCCGGATCAGCTGTTATTCTTCCCCATGCAACCTTGGTGATTACTGCAGCAATGAAAACAAGTGCAATGGAGGATGACACTGCACTACTATTTATCATGTCCATGCTGTTATATGTACTGAGAACCTGCACAGAACAAAGCGGCCTGGTAAGAGGAAGGGTACTGCAGCAAGAGTATTCAAGAGAACCATCCGGCTTTACGTATACAGACAAACAAAAAACAAGTGAATGGATTTTAGTTTACAATCTTCTCTAAAAAAATGTCAGCGGCCAGTTTAGAATCCAAGAGTGGTAGCCTCACCCGACGTACGTGAGGCAGAGCGTGAAGGAGCCGGATCAGAGGTCACGACGGCATGCTACTGGACTACTGCTACGCGTCTTTATAAAGAACACGCTGGTAAGAAGAAGGCACACCGATATTAACTGTTAATTAAGTGCTAACTGCCAACGCTGAACTATTGTCTTAAATGATCTTTCTAAATAAGGCGACTGCAACGGACAAACAATACTGGGAGGGTATATGGTTATGCGTGGAAATTCAGAGTGACCCACTCTGATCAAGAAAGCAAACAGAGGGATATGAGGCTCTTAAATGATCTTTCTAGATAATGTGATTAAAAGGTAGTTCAAATTTTTATCTTAAAATGTCGACTTTAAAAAAACGTTTGGTCATGAAAGATATCAGAAAGAGAGAGCTAGGAGAAGCTATTATTTTCAACTTCATCCAACTTTATCTGAGAAACCATGTAGGTTAGAGAAGTTGTTTCATTAGGACCTGTTTGGTAGGAGAAAATGAAAAACAACTTTGTCGCTTGAGTTCACTCTACCTAATTTTTTAGACTAGGTCTTCCACCGTTGAACCCATGAAGTTTGCTTGAGTAACCAAAACATCTGTATATTATCTTACTCAACAATAGCTAAGATAATATTAACCCTTGAACTGGAAGCCATGCCGTCGTGATCCATCCCTGTTCTGCACCCATCCTTCCTATTCTGCAGAAAGGGACACTGATGCATGATAACTACTGCCAACTGCCAGCGGATCCAGCGGTGAGGCCGAGGCGATGGCAACTACTGCCAACAGTACGACGATGACAAAAGTGACGTGTGCGCTGCAAGGACACATGATTTGCACATGTCAAAATTCAGAGACCATCGCCACTGGGCCAAAGAAGAAATTTTTTGATGGAACAGGAGAGTTGAGCCCCTATCCTGCCGCTGCTCCTGCTGGCAGTGGGGCTGCTTCTTGCCGCACCCCCACTGCTCCCGCCCTCCCCTGGTACGGTGTTGGCGGGGTCCCGGATCGCGAAGAGGAAGGCAGCGACCAAGAGGTGCATGTCGCTACTGCCGACAAAGGAAAGGCCATCGCTGGAGGGGATTCGGCAGATGAGGAGGGCGTTGCTGTTCCTGATGAGGAGGCTCCGATGAACGCTGTTGCGGCACTGAGCTTGGACGTGCCCCAGCGTTCTCTGCTGGCGGGTACACAGAAGAGGAGCACGTTAGCTGCGCCCGCAAGAGGCGTGCCAGGCGCAAGCGCGCCAGGGAGACGGCGCGCAAGCTGCGCAGGAGCACCAGACTCATGGCCAAGGAGGAACCTGAGTTCGAGCTGCCGGAGGACAAAGCGGCACGCGTCCAGCAGGCGAAGTTCGACTTCACCGGTGCGTCTCGCCGCCTGCACAATGCTCTTTCTCGCTCTTATCTCTTATCTGATCCCTACTATCTCCCAGGTGGTGAGGAGTCCCTCTGTGAGATCGCTGAGGCCTGTGGAGCAGGCAAGGAGGACCTGGAGTCCATCAGTGGTGCGGCAGCGATGCCGGCCAGTGAGGAATGAAGCCTGGAGACGAGCACGGTGCACGAGCGAGGAACAACCGCGCCATCCATCTCCTCGACCCAGTCCACCGTCAGTGGGGTCGCCTCGGCCCGGAGAAGTGGAGTATCCTAGCATGCAGTCCCTGGAGTCCTTTGAGTCTGTCCAGTCCTTCGAGTCCTTCGTTTCCTGTTAGTTCATCGAGTCTGTCTCAGTTAGCCCCTGTCAGGAGTCGTGTAGCAGCAACTTGGAAGGTCCCCGGCCTGGGTGCCGGAAGCCCGGGGTATGCCCTGAGGAATAATGTAAATGTCCAGCCAGTGGCTTGGGTCCACTGCCTGATGAAGTTGTTGTATCAGTTTCCCCATGAATAGAACTTATGCTATCTGTTCGTGGAATGTCAGAGGCTTGGGTGATCATCAAAAGTGTTCTAACGTGCTTATGGAACTTCTCTCCTCTCCTTTAGATATCATTATGCTTCAAGAGACTAAGCTGACTACTATCCCCCCATTAAACGCTCTAGCTTTCTCCCTCATCGGCTCAACAGTTTCTGCTTCACTCCCTCCAGCGGTGCCTCCGGTGGCGTTCTGACAACCTGGTCAGACTCTACCTTCACCCTCCTCAACTCCTCCTCCACCCCCCACACTCTTACCGTTCACCTCTCCTCCACCTCCACTGCCTTCACCTTCTTTGCTACCAACGTCTATGCCCCTTCCACCCCTGATGACAGAATTGGCTTCCTTGATGAGCTGTGAGCTCTTGCTCCTCAGTCCCCCAACCCGTGGATCATTGGGGCAATTTTAATATGATAAGATATGCCCACGAAAAAAACAATGACCGCTTCAGGCTGGCTGAAGCTGAATCCTTTAACGATTGCATCAATTCCATGTGCCTCATCGAGCTCCCTCTCATTGATAGAAGCTTTACTTGGTCTAATCGGAGGTCCCATCCCACCCTCGAGCGCCTTTACAGGTTCTTCATCAACTTGAGCTGGGATGAAATCCTTCCCGATACTGTCCTCTCCTCCCTCACCAGATCGACATCGGACCACGTGCCCCTCCGGGTTCACATCTCCACTAGCATCCCCCGGTCTCGTGTGTTTCGCTTCGAGAACTTCTGGATTCACTCACCTGGTTTCGCCGACACTGTCTCCAGTGCGTGGTGTTGTCGTACGACCAACAGTAACCCCACGGCTACTCTTGCGGCCCAGTTGAAAAGAACCAGATCGGCCCTCAAAACTTGGCGGAAACGCTTTGCTCCTGTCTCGCAGCAAGAAACTGATTGCAGGGTTGTGATTAATCTGATGGATCGTGTGGAAGAGCGCCGCGCTCTGCACTCGGCTGAGGCCTAGCTCAGGGCTGTCGTGGTGAAGGTCCTGAACTCAGTGTGCCAAGCCAAGCTCTCAATTTGGAAGCAGCGAAGCAAAATCAAGGCTGCAATCCATGGGGATGAGAACACGCGCTACTTCCATGCGTGTGCAAATCAGAGGGGACGAAAAAACCTAATCCAGGTCATTGAGCACAACAGATTCGAGTACCACACTCATGAACGTAAAGCTGACATTCTGCATATGTTCTATAGGGGACTGATGGGGTGTACCAGGGAAACGGTCTGGACCTTTGACCTGAACAACCTGTACCCTGAAGGTCCCCTTGATCTGAATCATCTGGAAACCCCCTTCACCTATACTGAAATCAGTAATGCTGTTCACCGCATGCACGCCAATGCCAGTCCCGGCCCTGACGGCTTTGGTCCCCTTTTCTTCAAAGCTACTTGGTCTATCACTTCCCAATCCCTTGTTCGCCTCTTTGAGGAATTCTATACTAACTCTGCTGACCTCAGCCGCATCAATCGCTCCTACCTTATTCTCCTCCCCAAGAAAAACGAAGCCCGTGCAGTGCATGAGTTCAGGCCGATCGCTCTACAAAACACTACCATCAAATGCCTGTCCAAGGTACTCACCACCCGGCTCCAGCCTTTTATTCCTGACCTTGTCAGCTCTGATCA
Source organism: Saccharum spontaneum (assembly GCA_022457205.1). Taxonomy (NCBI): domain Eukaryota; kingdom Viridiplantae; phylum Streptophyta; class Magnoliopsida; order Poales; family Poaceae; genus Saccharum; species Saccharum spontaneum. Next base: position 51,029,601 of record CM039598.1, on the reverse strand, counting down.
AGCTGGTTTCGTTCTAGGCCACTGCATTGCTGACAGCTTCGCCTACGCCGCCGATCTCCTGCACTGTTGCCACCGCCGAAATGCTCCCACTCTGATTCTTAAACTTGATTTTCATAAGGCTTTTGACTGTGTCAGTTGGGACAGCCTTGTTCGGATCCTCCATCATCGTGGCTTTCCCCCCAACTGGTGTGCCTGGATCCTCTCGCTCCTCCAATCTGGGAAAACGAGCCTTGTTCGGATCCTCCATCATCGTGGCTTTCCCCCCAACTGGTGTGCCTAGATCCTCTCGCTCCTCCAATCTGGGAAGACGTCTGTCCTCTTGAACGGCACACCCGGGAAATGGATCAACTGCCGTACTGGCCTTCGGCAGGGTGATCCCTTGTCCCCCTATCTTTTCATCATCGTCGCTGATGTTCTCCGGCGCCTCCTTCATGATCCGGTACTCTCTTCTCATCTTCGTCATCCCCTAATCGATAGCGCCCCGTGCCCCGTTCTTCAATACGCCGACGACACTCTCATTTTCCTTCGCTGCAGCGCTGATGCCGTTCAACAAATCAAATATGCTCTGAGTGCCTTTGAGTCAGCTACGGGCCTCTCTATTAATTATCACAAAACTACCTTTCTACCTATTGCTATTTCTGATCCCATTGCTCAGAGTCTTGCCCTTCAGTTTGGGACTACAGTCTCTAGCTTCCCCCAGCCTTACCTTGGCCTACCCCTCTCTCCCTATAAGTTAAGTGTTGCTGACTGCATTCCTTTGATCGCATCCGTGGACAAGCATCTCTCTGGGTGGAGTGCCTCTCTGCACAACAGAGCCGGACGGCTTACCCTCTCCTCTGCTGTTCTTAGCGCGATTCCGGTTCACTATATGTCAAGCATGAGCCTCCCTAAAACCACTATTCAAGCCATCGATCGGCGCCGCCGTGCTTTCTTCTGGACTGGTGAGGACTCTTGTCATGGATCCAAATGTCTTGTTGCTTGGGACAATGTTTAGCTGAACAAAGAACATGGTGGTCTTGGGGTCAAAAACATAGAATTACAGAATCGATGTCTGCTTATGAAGTTCATCGACAAGATTTTTTCCAACTCTGATGCTCCCTGGAAAACCTGGTTGCTCCAACAAGCCACCCCTTTTGACTCCACTGGTTCCGGGGGTGACAGTTTCCTGTGGAGAATTATCAATGCTGAATTATCCACGTACCGATCTTTAACTTACGTCAAGGTTCAGGATGGCGCTTCTACCTCCTTTTGGTATGATCATTGGTTGCCTGATAGTCCTCTTTACCTCTCCCATGCTGCCCTTTTTTCTCACTCCACCCGGCCTAATATCTCGGTGCAGATGGTTTTCCGAACGAATTTTGATTTGTGCTTACGTCCTAGGCTCACTAATGCTGCTAGTTCCCAACTAGCCTCCCTTTTGATTTGTTTGCAGGCAACTTCTCTTGTTGATGCTCCTGATCTCCGGCTCATGAAGTTAACTGGCAAACGCTACACCAGCAGGGATGCGTACTCGGCCCTCACTCCTGGTCAAGATGTTACTGATGTGCATGCCCAACGTATTTGGACCTCGCGTGTCCCTGCCAAAGTTAAGATTTTCTCCTGGTTATACTTCAAAGACAGGTTGAGCACCCGGCTAAACCTAGTGTCTAAACACGTTCTGGATGAAGCCTTGTGCGAACGCTGCTCGGAAGGGGTCGAAGACAGACGACATGTTTTCTTCGAGTGCACGGTCAGTTCAGCTGTCTGGAGTCGCCTGCAGCTACCCAACCTCATGGCTCTCTCGGATGTAGATGTGTGGAATGCTTCGATGCCAGCAAACTTGAAGAAGTTGTGGCCTTTCGTCCTCCAAACTATCCTTTGGCGCCTCTGGGATGCTAGAAATGGAGTGATCTTCAGAAACGAAAACCCCTCTGCTAGATCTGTAATTTCCAAAGTTTGTGATGATTTTGTTACATGGAAACGCCGGCTCAATGATGAGCATGATGTCATTTGTCTCAATGCCTGGCACAATCGCCTCCTGTCTTGTAATACTGTTTCCAACTCTGCTCCGGTATGAGTTTTTAATGAAATTGTAGGTGGGGAAACTCTCCCCCCCCCCCCGATGAGTTCAAAAAAAAGTCAAAAAGAAAATAGATAGGATTACACAAAGCCCTCTATATATGGATGATGACGTGCTTTTGCTCTTAGAATAACTAGAACAAACTCCTTTATGAAAACAGCCTTGCATCTCTGAACTGAGTGAGCAGTATTCTTCAAAATGATATCATTTCACATAATCCAAATGACCTAACACATTATAACAGTGATTTCCATGAAAAAGGGTGACCTGAGCTGATCCCTTAAGCTTTCCAGGATGAGTGAAATGTCATTGGTGTTAGGCAGAATGATATTCAAACTGTGAGATGAAGCAGATCTTCTTGAACATTCAGAGTGCAAAAAACACAACTGTCATCCGGCAGATGCATACCCCTTCGCCTGAGAAGTGCCCTTGTACTTAACCTGTCCTTTAGGACCAACCAGAAAAAGCATTTCTGTTTATTTTGGCAGGCAGATGTCCACAACCATTTATAGGATCTATGCATATGACGCTGACCAATCAAATGCTTGTATGCCTTGCTGGAAGAAAAATTAGATGATCCCCAAATATAAGACCAAACATCATTGGCCTGACTTAGCTGCAGATTATGAAGAATTACTGATAATTCGTGGAACTGAACATAAGCTTCATTAGACAAAGGCAAGTGAAACAGATTCTGGAGAGGTGCAGTAGAAGCTGCCACATTCAAAGAGATGTGTTGAGCTCTGGCATAGGAAAAGAGCTCTGGATAAGCCTGATTACACACTTTGCCCTCCCAAAGATCAAACAAAGTAAGTGGAACTATTTTGTAGATCAATTATTGCTAGACCTTTGAAGTAATCAAGAAGCTTAAGTATGTCTTTCAACCAGAATGATCCTCTAAAGTCTCTCCCAAGTAGAGGGCAACCTGAGCCAACAACAGGTTGGGGAGGTTCAGTATTTGCAGGAGCTTGTTCTGAAACAGCATCAGGGAGTTCAACAGAGACAGATGCAGAAGAGTCAAAAGAAAGCTCAGAGATAACAACTGAAGGCCTGGAATTAGGAAGAGTAAAGGAAAATTTGTTACCACTAAAGTGCTGCTGGAAGAAACTCCAAGCAGAAGACTTTGGAAATTCCTTGGCCCAGTCATAGGAGCCCTACTTGAGCATCAGGAGGGTGAAGAAGTCGACCCATTGCGTTGGAATTGTGACAGTTGGCAGAGACCTATCAACACTGGAAAAGTACTTTGGCCCAGTATCTGAGATGGCCATAGGGCTTGGGCCACTGAGCAAAGCCTGCTGAAAGACTGGATCTGCTAGGGGGTGAAGGTTTCCACAAGGCCCACTTGAAGATTATCAAAGGCAACAACATTGGCGCCATCCCCATGGTTGTGCAGATCATCAAAACCCACCAAGTCCTATCTCTGAACTTCTTCTACCTGAAAGGCTGGCAAGTTCTGCAGGTCTAGAAAAACAACTTCAACCTCAGGGTCAATCATAGGAGGTGGTGGAATGACTTCATATTCTGAGCTGTCAGTGATATCATCCATAGCCAAGGCTTCACCCTCTGGGATTGGCTCCGGGGCTGCAACCAAAACAACCACAGCTTGCAGAATTTTCTCTACTGGTTCATGCTATTCAACAGCTGGTTCATTATTGGGTTGAATAGGAATTAGGGCTGCTACCTCTTCTGCCACTGCAATGTTCTGATTGATATGCTGAGCATTAGGAGCCTGAGAGGTGCAGGTTGAGGCCAACCCCCCCCAACCCATGGCCTGATGAAGCTCCAAATTTGGAGGAGCAGGCTGAACATCCATGGAGGGGGTGGTGGCCGGTGGGCCCTGTCCCGGCTGTCATCCATGAAAGTGGAAGTCATTGGGGTCAAAATCTCCATCATCCAGAGGAAAATCCTCATCCTGAGCAGCATTACCAAGCATTGTTGCCGGAATAATTTCTGTTTGAACTGACCAACTATCAGACTCGAAATTAAGTTCTTCTATGAACATGAAGAACCAAGGGATCTCTTTAAGACTAGAGGCCGTCACTTTGACAATAGCCCTGGACAAATTGTAGTGGTCTTCCTCCCAAATCATAAGCTGCCCCAAAGAAGAGAATGCCTTCTCTACAAGCTGACAGGTCCAAAGTGTTGAATATAGGATCACTTAGCCTTAGATCTAGATGGGTGCATCTGTGGATAATCAACTTGTAGGACATGAACTACTGGATAGTGAGGGAGAGAGAGGAGAAAGGTATGAGAGTGGCTGACCGTCGGTGTGGAGGTAGCAGTGAGGTCCGGCGTCGGTGTCGAAGTCGGTGGAGCTTTCCCGTCGCTTACAGCTTCTTCCCGATCGGTAGGGTTACTATAGGTGGGAGTGGCGGCTCACGGCGAACCTCGTTAGTCGAGCCACTGACCCCCACCTCTCTCTTATAGTGTGCTGCGCGACGGGGGCCCACCAACCCGTTGAACGGCTGGATACCCCCGATCAGGGTACGATCAAGGCCCTGACTCGGTCGTTGGACCGAGTCAGGAGGAGATCAACTAACATTCTCCCCCTTGATCTCATTTTATACTTTAACTTTAAACTTTGACTTTGATTGCTTTTACTTTTATTTGTTCCATCACAAATCAGTGTATAGAGCATGCCTCATCGTCACGGTCAGTCGCCGATAGATTTAACAACTACAATACACATCTCTGATCTGAAACAGATTCTTCAACTTTGGGCCCTTTATTGTCCGGAAATCAAAGGCTATACCATAAACCCATGTCGACTATGTGTTTTCTGAACACACTGGGTGGTAAGCCTTTGGTAAGCGGATCCGTAAGCACTTTTATGTTACTTTTACATTCAATACCATTAGTATGATTCCGGACTTTCTCCTTTACAACGTACAACTTTAATGTCAATGTGTTTGGCGGCACACTTGACTCGTTGTTATAGGAGCAAACTACTTAAATGGTCATTGCTGTTGACAACCATTATCAATTCCGGGTACAAGTTACTTAACCATTTTGCCTGTCCCTCAGCCTCATATCATGCTATATAATAACTTTACATCACTGATGATACTAGAACTGTTTCTTTTGGAGCTTTTCCACAATAAAACTCCAACTGCGAGTGTTAGCTACTATGTGGGTTTCACTAAATATCTCGCCAAAATATAACATTTGTACCCACAACTACTTGAGAGTACTTGTTCTTTTCTTTTTAGCATGAGGCCGACTTTTTAACTCCATTCCAGTGATCTATATCTGGACTGGTCTTTTGCCAAAACAACCCGGATACGTAAACTGTGTCAGGGCAAGGTCTTATCTTTGTACTCATTAAGCTTTCAACAGCCGAAGCATATAGGACGTCCATCTATAACAATCTTACATTGCTTTTAGAACATTAAAGTTCTCAAACTATTACCCTGACCATGAGAACAGGCGTAGGTTTATCCGCATAGGTATTTTATTTCTTTAGAAACTTTTCTTAGCATGCCTATGCGATAGTCATAATACCCCTTTTCTTCTATCTCGATGAATTTCAATTCTTTTAACGAGATACATTTCACCGAGAATTTTCTCATTGAACCTTGAGGACAAAAACTTCTTCTCATGCAGTAGATTGACATCACCATTAACCATTAAGGTGTCAACCACACAAGATTAGGAAATGAATTTCCCCTTCTATAACTTTGTACATACGCAATTGTCCTCTCATTATCTTTAACCCAAAATTTCTAATTGACTCTTCAACTTTAAATGCCACTGTCTATAGATTTGCTCCATTCCATAAGAGATTTCTACAGGTGGCATCCCTTACATTCTTTCTTTTCATGACAAAACCTCTGGGTTATACCACGTAATTACTTTCATACAAATCCCATTGGGAAATGCTATCTTTACTTTCATCTGATGTAACTCAGATCATAATGTGCCACTAGCACTCATTGTAATCTATTTATTCGCTTCGCGCAAAAAACTTTTGATTCAAGTCGCGCTCCACATCTTTACACATTCCCTTTGGAGTCACATTTCGTCTTGTAGACCCATCACAGCCTACTGTCTTGGCTCCTTAGGAATTTATTCTAGATCCCAAAATATTATTGGTATTATCGATTTCATTTCATCTTTCTTTGTTTCTTGCCACTTAGACGAGTAAACGTCTCTCATGGCTTCTTCAAATTAGGTGGGATTACCCTCCATTTGAATTTCACCAATATAGACTTTATAATCATCAGAAATATCTGACTTTCTTATTCTTTGAGACTTTCTGGGGCCTTAGCTACTAGCACTTCTTGACCTTTATTGCCAAAAGACAATTGATTCTATAAGGTCCTGTGTAACAAGATCCTTGTTTACATTATTCATCCTCCTTGCGGAGTCATGTTTCTTTGTACCATGCTCCCCCAGATTGTCCCATCTTTAATTTTCTTATTTTGGGTTTAATCTGATAAAACTCATATGGTGCATTTAGCACCGCCTTTAAAACTCTAAACACGTCCAGTATAAAATACTGGCTGACTATGCTATCTTTCTGTTGGAACTTTAAAAGGTCCATGAATTTAGCTATATCTTTACTTTAGGGGTATCGTTATTATGACCGTCTTACTCCCCCGACGATCACATTCATCTTTTATAGATCACTTTAGTATGCATCGCATTGTCTGAATTATGGGGAAATATCTTTCTTAAAACTTTCTTAATTGACTCACCTTTCTCCCCCTCGAAATGTGGTATGAACTTTTCTACCACAATTTCGAAAACTATTCAGAACTCTTATGAATGAGGAAACTTTGATTACTTTCTTCATCCACATGATTACATCATGCAAATGAAATTATTTCTTAATTCGTTGGGAGTACTTTTTTCTCATTTCACTTCAAAAACTCAACAAAGTCTTTTATCATTAATACTTTCGCAAGTCACGCTTGCATGTCATTCTTATCTTGAGGTTTGTCTGTAACTTTCTGTTCTCCTTAAACTTATACTAGGATAGCATAAGAGCTACCCTAATCTTTCTCTCTGTGCGGGATACACTCAAAGCACATGAGTCATCACAACTTTCTCCCGCCATGCAGGATAAATACTATGTCAAATTTCTCCTGCCATGCAGGATAAATACTATGTCAAATTTCTCCTGCCATGCAGGATTTATTAACATAAGTACTATGCCAACTTTACTCCGCCATGCGGGTATTTTCTTAAACTTTTCCCGTCATGCGGGTACTATCACAAACTTTTTCCCGCCATGCGAGATAATTTTCTTGAAGGGACATAAATATCAATATTGGCTTATATTCAATCAACAAATTTAGAAATAAATCCAAATACTCTTTAACACACATGCTTAATCCGACGTTGGTCAAATTAAACATGCATGCCACTTATTACATTTCAAATCATGATGATTAAGACTAAAATTATATTACTTATTATTATTATTTTAAAGAGTACATCAAAGACATCTTTTAAACTAAGCTCTTAGTGTTCTGTTTCTTTGCTCGGATCAATATCCTAGAATTCTTTTCTTCTGAAGTCATTCTTTAAAGAGACCGTAGTCCCTTACACAATGGTCTTCTTTCTGCAAAAATTGCACTTTTATCTTCTGAGTCACAAGTACCCAGCTCATTTCCTTTTCACCCTTCAAGAATAAAGGCATGAAGTTCTTGTCTGAAAACATTAATCAATAATCAACAATAATAAGCATAAAAATAACCCTACATTGGTCTGGTTAAAGACATGCACATTAAACTTTTAAAACTTTATGTTCTATTCTATATCACCGTTGGGCAGAAATAGAATAAAACTACATTCCTCTACATTAATTCCACATCACCGTTGGGCAGAAATGGAATTAACATATGAAAACTCAATTATTTTATAACCCTCTTCAAAATTAAATTCTCCCGTTGGTTCGAATTTAATTATGAAGATCGTCATCATCATTGCAGCGGAAACATGAAAATACATTACATTCTGCTCGCTCTTGGAGCATCTTTTGTCTCTCATCTATTCTCTGAAAAATTGTTCACTTTGATGCAAAATTCATCAGAAATTTAAACTTTAAACATAAAACTCATAGAATCATAATATTGTTATCATCAACGTTGGTCAGAAAATAACAATATCATAATTTTCTTTAAACATAAACTCTTAAATAAACTTATAATATTGTTATCATCAACGTTGGTCAGAAAATAACAATATTATAATTTATTTTAACTATAAACCAATCATTCCTCCAATTAAAAATTTTCCGTTGGTTCCAATTTTAACTGGAGGATAAACTTTTCATTATTTACTGTATAGCTATAACTGCTCTTCAAATTGAATCCTTCCGTTAGTTCGGATTTAATGAGAAGACAATCATCTTTAACTTTGCAGCGGAAAACGTTAACAAATTCCATAATTCTATTTTCCAGATACTCTTAGAATTCTTTACTATTCTCTGAAAAATATATACTTTATTCTCTTTTCAGAAACTTCTCTTTCTGCTTATCTGGTCTCTAAACACTTTCTTCCGTTGGGTCAAAAAAGAGTAGAGAACAAAACTATTAAAAATGCTTCTGAAAAGGAATAAACAAATTCATAAACTTTACTTTGCAATTGGGCTGAAAACCTCCACGCGCACTGTGCTGCCGCGGCCCAGCTGAGCAACCAGCCCGAGGCCCAGCCGTGAACCTTCAGCGCTCGCCTCAGCGTAAAACGGCCCGGCCCGCTCGCTTGCACAGCGCACCGCCGCGCCCAGGCCGCAACCTGGGCCTGGGCCGGCAATCTATTCGCCCACCTGGGCTGTTTCTGGCCCAGACGATCTTAGCCGTCAAAGCCGATCGGACGGCCCTCCGCGCAGATCGGCAGGACAAAACCCTCCGACGGCGCCTCCCACCGTAACCCTAACTTCATTTGCCCTTCGCCCTTCTCTGTCTTCTAGCCGCAGCGGCTACGGTGGCGCCGACCATGGTGGCCTGAGCGTCGGTGAGGAAAAAGCGCCGCCGCTCCCCTCTTTGCTTTTCTTTCCCTTTCTTCAATCCCCGCACAAAGCGAGTGCAGTCTCAAGAGTTGGCCCGAGACCGGAGGACGACGGAGGAGTGGCGGCGCCGCCACGGAGCCTCTCGCCGGCGCGCGCGCTCGCCCAAGGCTGAGCGCGCCGCCGTCGAGCAGCTTCCGGGCGACGCCCTTTGCCCCGAGCCGAAGGCCTAGCGCCCCGCGGTGGCGAGGACTCACCGGCCGGTGGGTCGGATGCTTCTCTCCGCGCGATTTGCCTTTCCGCGTGCGTCGCGGTGATGGAGGAGCCCTGGTGAGCGCCCTCCCTTCTCTATGTTTTTCGTTAGGGTTACATGAACATGGGATTTCTAGGGTTAGGGTTTCGGTTCTCGTGAGCCGATTCAAAATCGGTTCGATTTCTTTTCAGGCTTTTACGGGTTTAGGGTTCGTGAACCCTTCTGTGATCCGAATGGATCATGTTCTTTTCTTCTTTTACCCGGTTAGGGTTAGTGTTTCTATCCGAATCAAAATTCGTTCATTTCTTTCTAATTGCTTTTCTTTTCTATCCCAACATCTAGATCCACAGACTAACCAAGCTTTGATACCAATGTTGAATATAGGATCACTTAGCCTTAGATCTAGATGGGTGCATCTGTGGATAATCAACTTGTAGGACATGAACTACTGGATAGTGAGGGAGAGAGAGGAGAAAGGTATGAGAGTGGCTGACCGTCGGTGTGGAGGTAGCAGTGAGGTCCGGCGTCGGTGTCGAAGTCGGTGGAGCTTTCCCGTCGCTTACAGCTTCTTCCCGATCGGTAGGGTTACTATAGGTGGGAGTGGCGGCTCACGGCGAACCTCGTTAGTCGAGCCACTGACCCCCACCTCTCTCTTATAGTGTGCTGCGCGACGGGGGCCCACCAACCCGTTGAACGGCTGGATACCCCCGATCAGGGTACGATCAAGGCCCTGACTCGGTCGTTGGACCGAGTCAGGAGGAGATCAACTAACACAAAGATCTATATCCAACCCAATCATCACGAGCCAGACCTTATGAGTCATAACAGCAGTCCTCTAATTTCAAGCTCTGTTGTGCGGGATGAAAGAGATGAGGCCACTGCCATACTGATGAGGGCTTTGTTGGATAAGCAAATCACGTTCATGAATATAGTTGAACCGAACAACCTCTCTGTGATTGCGCAAGAAATCATGTACGAGCATATGAATGTCCTAGAAATCTACTGGCCATTGTGGCACAGGGTGTAAAATGGCCCAAGCAGAAATTAAGATGGGAAGTTCTCAAATTAATGATCTTCCCTGCAAGATGATCTTTTAAAGAATGTGATTGAAAGGTTATAGTAGAGTTTTCCTCTTAAATTTCGACATTAGAAGGCCCTACATACTAATCCTGAAAATAGGAGGAGTGACTTTAAAAGTACCCTCATGCCCACGACGCTCTCGACTGCCAAAGGAAGAAGTGACTCTACTAATCACGGAACGACTGCGGTCAACCACATGGTCCCCCGTGACTTCTTCCTACATGACAAAGGAGTGCCCGGCAGTGCCAAGACGAAGGAACCGGGAGCATCAGGCCGAGAAGCCCTAGGTTAGAATCCACCAGTTTTTGTACCTCATGCCCTCTCGGTATATAAAGGGAGGTATGAGCTCCTATAGAATGGATCGGATGATCCAGAGAACAATCAGCCCAAGGTAGAAACCGAACCCAAGAACAGTAGGATAGTACCGCGCAATCCCCTGCCAAAACTCTCTACTCAATTACTGTAAGAAACTCCCAATTAAGACATTCCTAACATGCAGAACACCAAACTGCTAGTCGTAGGGTTCAGAGGCCCGAACCAGGATAAACCACTTGTGTCTCTATGTTTTTTGAGTGTCCAAGCCACCAGAGAGCCACACATCGACCTGTGTCGAAAAAACCCAATGCCTACTGCGGTTTCGAACCCGCGATAGTTCTAAGTTAATTGCCCTTGCTAATGGAGGCATGGAGCATTAAGAGAGGCGGACCTTTCCCCTAGGTGTCCCTCTCCATTAGCAGAGGTGACGCCAATTTGTTGCGGTAGTGACAACCAACTTCATAGAGGTTATCATTATTATGCGATGGTGTATTTGGAAACCAAGAAACGATCTCATTTTTTTATTATAAAAAGCAGCCAGGTCTGCTTGTAATGCCCTGTTTGGATGCCCCTCTGATTATAATAATTATATTATATAATCAAATTAACAAGATTAATTATATGATGGATTATTATAGTCTAACTCTTGATTTCCATAATCCAAGTGAGATGACCATGTTATAGGGGATTATCGGTACTGAAAGTGCAACTTGCCCTCAACCAACTGTCTAACTTGGCAAACTATAAAGGATAAGGTAACAATTTCTCAATTTAACCAATCATAATCAATCACCATACTCCATCGATCCAAACACTCTGATTATTATAATTCATAATTTTGATTATAATAATCCTATGCATAATCTAGATTATGATAATCCAGTTGCGATCCAAATAGGCCCCAGTGAAATCTTTCATATGGCACAAAAATAGTACACCAATTAAATTTTCATTGTATATTTGTATGAGAGTTTGACGATCCCTTGCTCAGTGTACAAGAAGTGTGGGCACTCAAACAAGTTTGTTACACAAACCAGCACATACAAATACAGTTCATACATATGTAATCATTAGTTTTCCAGCATGCTCCTAGGTAGCATCCGTCTTCTGTAACTCACCTCCACTTTCCCTCTAGGTTCCGGGGCAACCTTTAGCCAATCGGTCTCGGGGAATGGTGACACCAACTTGAGCTCAAAGTTCCTTAGCAAATGGCTCCATATCACCTTCACTTGCATATAGGCATAAGCCTCGCCAGCACAAGCATGTCTTCCACCACTAAACGCGTTGTAAGTGAACTTGCCACCAACTCTATCTTCCTCCCTTCCATGACTAAACCGGTGCGGGTCATAAACATCAGGGTCCTTGTAAATGTGTGGAATGTTATGGTTTATCACCAGAGGGCTTGCTATGGTATGTCCTCTCAGAATTTCATACTCATAGCCTTCTCTGGTACGCACGGTGAAGTTCTTGTGCACCTTGCGAAGAAATATTGGTGCTGGAGGGTGCATCCGCAGCGCCTCCTTGATGCAGCAGTGTAGGAAGCTCATCTCCAGAAGGGTATCGTAGTCTATGCTGTCCCCATGTTTCTTGAAGATTTGCTGCTGCTCCTCAAGGGCAGCCTCCAAGCACTCTGTGTGGCTTAGTAGGCGAGCTCCAGTCCACGTGCTAGTGGTTGTGCTTGTGTGTTTCCCAGCAAAGAGGATGGCAATTATGAGCCCAGTAACCTCAGCTTCAGTCGTGGGGCGGCCATCCTTGTATTTGGAGTCCATCAGGTTCTGCAAAACATCCTCCTCGACTCGGTTGGAGCTCTTACGCGATCGAACAATCTCCGCAAAAATGCTTAAGAGCCTAGCACGTGCCCTGTCGCGGCGTCGAGTCGTCGGCGTTGGGGCGTATGGAAACAGCAAGCTGGTCAGCTGCAAGCTGTTTTCTGTGAGTTCATGGAATGCAGAGAAAACCTCGTCAAACATCTTCTCCCTAACCTCTTTCCCTAGTAAGCAACGGGCTGAGATCAACATGAGTAACTGCTCCAGCTCTTGCTTTAGATCAACCGTACCTTGCTGTCCCCATTTCGCAAAGTATTTCTGTGTACCAAATGCATGATCATCACAAACACAGCAACAAACATGTACTCTTCCTAACAACAAAAACTTGTTTTCTTAGATAATAATATAATGACACGGTCTTCATATTTAGCTAGGCCCACTACTGCATTTTTATTTTTTAAAAAAAATTGTGATGTTATAACAATAGTTTTCAAGGCAAATCTGTGATATGGTTATCATGTTTCCAAACTAATTATTTGAAAAGGTATCTCTAGTGAAAATTTGAAGTGATATGAAACCACCCACTGGTGTGGTCTACAACTTCCATTGCGCCTTGATCTGTCATATGTAGTCCGCACACATACCGTAGAGTAACATAGTGGAGCTAGACTGTGACACAGGCGATTATCAACGCTCGCACTAAATCATCTGTAAGAATATGCTCATGCAGCATATAATGGAAAATCTAAATTTTGATAAGTAGTTAAATATTACTCTCTACATCTTGAAGTACAAGGTGTACTAGGAATTCTGTAACATATTATGGTGTATAGCAAATAACACATGTAATTGTCCTTTAATATTTTGTGATTGCCATATTTGGGCCAGTGACAGATGTTAATCGTAGATAAACATGTGGGTATATTGTGAGTACCATATTTGAGTTGTGGAGTTATTTTTACCTTGAATCACTTATAATTTAGGATAAATCTTAAATGCTTGGATACCTTATATAAGGTGGATGGAGTATTGATAAATGTTGACATTTATCCTTTTTCATAAATCAACTTGTCTTTCAGAAAAAAGGAAAATGTTTCAGCACGAGTACACTCCAAATTAATTCATATGTCATACTTTTGCAGTTAACAATAATGGAACTGTGGAAGTCTGACTTTCATGCTTTCCAATAACACTGGATATTTTTTTGCTTACAGATAATGGAAAGAAACGCAACAAGATATATCCACTTACATGAGAAAAACTCCAAAACCAGTTCAAATCACGTCAAACCTATTTTGATGGTTGTTTTGACAACAAAACTCTCGGTTATTTCATTATTTGTTCTTTCTCAGTTGCTCTTACTAAGAATTGGATACTTTTTAGTTTTTTAGATAATGTATATATAACTATATCTTGTTAGTTGCATTAATTTTCTCACAAGACATCACATGTGTGTGTGTGTGAGAGAGAGAGATCAGAGAGAGGGGGAGGAACGTTATGTCACTTACTTCCACTTCCTGAAGCATGGGAGCAACATGGCACCTCAACTTAGCCGGTTTCAACGCATCAACATAGAAGCGATTCTGCTCAGTTCGGGTGGCGATATCCACACCATAGGCGACATCTTTGCCAAACATGGGCACAGTGAACTCAAAGATGTTACCAAGACTGAGCTCAGTCCCGAAGAAACTTATCATTAACACACTTCCAAACTTTTGTGTATTGCTCCTGAAGCATGGCTCTGAAACCCTTGGTACGAAGCATGTGTACAAGTCGAATGGCAGAGGTGATGCCAGTAACCGCAGGGGGTTGAGGCCGGGTATTATTGCGTGATGATGCTGGATCAGCTGCCGTTATTCTTCCCCATGCAACCTTGGTGATTACTGCTGCGATGAAAACAAGAGCAATGGAGAATGGCACTGCACTACTGTTTACCATGTCCATGATCTCCAGGTATCTATATTTCTATATCAACTGAATAGGAACAAGTGGCCTGGTAACAGGAATAGGAACAGTACTTCCAAAAACTTTACAAGTGCAACTAAACACAGCCTTCCTCACCTGACGTACGTATGTAATGGGAAGTGACGAAGAGTACTGCTGCTGCTGCGGCTGCTGCTGCAGAACAGGATGGATCACGACGGCGTGGCTTCAAGGGACAGGGAGCTACGTACTGGCCTGCCCATAATGCACTGCTACGCGTTCCTTATAAAAGGAAAGGACACGCTGGTCGTGTCATCCGAAAAGGGGACGCTGATGCATGATAACTACTGCTAACTGCCAGCGGATCCGCGATAAATAGAGGATGAGGCCGATTGAGGCGATGGCAACTACTGCCAACAGTACGTGGAATGGCGACGGGCAAACAGAACCGGGAGGGTGGATGAGATGTGTATGGTGAGGCGTGAGGCCACGTGACTGACGGACAGACAGAACTGCATATCCTCGACGATGGCGACGACGAAAGTGACGTGTGCACTGCAAGGACAGACGATTTGCACGTGTGGAAATACAGACCCATGCATCGCCACTCGGACCAAAGCCCAAAGCAGAAAGATGGGAGGTTCTTAAATTAACGATCTTCCCTTCGCAAGACGATCTTCTCAAGAATGTGATTGAAAGGTTATAGTACAACTTTTACCTTAAAATTTCGACTTTAGAAGGCCCTACATATATGCTGATCCTGAAAACATGAGTGACTTTCAATTTTTCAAAGTACCCTCGTGCCCAAGATGCTCGCGACTGCTAAAGGAAGAAGCGACGACAAATTATACTCATAACTTATGTGCATAACTTTTTATGTGGTAACTTATCACCATAGCTTCTCATTATGACTTTTTAACTTTTTTATTTTTGGAAAGCTATAAAGTTATATTCATAAGTTTTTTGTGACAAGTTATCACTACAATTTTCTCATCATAAATTTTTGACTTTTCTTTTTTTGAAAAAAATATCGGCGTAACTTTCTAATTTGAAAAAGTTACAAAGTTATACTCTCAGCTCTTATGCATAACTTATCACGGAACAATTTATCACCTCAACTTTTTGACTTTCCCTTTTCAAAGAAAAAATTATTTCTGCATTTTTTGGAAAGTTACAAATTCTACTCATAACTTTTTTGATATAGTCTTTACATAATTTTACAGACAACTTATCATCACAATTTTCTTCATGACCATTATAATGCCGATTTTTTTATTTTCACCTCTTTTTGCCAAAAAATAAATTTTACACCCCTGATGGTCGTAGATCCTTTTTTGGACCTTGAGGTGGGCGTTGTAAGCCATGGCGCCAAGGTAACACAGCTCGGCATTGTAGCCTATAGTGCCGAGGTAGCACGCCACGGTGGCCTTGACGGTGGCCACCGTGGATAATTTATCCTTGAAACTTAAAAAACATCCTTTATAAAATAGTGTAGATTGCATGTAATTAAGAGCACATCAGTTTGCCTATTATTTAAGTCCTAGGCAATATGTGGCATAGATTATGTAACGCTTAATTGACATGGGTGCAAGAGAGCTGATCAATCTCATCACGAATGACAACACAGATGACGATTGGGAACACGGTTTTGTGTACATAATATAGGATGTCTATTAACATCATGTTCTTTCTGCATTCATTGTTCTATGTTCCTCCTTTTCTCTTGAGATATATTGTATGCAATTTCTGTTTTAAGCTCCCACATGTGACTAATGGCACCATTACTCCATACAACACTAGTGCTTATAAACATGATACATATGTGTGCATATTATACACACAAGCATACATAATTATGGCCTTATGGGTTGCACAAATGGCTAGACACCAGTTTGCCATCTAGCTAGATGGTAGGTAGTACCCGCTTCTTGTAACTCACCATTACTCTTCCTTTAGGCTCCGGCACTAGCTTGGTCCAGTTAGGCTCAGGAAAAGGAGATTCCAATTTTAGCTCGAAGTTTCTTAGCAAATAGCTCCATATCACCTTAATTTGCAAATAAGCATAAGACTCGCCTAGGCAAGCATGCCTTCCAGCACCAAATGATGTGTAAGAGAACTTACCACCAACTCTGTCTTCTTCTCTTCCTGGACCAAACCGGTCAGGGTCATACACATCCGGGTCCTTGTAAATGTGAGGTAAGTTGTTATTGAATAGCGCCGGACTTACTATTGTATGGCCTCTATGAATCTCATACTCATTGCCATCTTTTGTCTGCACAGTGAAGTTCTTGTGTACTTTACGACGAAACATTGGTACTGGAGGATGTATTCGTAGCGTCTCCTTGATGCAACGGTGCAAGGTGTCCATCTCTAGGAAGGCATTATAGTCTAGATCATCCCCGTATTTTCTAACTATTTTCTTTTGTTCTTCGAGGACAGATGTCAAGATCCTTTTACTAGCAAGCAGGTGAGCGCCAGTCCATACACTAGTGATGGTGCTTGTGTGCTTTCCTGCAAAGAGCAAGGAGATGACCAGTCCAATGACCTCTGCTTCCGTTGTAGATCGGCCATCTCCATATTTGGAGTCTATCAAGTTCTGCAACACATCACTCTCAACATTGTCATATCTCTTGCGCGATCTCACAATTTCAGTCAACATCTCTGAGAGCTTGGCCCGTGCTCTGTCACGTCGTCGGTTTGCTGGAGTTGGAGCGTACGGGAATAATACGCTGGTTAGGCACATGCCATTGTCGGTGAGTTCATGGAACAGAGTAAAGAACTCATCAAACATCTTTTCCCTGACTTCCTTCCCCAGTAAGCATCGGCCAGAGATTAGCATGAGTAACTTGTCAAGCTCTTGTTTCAGATCAACCATGCCTTGCTCTCCCCACTTTGCAAAGTAGTCCTGTAAAAATAATAATGCTGCTATAATTTAACTTCTTAATTAAGTGTCCTGTCCTGTGTGAAGTGGGTGACAAACATGTAACAGCTGTGTGAACAGTACTTAGATCCCAATAGGGGACCTAGCATTTTTAAGTAAACATGGCATGCTCTGTGCATCTTCATAATAACTAATGATAAATGTCGAAAGTGTTACAACATTTTTATTTCAAAAATTGCAATGCCACAAAAGAGAAACATCTTATCCAGTCAGCTGTAGTTGTGAAAATCTGTCATCTTACACAGTATATACTTCAATAAAACAATACCTAAGATTTTTATGGCGTTTTATGCCAACAAATATAGTTCGTGCTAATGTGCACAATATATACATAGGCACTGATGTGGAGTTAAGTGGTTGACATGACTTCTTTTGTTTGTGGTTGACATGATTTGACCGAACTAGCTAAAGGCAACAATAAGAGGTAATTATTTGTGCTGGCCAATAAGAAGGATCACCATGCTGACTAGAAGAATAGTCAGTCCAATTTTATTCAAGACAAAATTATTGTCATTGCACTTTCTTAAATGACTAAAAAATTAAATGAAATCAGGTTTCATGATTATTTGAAAGACTACATGTAGAAGAAATATTTAATCAGGTGCTTCCTCAGTCAATAATATAATATTCCCTCTGTCCCAAATTAAATAAACTTCTAGAGTTGTCCTCAGTTAAATTATTTTAAGTTTGACGAAATTTATAGAAAAGACTATCATATTCATGAAATATGTTAATTTAAAGTGATTATTTGGTGTTATAGATGTTACCCCTTCCTATAAAGTTGGTTAAACTTAAGATAATATGACTTAGTATGATTCTAGAAATTGATTTATTCTAGGATGGAGGAGTATCTTATTTGATAAGACATGAAAGTTTAGACATGGTCAATATCTCACTTACCCCCGATTCTTGAATCATGGGACCAGCATGGCTTCTCAACTTTGATGGTTTTAGTGCATCCAAGGAGATACGAGCCTGCTCATTCCGGGTGGCAGTGTCCACGCCATAGCCAACCTCTTTGCCAAGCATGGGCACAGTGAATTCAATGGCATTACCATGGCTAATCTCTGAATCCAAGCCTTGGTAAAAATGAGCAGAGACCTCGGGCCCAATCAAGAATGTTACCTTGAATTGAAAGAAACTTATTGTGAACACACTCCCTAACTTTGTATATTGATCGTGGATCATTGCTTGCAAACCCTTTGAAAGAAGTGTATGTAAAACTCGAATAAAAGAAACACCCTTCACTGTTGGTGGATGTTGTGGATTACATTTTGGATCAAACATAATTCCTCCTCTTGTTGCCTTGCTGATAACCACAGTGATGAAAACAAGAGCTATGGTGAACCACACAATACCATTTGTCATATCCATGATGACACGGTTATTGGTAGAGTGATGAAGTGCAACAGCTTTGAGTTGACGAAAGCACTGCCTAAACATGAAGTTGAGTTGGAAGTTACATTAGACCTTTTGCATGTAGATGGTCTTATATCATTAAACAAAGGCAATATGGACGCATATTTTAGCCTGGTTGTGAAAAATATTTTGGTTTTGTTTACATTGTAATAAATTCAGGTCTTCATTAGGAATTCAAGAGTCTTACAAGCACATGAGGTTATGGATACAATAAAGACACTGGGAGTTTAAAAAGATAACAAAAATAATGAAATACAATTATTGCACACTTACTCCCTTGTACACACACATCTGAAGACTCACATCGTAATATTTGACAAACAATTAGTGTATAAAAACCTAATCACCAAAGTGGTTACATTGGGTTTATATTTAGAATATTTTGTAATGAGACCTAACAACTAAAGTGTTATATTGAAGGTCATACAATGTCAAACCGTATTATACTTTGAACTAGAAGGTATAACTTCTAATCACCAAAAAATAAAGGGCATATCTGGCACTGGGGCCAGTAGGGGTTAAGCTCATCCTGTCATCACGAAACCCATGTGGCCCCTTTAAGGCTATGCCACAATTATTGACCTCGAAGAAAGTGAGTCAAACAATTCATATGACAGGACTATGCTTCCGTTTGGTTCTCGACCACAATTTATCACAACTAAACTTAATTAGTCGGACACAAAAAGTGTGGCTAGAAAGTTTGGAGGCACACTTTGCTATGACTAAGGAAATCTTTTCACACTTTTTTTACTCTATAGTATGTACGTGGAGCTCAAAAGAATCTTGCTTAAGCTTAGTTGCCAACCATACACTTGCCAACTTGGTTAAGCTTGGCTAAGGTGAAGTGTGACTAGCAACCAAACACCCTCTAAGTGTGATGAACAAGATGAGATATGCAAGGCAATGGATTGGATACATCTAAGGCGCCGTTTTGATTCATAGACTTGAATTAGGTTAACTAAGAGAGTCGTTTGACCACCAGTTCAACCGCATGTTGAAATGGAATTGGTTCACAATTCCGATTCTAGTGTTCAGATGGTGATGCGCAAGCACAGTTAGAATCAAATCCCTTGTTTGGTTCAAGGCTCCTCCTTTCTCTCTAGGGATGCAAGATGGGTAACCCTTAAAAATTTAGCCTATTTGCGGATTTGCGGACAACATGTCTCGCATCCCTATTTCTCTCCGTTCTGCACAAGCAGATCGAGGTGATTTCTCTCCCGATCGAACTTCTTTCACTTTTGTTATTAGAACTCCAAGTTTCAGTCCTCCTGATGTCTGTTTGGTTTATGAAGACAGGAGATGGTCATGCTAGTGCAACCTGAGATGGAGAAAGAAGGCAGCTAGCGCCAGAACAAGGAGAAGAAAAGAAGCATAACCACCAGCTATTCGAATTGAGGGAGGACCCAGAATCAGAGCTACCAGCTGGGGTCTAGTAGTGGGCGGGCTGGTTTCAAATGATTAACGATAACCAAATCTCATATAAATGGGTCAATTCTCAGTGCTAGCTACCAAACAACAGAATTGAATTTTTACCATCCCAATTTCTGGTTAGGACAAACGGAATTAATCGAAGAAATATCATTTTTATGTAAAAATAAAGGAAGAACAGGCATGCGTACCTTAGGATTCAGCACAAACAAGAGCAGCTTCCCTTCAAAGTCCAAAGCTCCTCTGAACCGAGCTTGTGCAGACAGACTATAGCATGTGTCACGTATATAAAGTAGTGGGATTAGTTGGATCCGAGTAAACAGTAACGTCAGGACCCAAACGCCGTCACTTAAATAACAACACCGGAGAACTAGGGAATCATGCCAGAGTTTATGTTAGTATATTCCTAATTAACTAAGTGTTCGTCTGATTTATAGCATTGGAAAACAATGCAAATAGTGTATAGTGTAGTAGTATATTTCACCAAGAATCTAAAAGCAAATTGCCCATACAACCTGCATTCCTGGGTTCAAATCCTCGTACATATGGTGACTTGGTTAATCTTGAGATTTATCAGTCCAGCTCCTAGGCATGTTGGGCAAATTTTTGCAAAACAATTAAGTGGCTCCTGCTCCAAAATGATAGTTTAAGTTTTGGGTCGAGACAAGAGGAGATAGTGTAAACTTGCCAAAAGATCATAAATATGAAGTTCCATTCAAGTATGTGTACTTGTACCAGAAAAAGGTGGGAAATTTTGTTTCTCAAATCTCGTTGTTTGCCAACTCCCAAAATAATATGGGGAGGAAAAAAAAGATCTCATCTCCAACAGTTTGGCAAATTTTGTTTCTAAAAACCCAAAAATCTGCTAACGAAAAGAAAAGACCCGCTAAGCGAACGAAGAGCCTCGTTAAGCGAATGAAGAGCCCCGCTAAGCACGAGGAAACTACGATGCGCGGCCGGTGCCCCGCACGCATATATGCGCGCAATCGACCGAGATTTGCCAACTTGCCAAAGATGCCAAACCCAGATACCAAACTATTAGAGAAATATTTTTCTCATTTTGCCAAAAATTTTAGGATGCCAAACCTATATGCCAAACTCTTGGAGATACTCAGTAGGTAGAAATCCAAAAAAAAATCATGTGCTCGAAATGGTGCCCCTATAAGAGATAAGAATTGGTTTGCTTTAGCTCTATTGGAGGGCAGGTATTGACCTATCCAGTGAACAATACACGTAATGAAGATGTTCTTGTCTGACTTGTACTAATCAATACGTGATTAATTAATAAACTAAGTTTAAAATTCATTAGTGGGAGGGTCTGATTCAAGATCTGGCGAACCGATGGACTAATAGCATGTGTGTGATGTGTCACGCGTATATAAAGAAGTGGGATTAGTTGGTTGCTGACCAAAGCATTGATTGGATCCGAATTGGAATATATAAACAGTAACATCAGGACCCAAATGCCGTCGTCACTAGAATAGACCATACGAGGCACTTCTCGAAACGCATATATACGTGCGAAATGTGGATGGAGGGCATTATGCCAGCCAGAGTTTAGTATATTCTTAAGACAACTACTCTAGTACTCCTCTTTTAAAACTACTAGCAAATATGCACGTACGACACACAGTGTTTATTGTTTTGATTAATAATATATTATCTGAATGGGTGCATTTTTCCTACTTCCGCCCCATCTTCAATAAAACCACATTGCGAATGTGTGCATACTCATTTATCAATTTGAGTATGTTTATATAATTATTCTATGATAGTCCAAATCGTAATACATGAAAAGTTTTCAAAAGAACCCATATTTTTTAACATATTATTTTAATACTATTACAATAGTATATAAAATAATTACCATATACTCAATGTATACTTGTATACTTGACATACATACACTTCGTGAACATACACTTCGTCGGTCCATATACACCCTAAATCTAAATATATACACATGGGAGTAACTACTCCCTAGGAGTAGGAAAGAATTTTCATATCTGAATTATATATATGAATATGAAATTATGAACTAATTGTTCATTGAGGCAGGGACACCATCGCCTAATCTCCAACAGATGCAACGATGACAGACGTGTACGACAAGAGCAACTAAACAAGCACATGTACAAAGAACAAGTCTGAGATATTCCCGCCGTATCTTGACAACATGTGCATGCGTGCATGTGTATGTGCAGAAGTTCCTCCACATGAGGTGTCGTCGGATTGACACGAAGACAGAAGCCAGCGCGTGATATCCTTCCTTTTTTTTCCTTGCCAATTTTATGTACCCAAATAAAACTTTATGTACGTTGTAGTTGTACACGTTCATTTCTTTTGTATAATGGACACGTTCGCTGCCATGTAACCAAAGTTTCACGTGTGACGGCCAACGTGGGTTGCTTGCTGACCGATGAGGACTCAAACAAATTCGAATCATGCTAGGAGTCTTACATGTAAAACGTAAGATCATGGATGATGGATGGCCCATATAGCATGATGTGTAGATCGAACGGTTACTATAGAGCGAGAGCCCCTAAAAAAAACTCTCTTTTATAGTAGGATATACGCATCTCAAAGCATCGAATCTAATTAAGTAAAGATTTTTCTTAATTATTATTACCCATCTGGGTGTCGCATGGGCCTGGCCCTTCCACGTCCAGCCCAAACCCAATCCATTTTAACATCATCTAGATCTGGAAAAAGAATTCCGACGTTTGGAGCCTCCACGGTGCTTATGCCGAGATGACGCCGCTCCTCCGTTACGCCGACGACGAGACGATGACACTCCTATCCTACGCGAGCGGCGAGGATGACAAATGCATGCGGGTTTTACAGCACAACGTTATGATCGATTCCACCTGATCCAGCGGCGATACATGTAGGACACAGGCTACGGTGGGCTTCGGCGGAACTGGTGGCTTCTTGCCGGACAT
The DNA here is from genome assembly GCA_022457205.1 of Saccharum spontaneum. Taxonomy (NCBI): domain Eukaryota; kingdom Viridiplantae; phylum Streptophyta; class Magnoliopsida; order Poales; family Poaceae; genus Saccharum; species Saccharum spontaneum. The sequence goes on along the minus strand of CM039598.1, from coordinate 51,006,523 downwards.
AAGCGAATCGAACGGGCACCGGGCGCCGGGGATAGGAAAGAGATGAGTTAGGCACGGGCTGGGTTGGATACGGACGGACTCATGATGGGCCCATGTGACAAATAATTAAGGAAATGTTTAATTAATCTGATAAACTGCTTTAAGCTCCGTGCAATTTTAAAAGGAGTATTAGAGCAGTTCTCTATTCTTAAATCTTACGTACCTAAATGGTTGTCTGATTTAGATGTGTTATTTGAACTACCCTCAAAAGGCTAATATACCTAGTATAACAAGAGATGAGGTTGTCCCAAAAAAAGACAGCATAACCGGAGGTAGACTTTTGAGTATCGGGGCATCCGGCCCAATCAGCATCAGAGTAGACTGTAAGGTCAGTCGGCGTAGTCCGGTAAAGGTGAAGGCCGAGATCCTGACTGTCCTGTAAATACCGCAAAATCCGCTTCATAGTAGCAAGATGAGGGTCTCTAGGGTCGTGCATATGCAAGCATACTTGCTGAACAACATAGGCGATATCCGGACGAGTGAAAGTGAGATACTGCAAAGCACCAGCGATACTGCTATAGTGAGTAGGATCAGACATCGACGTACCATCAGCAGCAGACAACTTGGAGTGAGTGTCCATAGGAATGCTACAGGGCTTGCAGTCGCGCATGCCTGTGTGGTCCAAGATATCCAGCAGATACTATCGCTGAGAAAGAAACAGGCCATCAGCACGATGCTCAACGGTAATACCTAGAAAATGATGAAGAGGACCATGTCTATCATAGAGAATTCCTGTCGAAGAGCTGAAATAATCTGTTGTAGGAAACTCTGGGACGAGGCCGTGAGCACAATGTCATCAACATAGAGAAGTAAGAAGGCCATCTCAGCGCCCCGGCGGTAAATGAACAGTGACATGTCAGACTTGACCTCAACAAATCCAAGAGAAGTGATGTCAGAGGCAAAGCGACCCAAGCATGAGAAACCTGCTTCAACCCGTAGGGTGAGCGGTTTAGGCGACAGACATAATCAAGCCTCGAAGTGTCAACAAAACCAAACAGCTGAACACAGTATACTATCTTTGTTAGAGTGTCGTGCAGGAAATCATTCTTGACATCAAGCTGATGGATTGGCCATGACCTGGAGAGAGCCAGACTAAGAACCACGCAGATGGTGGCAGACTTCACAACCAGACTGAAAGTCTCATCATAGTCGATCCCAGGACGCTGAGTGAAACCACGCAAGACCCAGCGAGCTTTATAGCGGTCAAGAAGGAGGAGGTGGGGACGTCCCGCCTACAGGAGGTGGCATCTCTGGGGCGCAGGCAGAGCCGATGTGGTTGCCAGCGCGGACGCAGCGGGAGGCACGCCGGGAGGGTGAGTACATGCATGCACAGCACTAGGCCTAGTGGGCAAAGTGGAACAATCATCATCGCTAAAAAAAATCCAAGGTGGCGGGATCCAAGGGAGTGGTGGACATGTCTGAGAAAGGAAAGAACGACTCATCAAACACACGTGCCGAGAGACGATAATCCTATTGGTGAAGATCAAGACACCAATACCCTTTGTGGTCTACGGAGTAGCCAAGGAAGACGCACAAGGATGAGCGAGGGGAAAGCTTATGTGGAGCTGTGGATGACAGGTTGGTATGGCAGGCACAGCCAAACACGCGAAGGTGATCATAGGATGGGTGTGTGCCATGAAGAGCGAAGAAAGAAGTGAGGCTGTCCAACGTCGTAGTGGGATGACGATTAAGGAGATACGTCGCTGTGTGTAAGGTGTAAGCCCAATAGACAGGGTAGACTAGCCTAAAAAAGGAGGGAGCGCATGATATTATTAATAGTGCAAAGAATGCGCTCAGCGCAACCATTTTGTTGGGATGTGTATGGGCACGACATTCGGAGGATGGCACCATGAGTGAGGAGGAATGTGCGGCTGAGGAGTGATCGAATTCACGACCATTGTCGCACTGGACGGCCTTGATGGAGGCGTCAAACTGTGTGTGCGCATAGGCAAAAAAAATTGACAAAAATATCAAATGTCTTGGATTTAAGGTGGAGAGGGAAGGTCCAAACGTAGTGGGTGCAGTCATCAAGAATAACAAGATAGTATTTGTAACCCGATGCACTGACCATAGGGGAAGTCCAAAGATCACAATGTATTAAATCAAAAGGTTTAGACGCATGATTGTTTGACACGCTAAAAGGAAGGCGTACACCTAACTGACAGGCATGACATATATGGTCTGTGGTGGTTTATTACAAGAAATAGCTTTGGAGCTGACAAGCTTGGACAGGGCCTCATGACCGAGATGACCAAGACGACGGTGCCAAAGAGTGGTAGAGGACGCAGTGGCAGCAAGGGTGGTAGTGCTGGCTGCAGGTGGAAAGAACGAGTAGAGGTCACCCGTACTATTGCACCTGACAATCACGCTCTGAGTTTGAAGACCCTTCACAGAAAGGCCGAATGGGTCAAACTCGATGGAACAATTGTTATCAGTGGTAAAGCGACGAACCGAAATCAAATTCTTAATAATGCTAGGAGGGACTAGAACATTAGAAAGTACAAGTGACCGCTGTGGCGTGATAAAGGAGGAAGACCCAACGGAGGTAAAGGGAAGCAAAGCCCTGTTGCCGAGATGAAGGACCGAAATGAGGAGGGTGGGATGAAGTGAGTATACCAGCACTGTTGGCCATATGCGAACCGGCACCCGAATCGGTGTACCACTCGGCGGAGGATGGCGGTGGCATTAGGGACATGGTGCTGAAATTGTTGATCAATGGCCCCTGGTCCCAGGAGCCACCCACCATCGGCATCCAGGGCTGCTGTGATGGTGCACCGGCGTAGACGGGAGCTAGTGGGGGCACGCCCCCATAGGTGAAGCCCGGGGGAGCACCGAGGCGGCCCTGCTGCAGACCCGGCTGCAGCATGTAGTAGGGCGAGGCCTGCTAAGGTGTCGCAGTGAATGCCGTCACTAGATCGAACGGCGAGAACGAAGAACGCGGCGCTAACGCGGACGGAGTGCTGGGCCGTATGGATGTGGCCACGGCTGCACAGTGCCTGTCCATGGGTTGGGGATCGGGGCAAGCAGAGGAGTGGCGCCGGGACGAGGACTGCCGCTGTAACTACCAGTGCCGGGTGCAGCGGATGTACTGCCACACCCGCGGCGACGGTTGTTGCCACCACCAGCGTGGCCGCCCGGTGGATGCTGGGGAACAGGAGGCAGCGCAGCGACGAGGGCGGGCGGAGGAGCATCCTCGGTGACATCGTTGATGTCGATCTCTTCGAGGAGGGGCAGGGTGTGAGCCTGATCGAAGGTCAGGAACGGATGCTGCATTTTCAGGTTAGAAACCATGTGACGAAGCTTCCGGTTAATCCCACAAAGGAGCGTGAGCACAAGGGTCCGATCACCGACGGGATCGCCGAACTTAGCGAGGGCACTCGCCATCGTCTCTAGGCTCCGACAAAATTCGGCGATGGACAGGGCCCCCAGCTTGAACGTGTGGAACTTGGCGGAGAGGAGGAGGGCATGCGATTTGCACTGGCCGAGGAACTCGTTGTCGAGCACCGACCAGGCGATGTGGGCGTTGGACTCGCGGAGCATGACGTATGTTGAAGATCGGCAGCGATGGTGCCATAGATCCCGGTGAGGATGGTGCAGTCCATCTGCACCCATGCCGAGCGATCGGGGTAGGCCACATTGAAGTGGATGTGATCCGTGAAAGCGTACTTGCCGAGGATGACGAGAAAGAGATTGCACTAGCGGTTGTAGTTGTTGGCGGCGCGATCCAACGTGATGGGGATGAGCACCATGATGTTGACGACAGCAAGGGCTTGGGTGCGCATGGCAGCGTGCTTGGCCTCATAGACATCGAGGGCGGCGGCCTCGCACTGGAGATGCTCCTGCTCGTTGGCGGCGGCGGCGGCGTCATCATCAGTAGGCGCCGTGAGGGGCGCCTAGAGTTGCGACACGAGCAGCGAGTGTGGAGGAGGAAGGAGGCGCCGGCGAGATAGGATCTCAGCGACGGCAAGCCAGCTGGTGAGGCGTCTCGGCGGCAGTGGCTTTAGAGTTTGCGGAAGCGGAGATGTCTCAGGAGCGAACCGTCTCTTCATACCATGAGAGAGTATTAGGGTTTAGATAATGCTCGATTAACATTGATTAGTGACAACCATTGAGTACATATAGGCACGATGGGGAGCCAGGGTCTGCAGGCCCATGGCCCATAGGCTTACACTCTAACACGTGAGACTTGTTAATAAGCTAGGTTCAAAATTTATTACTTGGAGGGTGCGATTCGAGATCGGGCACACCAATAGAAATTTGCTTCAAATACATCATCAAGACGACCTACTAAATTCTCACCCTCTTCATCATATATTCTTCATCCATTCTGGAATAGATGCAGAATAAAATTAAACTGTGTTAATTTAAAATTTAGTAAGATATTAACATTTGTGTCACAAATATGTCTGATATTATTAGCAAAAAATTGGAATAATTTCGAATTAATGTCCTTACTAGTAGTTCAGAGGATATCAGAACAATTGATGAGAAAGAAGCGCCGGAGCACCTAAATAGTTTGTACATATTTGAACAGCTCCTTCAAAGAACAATACTCATTTCTATACAACGTTACAAGAAAAAACATATTTCAGTTGCTTTTATTTTCAGTGCTACACCCTTTAATATTTGTTTCCTAAGAACATTAGTGAGAAAAAATATTTAAATAGAGTGAGTTAGTAAGAAGACATGTATTTGTAGAGTTGGATGACCATGATGCTTCACCATGCAATCAACGTATAGTCACATGGAAAATCAATTTCCATGCATTTGAAAAAAAATCTTGAGAATAATTTAGATAACTACTCTTGAGAAAACTAGCTGCAATAGCTCTCCTGCTAAGTGTGTTCTTTGCCCAGGCTTGATTCAGCAAGTAGAGGCTTGTCATGCTGCCAAGATGAAGTCCGAGGAAGAAAACACATACCTTCGGACCATCTTGAGCTAGGTCTCATGTGAGGAGCCCCAGTTGGGGATGATGATCCACCAGTTTAAGCAGGTCAGTGGATCGGGTGTTGGTTTTTCTATTGATGGTGTTGATTTTGACAAGCTGTATGGCAAGATCAGTGAGTACAGTGGCTTGAAACGCAATCGAAGCCCCCTTCCTCTACCAACCAAACTCACAAAAATCACACCACCCAAGCCTTAGCCATCCAAAATGAGCAAACTAAACATCCAAGATGGAGTATTCACTGAACCACCCGAATCTCCACCTGAAAAACAGGACCAACCACTTAAAGAACACACTTGACACTCTTCTTGACATCTGAAGAAACCCCTCCTTAGCCTCAACAACCACATCGAAGAGTGAACCACATCCCTAGAAGAGAGAACCATCAGCCTAGGAGAGAGGTGATGTTCCACTATAAGTATTGCCATATGGATGGTCACCTTGCTGAGTTTCGCTTTAGGAGGAAGAGGAATGAACAACATGGGCTTGAGGCGAACAACCAGGACATGAATCGCCTATCCCATGGTGTACATGATTTGATGGTTCAGAGGCATGCTACTAGACCAAGAGGCCCAAGGCCTAAAGGTAATAGGCCTCGAGGTGTGCATGCCCGACGGGATCCTAGTCATGGACAATATGACTATGGGCCTCGTGGCAGTGGCTTTGTGTCCCACACTCTAGCGGACCATGTTTTTCCTATCGTGGTGATCACTTTCCCGCTATGAGACATGGGATGTTTGGTGTGTTTCCTAACCCTTCTCCTGAACAAATGGCTCAACACTAGTATTCTTTTCAGTTTACTAACCCCAGTGTTGTGTCATTTGCATGGACTACTTTCTACGTCTTGCACCAACTTTTGAAGACGCGCTGGTGCCCTGGTGGCAACTTTCACGAGCATAGCTGACCGGTCAATTGCGCAACACATTGGACGCTCTCATCATCTTGGTCTCCTGGATGATTTGGAAGGAGAGAAATAGAAGAGTGTTTGAAGGCATCAGAATGTTAGCTCATGGCTTAGCGGGGGCGGTCGGAGCCGAGGGAAGTCAGTGGAATGCGGTGGGTTTTAGATCTATGTCAGTTCTTCTGGCTTCATCCAGTGGTTGACATATGGAGCGCTTGGTTGCTTAGTCGCACATTTAGCGAAAAATGTTGATCCTTTAAGCTTACCTTGGTGTAGTTTGGCTTGTTCGGTTTGTTTTGGTAGCTCACCAAACACCCCCGTGTTTGTACTATGTTCCTCTACTTACTGAACATGCAATGCGCATTCTAAAAAAGATTGGTTTGTAGTACTCTTCTTCTTCGATGCTTTCTTTGTGTGGCTATTCAGATCAGATGCTGACTTTGCTGGTGTCATTTGGATTGCAAGTCTACTTCAGGCACCTATTACTTTCTTAGGTCTTCTTTGGTCTCTTGGTCTTCTCGCAATCAATCTAGCATAGCACAATCCATGACAGAAGCCAAATATGTTGTTGCCTCTAGCTGTTGCTCCCAGCACCTACGAATGACAACTACCCTCAAAGACTTTGGCCTATCCTTTAAGAGAGTTCCCCTGCTTTGTGACAACACTAGTGCTATCAGTGTGACAAAGAACCCAATTCTTCACTCTGAAACCAAACACATAAATGTTCTCTTTCATTTTATGGGAGATCATTATGAAAAGTTTGACATCGACCTTTGCCACATTGACACCCAAAACTAGCTTGCATATATTCTAACCAAACCCCTAAACCTAGCTACTTTTGCTCGCTTGCGGGGGAGCTAGGTGTTTGATTCCCTTGTAGTTTGGGGAAGCTTTGGGCCTTGTAAGATTTGTATATTAGTTTCTTCTTTTGTTTTTGTATGATAGCTTTTGTTTTGATTTTGTACCATACCTTGCATTGCATATCATCATGTACATAAGAGCATCTATGAGCTTCACTTGTGTATCCTTCAGAATGTGTTGACGTTGTTAGTGATGCATATCTTGTGTAGCACACGATGGTGCTTGAAAAATCTTAGGCTCTTTTTGATAATATGCCACCACTTTGATGAGCTAAGCTTGTTTTCTAATGTGAACATGATGTTCAACTGATGGAATCTTAAACTTGTTTACCTCTAATTTTGGCTCCTAGCATGTGTGGCTTGATTTATAACAGGTGTTGGCTTGATTATGTCAGGAATGCCAGAGCTTATGCTTTGGGCCGAAGGATGTTTGTCATTGCAAATGTTTAGCGCATGATTAACCCTTGGGAGAACATAAGTTATTTTGTGTCTCAAAGAAACAACTTGTGCCTAAATATAATGAATCATTGATCAAGTTATGCTCGACCAAGTTTGAATGACAACTCTGATAAAATTCAGGAAATGTTGAGAATTTATGCTTCAAACTATATCCAATACAGTCACTTACTTGCTTCATGTTGTTTGCCAAAGAAGTGAACACTTGGTTGTAAGAAGTTGACTTGAGGATAAAAAAACAACGAGGCTTGGATTGAGGTGTGGGTGTTTGCAATGATCATTGGATAAGACTAGTTCACCTTGTTTAATCATGTTTAGCACTTGTTCATCTAGCTTTACATGCTCTCGATGTTATTTTAGTGGTGAACCTTTTTTAAAGACCCGATAAAATTTGCTTAAAATGCTTTGCTAGTCATGGCTTGTATCATATGACCATCTTGAGCATTTGATAGCACTCGGCTTTATAGTAATACTCGCATGAGCTTATCACTTTCAGCATCCCCTCATTCTTTATGATCTACTCCCGAAGCTCTTTCATTCTGCACCCGAATGCATTTCATAGCATATTTTGAGAGGAGTTGCAAGTTATTTTGTCTTGATGTGTGCATGTGCCAACACTGGGGAGAATGGTTACACAAAGTGTTGGCATATGTGGTGAGTGTGCATTCATTTGGGATAGTGCATTTGTTCAGGGAGTTGCATTCGAGGCTGATTTTGCTCACTTTGCTATTTGTGTTCAGCCATTGCCTCTTCTGTAGGGACTAGCACTATTTCTCAAAGTTTTGAGTTGCTTTGGTCTTTTTGCTAGTGGTGTTGAGCCCTTTCTACCTCTTCTTGAGGACTAGGGGCCTGCTTGGTTCTTAGCCATAAATAGCCACACCGAACATGTGGCATGCCTAGCCTGCGGCAAGGAAAAAGTCTGCCACACTTTTGGTGAGGACAAAGAAGAAATACACTGCATGCATGTCTTCACAAATGCAGCACGCCACAAGTGGCCGCATGTTAGGTCATGAATCAAATGGAAGCGAATCTTAGGTACGGTGAGTTGTGGCATGCTCTGGCTAAGAACCAAACAAACCCTAGCTCTTTTACTTGGTTCTGTCGAGCTTTTACTCATGTCATTGGGAACCAAGCTTTGCTTCTTCTTGGTTGCGTCGAGCCATTGCTCATGTCTTTGGGGACCAAGTTTGCTCATTTCTAGTGACCTTCTCTCTTTGCCCTTTCTTGGCTTTGGGTCATTTGGACGAGTTCACACTTTCCTTTGTAGTGTGCAGGTGTTGAGGGTGAGACGGTCGGCAACAATGGAGAAGGTCAAGCAAGGAGTTTGTGTGCGATGGACCGAGAGCGGTGAAGGGCAGACATGAAGCTTGAACCGAGGGACTGAGGGCCAGAGGATGGACCGTGGATAGCTAGGACTTGGACATGTCGACAAGCAAGTGTACAAGTGAGGATGGTGATGGAGACGGTGTTGACCGAAGTCAAAACAGCAATCGGATCAAGTCAACATGGGCACACAAGCACTTGGTGATCAGCCAATCGAGGACGAATTGGGCACACGTTGTAACACCCTAAATTTTGAATTTTACAATTTTTAAAAACATTAAAATTAAATTTAGAAGTAAGACCAAATAGTGGTCAGAGGAAAATAATAATTTATAAACTAAACTTAGTTTGACATAGGCTTTGATTTTGCTGCATTCATGTTGCTTGCATTAATTGTATTGTGTAGGAAAAAAGTAATTTATTAAAATAACTGTTAAGCCTCTAAAACGTTTTTACTCTATTTATTTGTCAAAAATAAAGTTTGAAATTTTTATTTTACATAGAATTGTTTTGAAGTTAAATCTCTCACATCCAATATTTATCCATCTCACGTGATCACATCTGCTTGTCTCTCTAGCTATCAACAATTTCCAACCATACTTCTTTTCTTCTTGTTTCTCCTTTTCCTTTTCCTTTTCCTTTTCCCTTGAGCTTTATATTCCTTTTCACGTGATCCACATCCAAACAACCAGGCCTTCACGGTTCGAGCTAACTGATGAAAGAGGAAGGATTGGTCATTGGTCAACTGACAGCTTGTATATTGCTCTGATCCTAGGCTGCACGGACAGGAGTGCTCCGCGGAGAGGTGGTGGCGCCGTGGAGCGTGCGCGCCGAGACTTGACGCGGTGCGGAGCCGTGGAGTGCTCTGCATGCGCCGTGGACCTGGCACGAGCTGGGAGCTGGCGCCATGTTTCTGACTTCCCCTCGCACAGACTTTATTCATCAGAGCATTTTGGACACAACCTCCTCTCCTCCGTCCTCTGTTATTTTTTAAAAAAATACAGAGCTTGTCTTCTTTGAACCAATGAGGGCAGCTCGATCGCCATTGCCCACTCTCCGATGAGTTCGTGGTCAGCAACTTTGCACAGTATGTTCCTACATATATATCTGATGATCGTGTCGACGTCTCCTTTGTTTCTATTGATGTGTTCTCCATCGATTAGCTGGAACACGAAGGCATCACCATCTCGGCCAGTACTGATCAAGCAGCTGCACTTTTTCCGATCCTCTGCTGTCATTCGCCTATCTGCTGCTGACTATACCATACAAAACTATGCATACACATGAGACGTATGTTGCTGATGCCTCATATATATACACCCTTTTTCCTTTAACAAAAATATTGATCCAATAATTCTATGAATATCCTTAGAGCGTTCCAGCCCTTGACCTCTCTGATATCTGTCTCACTGTTCCTCATGCCTTTTAAAATCTTTGCTGATTTTAATAAAAATGTTAAACTGAATATTTTATTTCCTAAAAATTCAAAAGCCCATATATTTTTAACCGTAGCTCTAATTAAGCAATTTTTGCGCTCACGAGTTCGTAGTGACGAGTATAACCTGTTTGTTTGGTGTAACGTTCTTATTTGTTTTTGTGAGCCATGTTTGTTGTATTTTCTTCACAAGTTGCTGAATTCGACAACTTCCAATGCCAGGAATTAATTTTATATCTCTGACAAAGTCTAGCTCGAAGGCAAACAGTGGCGGATCTAGGATTTCAGGTCAGGGTATGCCGCCAAAAATTTTTCATATACAATTCGGTAAAACCATGTGGTAATTCGGTAACAATTGAATTTTTTTAATATAATTCAGAATATTTGCACTACATAACAAGACAAATGTTAAATTCAAAGATTAAGTTAAAAAAAACATCCATAAATTATAGTATAAATAATTCAAAAAAAGACTTACAATCAGGGGAAGGATTTAAAGCAGCAGCAGTCGTCACCTTCTTTTATGCATGCTTCTGGAAAAGAGATACAATGCCCCGCTCTCTTTATAACTATACAAATACTAAAAAATATAATGCTAAATAATTAAACAAATTATTTCAGTGAGCATCTCTGAGAGCTTCGTACGTGCTCTGTCACGTCGTTGAGTTGCTGGAGTTGGGACGTATGGGAAGAATATGCTGGTTAGGCACGTGCCATTATCGGTGAGCTCTTGGAACAGAGTAAAGAACTCATCAAGCATCTTCTCCCTAACCTCTTTCCCCAGTAAGCATCGCCCAGAGATTAGCATGAGTAATTGGTTCAATTCTTGCTTTAGGTCAACTATGCTTTGCTGTCCCCATTTTTCAAAGTACTCATGTAGAAAATGCATCACCATGGTCAAGTTAACTATTTCCGTGCCCTGTGTGAACTGGGTGGCAAACATGTAACAATTGTGTGGACAGAAGTGAGATGACACTCTAATGTAACTCTCTTTAGCGAATCTAGCATTTTTTTTAAGTAAGGTATGCGGCAAATGGTGGAATGCTCTACACTCTTCAAATTCATGGTAAACAACTAATGATAAATTCCCAAATTGTTAGAACATTTTTCTGAGTAAATTTCAATGGAATGAAGCATTTTATCCTTTTCAACTTTTGTGAAAAATCTGACAATCAACCTCAACAGTGATAACAGATATCTTACACCATATACTTTAGATCAAACATATAAAACCTTAACAGTTTCTTATGGTGTTTCTATGCCAAAATCTGTGCATCATCATATATGTAGGAATTGATGTCAATTTGTTTGTTCACAGGATTTGGTCAACCTATCTACAGCAAATAATAAGAGGTAATCTGTGCCGACCAATTAGAACAATTGTAAGAGAGATGAACTGGGAGAGAATCACCGCACAATTTGCATTACACTCAGTGGAGGTAGATATACAACAACCGGAGCTCCCCACGGTTAGCCGATCCTATAATCTAGGCGACGTGGAGAGAGCAGCCGGGTCAAGCAACAGTTACAAGAGATAACGCAAAAGACGCTTAGCCTATACTATCCCTCTGACACCCCCCCCCCCCCCCCCTCAGTCGTAGCATGATCTCGTCGAATGCACAGACTGTCTCTGAAGTCTTTGAACAGCGGCGTGGGCAATCCCTTGGTCATGACATCTGCAATTTGATGTTGAGTTTGAATGTGCAGAACACGGAACTGTCCAAGAGCAACACGTTCCCTGACGAAGTGAATGTCCAGCTCCACGTGCTTGGTCTGACGATGGTGAACTGGATTCTCAAACAGATAAACAGCCAATACATTGTTGCAGTAAATCACCGTGGCCTTGTCGATCTTGACGTGGAGCTCAGTAAGCAGGTTGCCCAGCCAATAGCATTCTGCAGCCGCGTTCGCCACACCCCGTACTCAGCCTCGGCGCTGGAACAGGACACCGTCGGCTGCCGCTTAGACGACCATGAGATGAGTGAGTCACCAAGGTAGACACAATAACCAGATGTCGAACGGCGCGTGTCTGGGCAGCCTCCCCAATCGGCGTCGGAGTAAGCTTTGAGGTCGGTGGAGGTTGATGACGAGATGACGAGGCCACTATCGATCGTGCCACGGAGGTACCGGATTATCCATCTGATGAGGTTCCAGTGTGTTGCCCACGGTGAATGCATGTAGAGGCACGCCTGATTGACAGCATAAGCGATGTCTGGACGCGTCAACGTCAGGTATTGCAGTGCTCCCTTGATGCTGCGATAGAACGTCACGTCGTCCACCGGCTCGCTGTTGGATGCAGGCAACTTCTGCTTGGTGTCGACTGGCGTGGCTGCAGGCTTGCAGTTAGCCATCCCCGGGCGATCGAGAATGTCCTCCGTGAACTTGAGTGTGCCAAGGTCCTTAATGGCGAACTCACGACAGAGCTCCTGGATGATGCGCTGCAGCAGCGATGTAGTGGACGCCGTCAAGATGATGTCGTCGACGTAGACAAGGAGGTACGCCAGCGCGTCACCGCATCTGTAGATGAACAACGACGAGTCGGAGCCAGTGGGGATGAAGCCGATGGACCGAAGATGCGCCCCCAGGCACTGGAACCATGCCCGCGGTGCCTGCTTGAGGCCGTAGAGAGACTTGACGAGGAGGCAGACGTGGTCCAGCCGAGTCTCGTCGACGAAGCCCGCCTGCTGATGACAGTAGACGCGTTCCGCCAAGTTGCCATGGAGGAACGCGTTTTTGACGTTGAGCTAGTGCACCGGCCATCGGCGTGACACGGCGAGGTGGAGCACGGTGCAGATGGACATCGGTTTCACCACCGGGGAGAATGTTTGGTAGAAATCAACACCCAGTCGTTGCGAGAAGCCGTGCACAACCCAGCGTGCCTTGCGCCGCTCTAACAAGCCATCGGGATGAAGTTTGTTCTTGAAGATCCACTTGCCGGTGATCACGTTGGCATGTGGTGGTCGTGGAACAAGAGTCCATGTCCCATTGGCCTGCAGCGCGCCAAATTCATCTTGCATCGCCGCATGCCAGTCAGGATCGCGAAGGGCAGCACGAACTGAAGTCGGAGGAGGTGTCGGCGGCGCCGTCGATGCAACGTGGGCGTACTTCGGGTTGGGCACGTGGATGCCGTCACGCGCCCTGGTGATCATCGGGTGCCGGGGAGGCACCGCGGGTACTGCAGTTGCCTCAGGTGCGGGCGTTGTTGGCTCCTCAGGAGCGGATGCGCTCGCAGGTGCTGGAGCTGGCGTTGGCACAGTCGATGGGGAGCGGTCTGGCGATGATGACGGCGGCGGACGTGACTCGGGGCTTCCTGATCCGATTCCGCCGGGTCGCACGTGAGCCCCAGCCTGCGGATGCGGATCAGGCGTTGCCGTTGGAGACCGGTTCGGTGTGGCCCCAGAGACGTGCGTACGCGGATCAGGCGGCGTCGTGGGAGACTTGGTACGCGTGGCCCGATCTAGACGGCGCGGCCGAGGAGTGCGTGGCTAGCGAGCCTGGCGAGCCGGAAGCACTGGGAGTACGTCCTCGAGGCACGGAGAATTTATCGGTGAACTTTGTCCCTGAGTCACCAAGTTGCACAAACGGAAAACATGTTTCGTCGACGAGATATGATAACGCGCTTAGTCTCTGGATTGTAACACTTGTAGCCACGCTGATCCAGAGGATAGCCCAAGAACACGCAGCGAATAGAATGCGGCGAGAGCTTGTGTGGTGTGGTAGCTTCGGTGTTAGTGTAGCAGAGGCAACCAAAAATGCGCAGGTGAGCATAATCAGGAGGCGCGCCGAACAAAAGTTGGAACGGAGTGGAGTTTTGTTGAGGGCGACAAGGACGCCGATTTAGAAGATACGTGGACGTGGCAAGCGCATCAGGCCAAAACAAGGGTGGGAGCGATGCCTGGAACATGAGAGCACGGAGGCCTGAGCGTGCGCAGAACACGCTCGGCACGGCCGTTCTGTTGTGATGTGTAGGGGCAAGTCAGACGCAGTGCGATACCATGCTTGGCAAAGAACGCGCGCGACGCGGAGTTGTCAAACTCCTTCCCATTGTCAGTTTGAAAACACTTAATCAGTCGCTGAAATTGAGTGCCAACAAAAGCATGAAACGAAATAAGAGTGGGCAGAACATCAGACTTGTGGCACAAGGGGAAAGTCCACGTATAGTGAGAAAAATCATCTAAAATGACAAGATAAAATGTGTATCCTGAGTTGCTCATTATTGGCGAGGTCCAAACATCACAGTGCAACAATTGAAAAGAAAAAGAAGAAACATTTGAGGACTCTTTGAATGGAAGCCGAACGTGCTTGCCAAGGCAGCAGGCATGGCATGTGTGACGACTGGACTTGGAGCAACTGAAGCCGACTGTGCGAGACAAATGCAGAAGAGCATCCCGACCTGGGTGACCAAGCCGAGAGTGCCAGAGGTGACCATCGGACGATGTGAGGAGCGCCTGCGAGGGCCGCGACCAGTGCGCAGAGGGTACAGCTCGCCAGAAGAGTCACATTGGAGGAGCGCCATCCTGGTGCGAAGGTCCTTGATGGAGAAACCCCAAGGATCAAATTCCACAGACACTGAATTATCGCGAGTTAGAGCACGAACAGATATGAGATTCTTGACAAGCTGAGGAGCAATCAGGACATTATTCAAAAGCAAAGGATTGGAGGAGGTGGGGATGGAGGCACGGCCAGTGGAGGACGTGGACATCAGACCGCCGTTGCCGACAACGATCTGACGAGGAACGGTGGAAGAGGAACAAGTGCTAAGTATACCAGGGTGGGAAGCCATGTGGGAAGATGCGCCCGTATCTAGGAACCAGTCGTTGGCGCCGCCGGTGGAGGGGTTCAAGGACATGTTGTTGAGCGCGGAGTAGAGCCCGGGCGGTAGGGAGCTGGTGTCGTGCTATGGCGGCAGCTCGGCGAACACCATCATGGCCCGAAGGAGGGCTGACGCCAGGGCACGGCGCAAGGACGCCCGGCTGCCAGGCATTGAGCGGCCATGCCTGAACCACCCCTTGCCACGGGTTGTAGGGGGCGGCCCACTGCGGTGGCGGAGCGGGAGCGGAGTTGTTTCCGCCAGGCGTGGACTGACGCTGATGGTTGTCTGCCTTGCGCTTCTTGCGACGGTCACCGCCAGTGGCGCCGGAGATGGCGGGGTTGGGCGGTGGAGGAGCCGGCGCAAACTTGGTGGTGGAAGGCGTGTCGCGAGCAGCAAGGAGCGCCGTCTGTGCCTCCATCTGCAGGGAGTGCTTGATGCAGTGCTCCTCCTGCAGCAGGTACGACTTGGTGTAGAGGAACGTCGGCGGTGGCTCCATGGTGGATAGCACGGCAATAGCTTGGCTGAATTTGATGTTCAGCCCACGAAGAGTGTTGATAACGAGTGCTAGGTCGGAGACGGCGGCGCCTCAATCATAAAGGTGTCGACGAGATGCTTGAGGCGGCCGCAGTACTCGCCGATCGACATGTCGCCCTGCAACAGGCTGTGGAACTCTTGCTGGGCATAGACGGCGCGCTGCAGACTGTTGTCGAGGAACTGACCGGTGATGGCGGTCCAGGCGGTGTAGGCGGAGCTGCGAGGCTTGTATACATCGCTCCAGATGTCCTTGGACACCGTAGAGTACAGCCACGAGATGATGCACGAGTCCACCTGCAGCCACTCAAGATCATCGATCATGGCGGCCGCATCAATGGTGCCGTGGATGTGGTTGACGAGGCCGAACTTCTAGAAGGTGAGGTCGAAGAAGGATCGCCATTGCCGGAAGTTCCCGTCATCCATGGACAGGGTGACAGGAACGTGACTACGGATGTTGAGGAGGACGAGGCTGGAGGCCGTGGGAGGGATGGGTTCGGTAGGCGCAGCGAAAGGATTGGTACCGGAGGAGACCGAACCGGTGGGTCTCGCCATGGCTGAGGGCAGCGGAAGGTGGAGTTGAGGATCAAGAAGAGGTAGATACCATGTAAGAGACATGAACTGGGAGAGAATCACCGCACAATTTGCATTACACTCAGTGGAGGTAGACATACAACAACCGGAGCTCCCCACGGTTAGCCGATCCTATAATCTAGGTGACGTGGAGAGAGCAGCCGGGTCAAGCAACGGTTACAAGAGATAACGCAAAAGACGCTTAGCCTATACTATCTCTCTGACAACAATCACCACGTTAACTAGAAGCATAGTCAGTAAAAATTTGTTCAAGAATTTTTTTTCTTGTGTACTTTTCATAAATGGTTCAAATATAAAACAAAACCAAGTTTCATGATGGATTGAAAGAATACAGATTATAGGAGAAATAATAATTAACCAGGTTTGATTCAGGCACCATAAATGTAAGGCATCAAAGTTTGATTAAGGTGTCATGGAAGATGAGGCATCAAACTTCAGACATGGTCAATTGTTACTTACCTCCACTTCATGAAGTAT
The DNA here is from genome assembly GCA_022457205.1 of Saccharum spontaneum. NCBI lineage: Eukaryota > Viridiplantae > Streptophyta > Magnoliopsida > Poales > Poaceae > Saccharum > Saccharum spontaneum. The sequence continues at coordinate 50,990,149 of CM039598.1, read as the reverse complement.
GGAACCAAAATGGATCCTCAACTTTGATGGTTTTAGTACGTCATAGCAGACGTCATAGCAGAAGTTTCTGCTATGACGTACTAAAACCATCAAAGTTGAGGATCCATTTCGGGTGGCACTGTCCACGCCATAGCCAACCTCTTTGCCAAGCATGGGCACAGTGAACTCGAGGCCAACACCATTGCTAATCTCATAATCGGTGCCTTGATAAAAATTATCAGAGACCTCTGGCCCAATCAAGAACGTTACCTTCATTCTAAAGAAACTTACTGTGAACACACTCCCCAACTTTTTATATTGATCATGGATCATTTGTTGCAGGCCTTTCGTAAGAAGTGTATGCAAAATTCTAATGATAGAAAGACCCTTCACTGCTGATGGAGGCATCCTAATGCATTTTAAATCAAGCTTAATTGTTTTTCTTGTAGCCTTGGTGATTACCACGGTGATGGAAACAAGTGCTATGGTGAGCCACACGATGTCATTTGTCATATCCATGCTGATACAGTTATTGGTAGAATGACAGAGCAAAGCAGCTTGGTGTTGATGAAGGTGGACGATGCCACCAAATAGGATTTTCTTTCAGCAATTTTAAATTGTGGCAATAGAACATTATTAAATGCAACAATTCGGTTTACAAAATTACATATTATGACCACACAATAAATTAGTACCAAACAAAACATTTATTGATGCAACATTTTACAGTTTTTTTGCAATATATATCAACCTTTTTGCAACACACAAGCTCAAAAGTATGTCAACACAACAATTAATTCGTGGCAATAAAACATTTATTGATGCAATGCTTTACAGTTTCGTTGCAACACATATATCAACATTTTGCATTGCAACGCAGGTTAAAGATTATGACAACCTAATTCGTGGAGATACCATGTTCTGTTTTTTGCCCTCAATTAGCTTCAGTATGAATTCCAGTGAGCACCTTTATACTCTTTGTACCATTTAACATCATATTTCTAAGTATTTGTTGGAAAAAGACGTGTATTAAATTTAAGTAGAATACACCAGCGGAACCATTTGGATTTGTACGCCGGCCGATAAACGGAACACGCACGCGATACGCCGATGAAGCCATCACCAGCAATGAGATATTGATATCTACTGCTTCGATCTGCCGCGGAGAACAGAGAAGGCGAACGCGGCCTCCGCCGGCCGCCCCCGCGACTACCGAATGAAAATGGCCCGGCCGCCACATCCAAGTCGGCCGGCGGCGGCACCACGTCGATTAACTTGGACTGGCGTGGCGGTCACTACTCACTAGACATGGGGGGAAGTGTGGGATAGTTCGACTCAAAATCGGAGCTGGCAGGCTCTTGAGCTATACATACATACATACGTCCAAATTCCTAAGGTCCATGTCGTAACATTCGAAAAAAAAAAAAAAAAAATCCATGTCCTAACCGAATCTCCTAGAATTGAGTCAAATTCTCAAGCCAGGCGAAGTCCTCGATTTAAGGCCAAAAGGGAGTTAATCGAAAAAACAACTTTTCTCAAAAGAAGAACACATATGCGTACCTTCAGACTCGCCACTAAGCTTCTTTCCTTCTAAGTCCAGCTTCCTAGTTCTGAACCGAGCCTGTGCAGGCTATGAGCATGTATATCAGATATATACTCCGTATGTAATATAAAGTAGTGGCACTGGATCGTTGCCGACGAAAGGATGGACGCGTTCGCTGTAGCTTGGTAGCTGCTGCTGAGCCTACACGTTGAGGGAACAGGCCCACAACTAGGACCGAAAGGCCCATAATCAGGACCCAGTCTCCGATAAGGTATATTTTTTTTAACAGCCAGTCTTCTCTCGACCTTTCGCGACTTGCTACAGTCCGGAAAGCGATTTCCTGATCTTCCTCTCCCTCACCGAGACACGTGCAGAGCGAGCCCGTCGGCGGCGTGCGGCCCCGTAGGGCGTGCTCGGCAGTGGGGCAAGGAGGGAATATATATATATATATATATATATATATATATATATATATATATATATATATATATATATATATATATATATATATATATATATATATTACCCTACAGCTGGCTACAGAATAACTTATTCTGTAGCCACTTTGAATTACGATAATTGCTATACTAATTTATGAGATTACAGTAACTCCTCACTATGTGATTTACTATAACATTATGGTAAATCTCCCCATGTGTTATAGTAATTCAACTATCGTAAATATATACTGACATTGTCGTAAATTAGTATATAAAATTATTGTAAATAGAGGTGGCTACAGAATAACTTATTTTGTAGCTAGCTATAGAGTATATATATATATAGGGAGAGTATACTCTATAGCCAGCTATAGAATAAGTTATTCTGTAGCCACCTCCATTTACGATAATTTTATATACTAATTTACGACAATGTTAATACATATTTACGATAGTTGAATTACTATAATACGTGGGGATATTTACTGTAACGTTGTAGTAAACCACTTAGTAAGGAGTTACTATAATCTCGTAAATAAACATAGTAATTATCGTAAGTCAAAGTGGCTACAGAATAAGTTATTCTGTAGCCAGCTATAGGGTAGTATGTATATATATATATATATATATATATATATATATATATATATATATATATATATATATATATATATGCAGCGCTATTCTACACCCTAGGTGTAAAATAACTATTCTACACAAGACACATCCAACCCCACCCCCGTCAGACCAACCAACCCAACCGGGCAGCCACCCGCCCACCTCCATCCGGCTGCAACCAACTGGCCACCCCCTGCTTCAAATCAAAACACCCTCGTCTTCCCCTAGCTCCTGCGTCCTCTCCCACCCCACCGACCAGATCGGCGCCGCCGCCACCCCACCGTCCACCACCGGCGTTATCGGCCCACCCCATGGATCACCACCGGCGGCACCCCCTCCCTACCTTCCCGCACTCCCGCCCCCACCCTACCGACCACCTCGGCGCCGCCCTCAAGCCTGGTCGCCCGCGCAGCCTGCGTCCCAAGCCTCCGCGCCGGAACTACGAAGCAGGAACTAGCATTCCCAAGCACGTACTCCCTTCCTCTATCCGATCTGAAAGTACTGAAGCCAGATGTCAAAGTACTGAAGCCCGATCTGAACCTACTGAAGCAGGAACAACCATCGCTGCAGGAATACAGGGTCAGGCCGGGGCTGTGCTGCAGATTCAGTACTGGTGAGAATTACTGATACAGCAACCTACTAGATTGCTAATTCTGATACTGAAGCCAGATGTCAAAGTACTGAAGCCCGATCTGAACCTACTGAAGCAGGAACAACCATCGCTGCAGGAATACAGGGTCAGGCCGGGGCTGTGCTGCAGATTCAGTACTGGTGAGAATTACTGATACAGCAACCTACTAGATTGCTAATTCTGATACTGGATTACTAATACTGAGTGCTACTAGAATACTGATACCGGATTGTTGAATTGCTGATACTAAACTGCTGATGCTAAAAAATTACTGAGTACTACTAGACTATACTGGATTGCTAGATTATTGTCACTGATACTGGGTTAAATTACTGAATGATACTGGATTACTGGATACTTGATTACAGGATTATGATAGGACTACTGGAATATACTGTCACTGATACTAGATAACTGATACTAGATTATTGATGCTAAAAAAATTACTGAGTAATACTGGATTACTGAATACTAGATTACTGATAGATTATTGGATTACTGTCACTAATACTGGATTACTGAGCAATACTGAATAATATGAGTATTACTGAGTAATACTGGATTACTAGATACTAGATTACTGATAGGATTACTGGATTACTGTCACTAATACTGGATTACTGAGTATTACTTAGTACTACTGAGTATTACTGGATTACTGGATACTAGAATACTGATAGGATTACTGGATTACTATCACTAATACTGGATTACTGAATGTACAAAAAATACTGAGTAATACTGGATTACTGATATTGGATAACTGGATTGATACTGAAACTTTTCATTTGCAGGAGACTCTAAATTTTCAATATGGCAAGTGCTGATCCCATAAAAGTCGCGGTGCTGTCCTCCTCCACCTCCAACGTCTCATACCTGCTCGACGTGGATCCGGTGGCCGTGTCGCATTTTATAGAAATACTGAATGCTCCCTGCACTGCACACTACTGAATGTTTTTTTTGGTTGAGGAGAGCACACAACTGAATGCTGTTGAATAATATGATTGCATAGTATCGGGTGATGCTATGGATAATTTTACTGAACATAGTGCATACTATGGTGGATGATTGCATCGTACTGGGTGATACAGTAATGCACTCTAGTGGATGGTAATCTACTAGGTGATACTGCATGTTATTAATTTTTCAAAAAAAAACTACATGATACCGGGTGATATTAGGTGATACTGAAATATTCTCGATGACACCAGTATCAGTATCAATCTACCATAGTGACAAACACTGAACAAAATAATTACAACTACTTACAAAAATACTTACAACTACTGAAAGCTACTGAACTAAATACTTGATAAGGCTAACTAAATACTTAATGAGTCTCAAAAAATACTTAAAGATACTGATAGAGACTGGAAAAATACTTAGAGATACTGATAGCTACTTAGAGGTACTAGTAACTAGAAGTCATAGTACCGGTTGTAAGCTGTTAAAGAAAATACTGACATAATACTAGAAAATACTGACAAAATACATGAAAATACTGACAACTACTTAGTGGTACTAGAAACTACTGAAACTATAGTCATAGTACCGGTTGTAAGCTGCTGAAAAAATACTGATGAAATACTAGAAAGTACTGACAAAATACTCGAAGATACTGACAACTACTTAAAGGTACTAGCAACTACTGAAGTTATAGAACCAGCTGTATGAAGCTACCAAAAAAGAATCAAGATACTGACAAATACTTAAGAATACTGAAAAAATACTCGAAGATATTGATAGCTACTTAAAGATACTAGCAACTACTCAAGTTATAGTACCGGTTGTACTCAACTACCGAGAATACTGATAAAATACTTAAAGATACTAATGAAATACTTGTACCAATTGTATTAAGCTACCGACAAACTACTAACAAAATACTCGAACATACTTACAAAAATACTCGGAGATAGTAACAAAATACCTGAAGATACTAACAAAGATGTATCACTTGTTTTTTAAAAGGAAAATAAATAATGTCAGTATTTTGTTAGTAGCTACTTAAAGAGCTGCATGCATGCGAAATTGAGCATGCGCAGTCATTAGCACCTAGAGTATGAGCTGCATGCAGACGCATTCACTCACATGCCAGGGCAACGTCACGGCCAGCTCGGGAGGAAAAAAGAAAAAGAAAAGTAGATGCATGCGCTGACAACCACCAGTGCAGTGCAGGTGCATGCACTCCATGCGCGCAGGCGGACAAAAGACAGGAGCGGCCGAGCCAGTGCGGGCGCGTGGGGGTGAGGTCTGGTGCGGAGGGCGTGGAGCGCGCGGGACGGGTCTGGCCCGAGGGTCGGTCGGTTGGAGTCCGGGCTGGTGGGTTGACTGTGTCTCGGTGTAGAATATCTTGGTGTAGAATAGTTATTCTACACCTAGGGTGTAGAATATCACGTGTATATATATATATATATATTTGTAGGTATGATATTAGCTACCCATATCTACGTCTAGTGCGTAGATTTAGTGAGGAAATAAGGGTTCCCAGGCTGGCTTTCTCCGAACGGCCTGGAAGTTTCTTCCCGAGCTCCTCTGATGCTGTCTTTGTTGGTGGTGGTTTGGTCTTGGCGGAGGTCGGTGGGTGCGTGATGCATAGCGAAGGCATTTTCTATGGAGGCTTTGACATTGATGATGTTTTCAGTGGTGAGGTCATCTTTTGCGTTGATGTCTTAGCCTTCTATGTGCCTTCTTGTGCCTTCGATGCCCATGTTGTCCACGGTGGCGTCGATTTCGCTACCAACGACATGGCAGTTGCTGATTAGAGGTGGCTTGGTAATCATACTGGCGACAATGCTATGTTATACAGTATTTCTTTCTAACAACTTGTGAGATCGGGTTGGTTTTCAGTTCTCACCTCTTCTGGTGGTTTGCTTCCCCTTTCGGGTGTATCGTCGTCCGGCGTGTCGGGGTTGTTGGTGGTTGGGGCGGCAGATCCCTTGTTCTCTGGTGATGCGATGGCCACTAGCCATCTTGCTCGGCCTGGACGCTCAGCGACTACAAAGCATGTTGGTATTTCTGATGTGCTACTCTTGGTGCCACTGAAAACCTTTAATGTTCCATCGTCGGGAAGGTGGTCGACTTCAAGGCTACTGTTCTGACCGTCGGTGGCGAGGACGACCGGGAGAGTCTTGCAAGGACTTGGATGTAATTTTTCTTTCTTTCAAAGGTGTCTTTGTAAGATTTGGGATGTAAACTGTCAGCATTATATGTGAAATACAACCCGGTTTCTCAAAAAAAGGTATTTTTAACTAAAATAAGTGTGTGTATAATTTATTAGATGTGACATCTTACCTACCCAATTGCGTGTCATCTAAAAACATGGATATATCCCGTGTATTTTTCACACAACTAGTATATATAGGGCTGGTTTAGAGGGACTCCACGGCTCTGGCTCCTGTAGCAGTAGTGTGGAGAAGCCGCTGGAGCCCCAAACCTCTAGCTCCTCCGATTTGTTCCCTTTGCTAGTTACTTTTGGATGGAGCCGAAGCCGGCCGGCACCGCGCCATAGTATAGCACAGTGTCCCTTACTTTTGGATGGAGCCGAAGCCGGCTGGCACCGCGCCATAGTATAGCACAGTGTCCCTCATAGGGAGGCGGAGCCATGCTAAATGCCCCCATACTCTCATGGTGACTTCTCGTTGCAGCTGGTCCGCAATTGGTTGCAACTGGTTTATAGTAGTTATATGATTTTTGTTACTAGATATATACCCGTGCGTTGCACCGGTTCACGCACTTGACCTTGGCTTAGATAAACATATTAAAAATCTAAAAATCTCATTACCTAGAAAATACCAAGCACATTTCATTATCTTTATCATTTAATTTTATTAAAAGTCAAAAACTCAATCAAAAGACCATCACCTGTCATGGCATCTTTGGTGTGCTCTAGAAACCCAAGTATTACATAAGTTCTCCAAAAACCATAAAAGAAACCAATAATAATTTGTCTTATAGTTTACTCATGCAGTATAAATGTAAATGTTCTAATCATTTAATAATTAATTTAATTAAGCTTACAAAAGTTCTTGTTTGAGTGGGTCCCACTGCTAAGGCAAGCCACTTACGACGCACTGCTTTCTTTTATTGGTAGTGTATTCATGATTTTTATTTTCCAATGGTAGTGTATTCATGATTTTTATTTTCCAAGGAAAAAGAAGGTATATGACGTCAGTATGATGTCATGCTGTCGAAACGTTGGGCCCACGTTCGGCGCGGTGCGGCCGCTGTTTGCACCCACGCGCGCGAAGAAGACGCTGGGCCGCGTTTTTTGTGAGACTGTTCCGGATCCGTATGGTGTGCGGCGGTTCTATCTCAGGCTCTTGGTTCCGTATGGGGTCGGGTGCGCACGGCATGCACCGTGGCCTTGGGGGCACGAAGCGCACCTGTGGACGACGAAACCTCTTGTTGCGCACCTGTAGATTTTTCTCCCACGACGTGCTAGTTCCAACGGGTTACTAGTGAGGGCCTCTCTTTGCCTCGTTCCCAAAAGGTTTCAGCTCTGGGTCCTCTAGAAAAGTTGCTTCTCTCCTAGAACTGAATCCCTTTAGGGTCTGTTTGGACGATAAAGATAATTAGGGATATAGATTTGAACTGGATTCAATACTAAATCAGTTTTTGTATTGAAATTTTGTTGTATGCATGACTATTAAATGGGCTTTTGGAATCTGTCAGGCGTGAGGAAAAGATGAAGGGGTGGCAGCCTCGTGGAAGAAGAGAAGAACGCCGACCGCCATCCACCAGCCATGGGAGGAAGATCAGAAGGGCTTGTCGGCCACCGACCATCGGCCATAGGGAAGAAGAGAAGGGCTCGCCGACCATGAGGATGAGGAAAAGGGGTGTAGAACAGCAGCCGTGTTGCCTGCGGTGACAATGACGCACGGGGGGCAGAAGCACATTGGGCAGTGGATGGTTGAGGGAGCATGTCATGCAGTGGCACATCAGACGGTGGAGGGTCGGGGCGGTGGGAATGGAGGTGTGTTAGGCAGCGGAGCATCAGGGGTGGGTCGCACCACCACGTAAAAGCTCCTATGATTTATCGGAGAAACTATGCAATATCCGATTGAAATTTCCTTGCTCCCAGCCATCAAATGTAAATATTTCTGATGAATAGCTATAACTCATGAAATATGCATGCACATCTTGATATGAATACCAAGCTCCCCAAGAGGAGAGATTAAGGGCATGTTTGGATGTTGTGGTTTTAAGAAACCATGTTATCAAGAAACTATAGTTTCATAAGTTAAAAATATGTGCAAATTTGTGGTTTAGAAAAAAAAGAGGCCAAAAGTGGAGTTTCAATTCTAGAACGCTAGAAAGACTATGGTTTTGACGATACCAGGGTTTTAAGAAATAAAAAGTTTGTTGCATCTAAATACCAAGAATTGAAAAAAAAACCAAAGTATTTTGCAAAACAATAATATTTTTCAATAATGCAGGAATTCTTCACATTCAAACAGGGCCTAACTTGATAATACAAAAGTACGACAAAGTGGAATCATAAAGAATTAGAACCTAGTTCGTGATACTTGAGATACTGCGATCATATGATCTTGCGCAAGCAAAAATTATTTTTGGCGCAGTTTGATAATTTGTTTTTTATTTAAAAATATTTTTAAGGGATGCCTTGAAAAGATTTTTAGGGGTAATTGACTAAGTCAACCGTACATCCCTAAAAATGCCTCATTTCTATGGTCGATGGAATAGTTGAAGCTTCAAAATACCGCACGTAGACTGTCTGTAAAAATTGTCTATGCAGTAGTAAGTTAATATGTGATTTGTAATAGTAAACTCTATTATTCCACAAAGTACTGCTAATGTACACGAAGCTAAAGAACATGAAAGTTATCGGTCATCATCCATAGCCACCTATCAAGGAATATCAACATTATTTAATACTACAAGACTAGAGACCAATATGCTTTAGAGTGTCACTAGTAAACAAGTACATAAAGAATTACTAGGTGAAACATTTTAGGCATTTTATAAGGATGTATTGTGGTCCCAACCAAATTTCAGAATTTTTTAGACAAGATTTAAGTTTTTTCAAATTTAAGAAAATATTAAGTAACTAAAAAGTTGGTAGTATAAAGTAATACAAATATTTTATTTTTCTCCTTCCAATTTGTGTATATGATCTTGAAATGCCTGCGTGTACTCATACATATATTTCTTTGTATCTTAAAAATCTTTTCCTCGCACATCTAGTATTTCAAATTTTGTGTAGTTCCAGTTAAAATGATAGAAGTACACTTAAATTCTATTCTAAACAGCATATATTATTGGAAAAACTATAGTTAAATTCTTCACGTGAACAAACATATGAAACCATGATTTGTACGTTTTTCATGTAAAAAGGACATCGTTGTTTTTTTATCGGGCCTGTTCCTGTGCGCACGGTGGAAACTAAAGCGTCATTGCCGTCCAAAGCGGCCCATGCCCAATCCCAACGCGCTGGCGTTTGAGCAATGCAGCAGCGCGGCACCGGCCGAAAAAGGCCCAGCACTGGCAGTCAATGGAGCTTGCACGCGTGCCCTCGACCACAGGCCTCGAGGCGCCAGTAGCCCAACTCAGCCCGTCAACGTGTACGAAAATATTTTCTGGCACTTCAACGAATTTTGCAGTGTCGTTGTAAGTTCCAACTCAGAGCATCTCCGACAGACTATAAAATTTGGATTCCGAATCTTGAGTTTAGAGGCTCTTTAAAAGTGTTTCTTAGAGCATCTCCAAGCGGCCTTGTAAAATCTACTCTCTAAATCATCATTTAGAGAGTCATTTATGTCAAAATTGTTTTGCTATAACTTTATACTCTCCAACAACTTTTCTATGTCTCGTGCGCAGTCAAGAGAGCCATCCTCACTCTTAATTTTTGACTAGCGAGAAATCCAGAATAGATAATATCTATTTTTTGATATCTAATTGAAAAGGCTGTTGAAGTCACTCTTAGGCAATACTCCCTCCAGGTTGGTAAAAGATGTCGTTTTGGATAATGACACAGCCTTCAAAGCATAACTTTGACCTCTTATTTCTATAAAAAATATTTATTGAAAAGTGGTATATATATATATATATATACCTTGTTCTCAGCATTATTCTTCTGTAATAAAGGATATAAAATAGCAGGTAGCCGTATATTTTCATTGCCCAGTATTAATGTTGTTGTTTCTCAACTACTACTGTTTGGGTGCCTATGATCAAAGAAACTTATTAGTATTAGATATTTGATGGAGCCCCAACAACTACTGCTTTGTTACCATAATGTCTTAGTCTCTATTACAGCACATTCAACCATAATGTCAGACTCTATTTTCATGCCACTGAAAAAAATGTGGTTAGGTTTACCTTTCAGATATGCATTACAGGTATAGGCTGTACGACATAATGATGCCACCAAATTATTTTTTCCCTTTTACCACGTTTATATGCCACTCAACTACTCAGCCTACAATAAAAGACAAGCTGTACGATATTTCTCTCTTGCCTTATGCTGTAGATCTTCCATGCAGTTGACAATGATGTTCTTTGGCTTCCAAGGGATTTACATATTTATGTTGCAAGTATGTTTGATACTACCAAGGTAAGTACCGGTGCAATATATCCTTTTCAATTTTTCTATTCTGCAAAGATTTTTGGTATTTATCGCATTTAATACCCTTTGTGTGCCATGTATTGCTTAAATTCACACCCCATTTTCACAAGGATGATGAATTCTGTGGTTAAATTCACATGCAGAAATCGTATTTTGCTTTCAGTTAGTAGGGATTGTACCAACTTCCTCTTGCCTGCTGTACTTAGTTGCAATCGTGTTGCACAGTTATTTATTCAGAGAAAATAGATCCACATATTCAAGTACCTAAACAGAAAGAAAGCTGCATTATGTGTGCCAACAATAATAGAATATGCATTTCCCAGAATACTGGCACATTGCACAATGGTGAAAAGACATCTTTTCCATGTTACAGCAGTTTAATCTCACATTTTCTGATGTTCCCCTGTTCGGCTGAGCTTATCAGCACGGCTTATCAGCTGTGGAACAGTGTTTTTCTCTCACAGCAAATCAGCCACAGCCGGCTTATAAGCCAAAAAACAGCCTGCCAAACAGGGCCGTTGTTTACTTACGTTTAGACACATCGCTTGCAGCGCCTCACTCTTCTCTCCCAATAAAGGAACAACATAATGAAGCACATGTATCAGCTACAGACAAACCGTCCCACGGCCATTGCGCTGATCAAGTTGATTCCCTATCAACACTACCTTTCCCTCTTACATTTTAGTGCACATGCAAAACATTTGGTTTCAACACAGGTTCTCCAACTTTTTTTTTTTTTTGCTACCATTTGACGACCTCTCTGGCATTTCTATGCAGCTGCGAAACATTTGACGTTGCAACAAATTGTCTAATTTTCATTCTTTCTTCAGTGTACATATGCAACAACTATGTAACTTAAAGCTTTTATGATTCTTTGTATCCTACACAGCCGTCTAATGCAGTGCTGATTGCCTGATTGCTACACTCAACTTGCCCCGCAATACTCAACTTGCCCTGCGCATTGCGCAGGGGATTGGCTAGTACATATATTTTTTTCAGGCGAAAAGAGTATATCACTTCAGTTTCACCAAAAAAACTCAAATGCAACTGCATGAGTGTAGCAAGCAAATTATATACTATAGTTCACAAGATTAGGAAAACATAGTGCTTTATTTGTGTTTGTATTAACAATAAAAACAATTAAATATTTCGGATGGTGACACATCATCAAACATGGTGAGATTTATTTTAGAGAAATGTCAAAATCATTATTACTATAGTAATTTCTTGGTTAGGAATACAGAATATAGACCATGACAACAAATGTTATGTTCACAATACCAAAGCATAGCACCTTTGGCAGCTCTCTCATTTAGCCATGCTAGTTTATGGCGGTAGCTAAAACTAGCCAAAACCATGGCCACCGAGGCCTTGTTTAGTTCGCGAAATTTTTTTGGGAAATGGGTACTGTAGCACTTTTTGTTGTTATTTGGTAATTAGTGTCCAATCATTGTCTAATTAGGCTTAAAAGATTCATCTCGTGAATTTCGCCTAAACTGTGTAATTAGTTTTATTTTTTATCTATATTTAATACTTCATACATGCGTCAAAGATTTGATGTGATGGGAAATCTTAAAAAATTTTGCAAAATTTTGAAAACTAAACAGGCCCCAATTTGATGACCAAAATTTAGCCTGGCTAGCCAATCCAGGCTGTGTTTAGTTGTGAAATTCAGTGACAAAATTCACTGTAGTGACACTGTAGTATTTCGTTTGTATTTGGTAATAATTGTCCAACCGTTGACTAATTAGGCTCAAAACGTTCATCTCGCAAAGTACAACCAAACAGTGCAATTAGTTTTTGATTTTATCCACATTTAGTACTCCATACATGCATTATAAGTTTGATGTGATGAAAAATCTTTTTTTGTATAGTGCACTTTTTAAGTGAACTAAACACAGCCCCAATGTATAAAAGCGCACTCTTGGATGAGAACCAGACACGACACGCCCAAGATTTATGGGCCGATCGTGCTTTCGCGCCTACGGCATTTCGAATTGAAAGGTGACGACCCACCTTAAAACCCGCCCCCGTCCGTAGCTAGTCGATCCGCCCGTCCGCTTCGCTTCAATCATTCACTCTCCAGACCACACACGGCAGCGTTCGAACGTGCACATGTTGTCAGTGTACTCGTGTCCCTCGTCCCACGACTCCACGGATTCGGATACGTCACGAGTAATAAACAAAACATAGACCGAGCCAGGTAAGTAGGACGGAGGCTGATTTGTTGCATTCCAAAATTTGTCAAATCAAAGATTCGGTAAATCATGATTTTAACTATTATTTGGTTGACTATAATTTAACATGCTAAATCGATGACAATTTTTTTACCTAGCTTTGACTTATCAAACCTTTAGCATGGTAAAATTTGGTCGTAAACTAATCAGGCCATAGCCAACTCACGGCTCAGCCAACCAGCAGTGTGGCTGTAAGGTCCAAATGGCTAGAGGAGAGTGAATAGCCTATTTAAAATTCTGCAAGCTTCACTAAATAACCACGTTAGTATAAAAGATGGCTAAGCTAATTCTAGCACTAGCTCAACTATACTATGCAAGCCACCTATACAATTCTAGTGAAGCAAGGCTATGATCTCTAATACACACCAACAAGACTAAGTCACTAAGCTACTTACTCCTATGTGATAAAAGCTACACTAAGCAAACTACACTAGGAATAGTACAAGAAAGTAAAGAGCAAGTGACTTGATTCTTATACCAACGATGTAGTGAAGTAATGCACTCGAAGAATCAATCACAAGAGAAATCCTCGGCAAAGAGATGACACAAGATTTTTACCGAGGTTCACTTGCTTCCCGACAAGCTACTCCTCGTTATGGCGATGCACCCACTTGTCGGTTCGCGAGCTAATCGACTATCAAGAGTCGAGCCCTCGGAGGGCGCCGCACAACCGCACACAAGATGGGGATCCTCCAAGCCACGAACTTCACTAGAGTATCCAATTTGCGAACTCCCGCGGGGAAGGATCAAGAACCCCTTACAACACTTGGTGAGGGCTCCAACAATCTCCAATTGCGAGCTCAATCACCTCCGCTGCTCCAAGCCGTCTACCGTGTCGAGAAACACGGAAGAGTAACAAGAAATCCGCAGCAACTCGAAGATCAAGTGCCTCTAGAATGCAACTCTCAAGCAATGCACTTGAATCTCACTCAATCTCACTCAACATGTGCAACTATGCAAAGAGATGAGTGGAGGGGTTGTTCTCTAGCTCAAAGGATGTCTCTAGGTCTTAAAATGTGCAAGAGTTACCCTCAAACCCCGGACATCATCTATTTATAACGAAGGGGTACGTAGCTAGCCGTTACGGATGACGCAGCGAAAAACGTGTTGACCGGACGCTCCGGTCAGGGTGACCGGACGCGTCCGGTCACTACAGGACAAGCGTGAACAGTGCGCGTCAGAACTAGCCGTTGCCGTGACCGGACGCGCTCAACCGTTTGACCGGACGCGACAGTGTCAGCGTCCGGTCGCGTTCCAGTAAGCTACCGTCGAGACCGGACGCGTCCGATCACACGTGACCGGACGCGCTGCGCGTCCGATCAGCATTCCACTGCTCTCTGCCCCTCTGGACGTCTGACCGGACGCTCCGGTTCCGTGAGGGATCAGACGCTCCGGTCGCGCGCTCTACTTCTGTGCTCAGGTGAACTGACCGGACGCACTGGTCAGGCCAGACCAGCGTCCGGTCAGAAACCCTAGCAGCACCGAGTTGAACTGACCGGACGCGTCCGGTGCAGCGTCCGGTCACTGTATTTTCAGTGATAAACATTTTGTACTTTCGCCACCTTTTCTCGACTTCGGCGCAATAGAAAATAGGCATTTCATTTCCTCGAAAACGCCTGAATCCCGCGCTCGCAAGCTCGGCGGGAGGGAGAGCGAACCCCAAACCCCTTACTACCGCTCAAACACCACCGCCTTCGCAAATGTGCTAACACCACCAAGTGTACACCATCAATGTGCATGTGTGTTAACATTTCACAAACATTTTTCAAGGCGTTATGTTAGCTCTTAACTAGATCCTAATGCATATGCTCAAGACATTGATCTAGTGGCACTTGATTCCCGAGCTAACCGTGATTGCCCCTCTTGATAGTCGGCTATGTATCCTAAATCCGGTCAATCACTTCTCTACTCATCTTAGACCGGCAAAAGGAAAATCCTATGGTTATACCTTTGTCTTGCGCTCTTAGATCCTTCTCTTCCACTTGATCATCATGTCCATCATATTATG
Organism: Saccharum spontaneum; assembly: GCA_022457205.1. NCBI lineage: Eukaryota > Viridiplantae > Streptophyta > Magnoliopsida > Poales > Poaceae > Saccharum > Saccharum spontaneum. Next base: position 50,975,105 of record CM039598.1, on the reverse strand, counting down.
TGCGTCTCCACCATGATCTTGCTCATCATTTCATGCACCAAATCATGTGGTCTTGTGGCCATCTCTCCATGCCATTTCCACCTCCATCACATGTTGCTTATGCCTAGCTTAATCACACTTGATACAATAGCATTAGCAACTTGGTGTCATTAATTACCAAAACCAAACTTGGGCTTTCAGTGGCCCACTTGGGCATGTGTGCCCACGACCCGATCATCCCCTTTCGCTTGCATCAGCTGGCGCCGGTGCCCGCGCCCACGCCCGTACGCAACACGCCAAGTCGCCAACCCACCACGGTTCCGTGTCAGTTTGCGTGGATCCGGGAAGGCGGGAACCCCTCCTCTTCTCTCTCTCCTGGTTTGTGAGTTTGTGACCCTTTCTTTGCTAGGCTGCCTGGGCAGGCATCCGCCGTGCCGCTCGCAAATTGCCAGCGACCGGGCTGTTTCGGCGCTTGCAAATATCACCCAGAGCTTGGTATGTTATCAAGGCATACATGGATCTAAATGCATGGAAGCTAAAATGTTGACTCACATCTCGTCGAATTTGTTGAATGCAAGCATGAACGTCCATGGCATGTAGAAACATTCTTAGGCCAATCTCAGTGGGAGTTTCACTAGAGTTTCATTTACATTTAATAGCCTGCCACGTATGCATTTTTAATGGCATGTCAACGTTTTAATGAAGAGAGAGAAGAATTGGGTTTCATAGGGATGAAACTCTCTTGGCACAGTTACCAACTCTCTATGAGTCATAGAATTAAATGTCTATGAAACTATGAAATAAAACTTTTCATTGAGAGTGGGTGTTTCATCCGAGTTTCATTTCATTCTATATGACATAGCAGTCTTGGAAACAACAAAATGAAACTCTTCGCTGAGACTGGCCTTAACGACACTTGAGTTGGCTAGTTTTTCTTGTAGTTGTATAAGCGTGCTCACGGTTCATAAATATATAGACACTCAAGCAAGAGAGCAATTAGAGCCTTGTAATTTCGACTATATAATATATAATAAGACCAAATACTTGGATCGCAACATATTATTTGTTATCATTTTTAAAAAAGCAGCTAGTGCCCATGTCCATTTATAATCTCGTTGACAAAATAACTCAATAATAACCATATGCTTAATGGAATTTCATAAAGTGATTTAGTTAATTCATGTTGTTTTTCACAATTTAATTGAATCCACTAACAAAATAGAATGAGGTCATTTGGATCCATTTGGATTCTAATAATTAGCTAAAATAATCTAATTATGATCCAAACATGCTGATTATTGGGTGCGTTATTATAATCAGAACACCATATTACAATAATCCTATAATCCATAGTATTATTCGCTGATTTGTTATGAGAGAAAAACACTGCTGAATGGATGACTGATTCGGCTTATAAGCTCAAGCGAATAGGGCATATAATCCATTAGAATAATTTAGGGATCCGAACCCTCTAATTATTATTATAATCCATATTATGATAATCTTATGTATAGTCTAGATCATAATAATCCAACTGTGGTTCAATCTGACCCTGGATCTCCTTATATTCAGGAGCCCTCATCTCCTAAAATTAATCCAGGTATCCTCATTTAGGATGTGCATCCTAATAAAAAGTCTCCCTTAAATATTTCTGTTCTTTAATAGTTCTCTAGTATGTGCATCCTCATAAAAATTCTCGCTCAAATATTTCTGTCCTAGAATAGTTCTCCTATCTAATCTAGACAACAAATAGAGAGTGGACAATATGTCACTACTCTAAATTTAAGAAGAGCGAGGATTAGTTTACCACTAAAAATAGGTTGAGGGTATTTTTTCACATAGACCTTAATTTTAACTTTATATATAAGAGGTTGGATGGATAGGAAAAGTCTTAGAGATGCTCCACATGCACTGTGTTAGAAATTTAGACAATTTTCTACGCAGTTTAATTCTGAAAAATAATAACTGCATGGTGATGACATGTATGATAATAAACAATTACAGTATAGCATTATATATATTCACATGAATATAAAAAGGATGATCAACATGTTCATATGTATCAAGATAAGACAAAACAAATATAACAACAAGGTTATTTATTATATATGAGCCAAGATCATGATCAAAAACATATAAGCATGATAGTTTAAACATACCAGCAAGCATGAGTATCACATAAACAACCATCCATGGCATATAGAATATAACATAGACAACATAGGACATGAACACCATGAATTGATAAAGAGATGAAAATAAGATGTACCCAACGGAGGGTCCCATGCTGAGGGCATCAGAGACTCCATTCGCACTAGTCGCCACAGTATGTTGCTCGAAGTCATGGACCACAGTCGATGCAGGAAGGTGATCGCAGTGCCGTTCCCGTCTGCGTCCAAAGGAAGAAGATGCCGCTGACCGGGAACGAGCAATCGCGTAGTCGCTCCTCAAAAACCTAATTGCCACACTCCCTGAGCAGGGATCGTAGACGGCAAGGGCTTCGGAGGCACCTGCTCTCTCGTCTCTTTGTGCGCGCAGAGGTACGAGACGGGAAAAACTTTCCGCGGCAGAAGATGAGGTCTGATTGTTCTGTGTTCCAGGTACCGTGAGAGAGAACTGGAGGAACTGGTGCCTTCTCTTTTATACTTTCGTGTAGAGGAAGGAGAAGAGACTCACGCAGGCAGTCCAGGAGAGGAGCAGATGAAGAGACGGTAACTCCCGGGATTAACTCAGAAGTTGTAACTCCCGCTATCATGGAGAGTGAGTGGCAAAACCGGGCCACGCCTTTCTTGCCACGCCCACGCCAGCGGCGGCGCACGCGCGTGTGGTACGCCTTTATCCTTTTTTCAACTTCTCAATATGAACAGGTGAAGTCCAACCATATAAGTCGAGTCAACGTTTGGTCAAGTTTCAATCTAGTACAAATATTAAATGTCCGATAGTTACACACCGTAAAGTTTTATTGATTTATTAAATTTAAAATAGGTCTGGTCCACAGTAAATCCAACACACAGTTGGTTCCGGGATCAAATCCTCTAGCGTCGCTCAGGCCGATGTCTCTCTACAGTCGGACAAAACTAGATAGATAAGCGCGTTTTGCTACGCTAGCTGGTTTAAATCTGTGTGTTTCTATATCAATCCTAATCCTACATGCCTGTGGGTTACAGGGATCATGAGCACAATGACACCACCAACCGATCAGCAATCCTACATGACTGCAAAATGGCACGGAACAAAAGGAGAGAGAGAGTAGAGATAGGCAGAAAACATATAGATTTAGAAAAGAACAAAGAGAGCACCTAAAATCCAACCCCAAGCAACCCAAAGAGCATAGCCTCAACCCCCGCTAATGACGGAACCAAAAAAAAGATTCAGTAGTTCATATAATTGAAGAAAAAGGAAGCGAAGCACAGAGCTAAAATAAAAGAAGAAGACAGGCAGAGAGAGCAAGAAAATGGAGGGCCACGGCACGAAGAATGCAACAAAGGAGACGAAAGATCATACCACTAGAGAAGAAGGAAGCACAACCAACGGAGAACACTGCCGAACCGAGCAAGCAAAGGAAATGCAGCAATATGCAGGGCATCAGCGTGCGCAAGACGTACGCGAAGCTACAAATCTACAATGCTACTTCAAAAAAGCACCGGCTGCTGTACTGGAGTTGACCCTGCTAGCAGGACAGAATGGGCAGGCCCAAATATCCAGCCCACCAAAACGCACAGCTGGCCTAGCAGGGCAGCCATCAGCCCATAGTCTGGATGGGTTTTCTCGGTCTAACCTAGCAGCGCAGCCCATCAGCCCACAGCTGGCAGTCAGCCGGGCTTGCACAGCAGAGGCCTCGCGGAAGCTGTGGCCCAACTCAGCCCGTGAACGTGTACAAAAATATTTTCTTCCACTTTCACGAATTTTGTAGTGTGGTTCCGACTTGTGAGTTCCAACCTAGGCAATGCTACGTCCATCCCAAAATAAATACTACCTCGGTTTCAAATTATAAGACGTTACATATATTGTTTTTAATATCTGGACATAGCATATATATCTAAGTGCAAGTGCATAATAAAATTCATGTATCTAGAAAGATCGAAACGTCTTATAATTTAAAATTGAGGGAGTACATTTCTAGCTATGCATCAAGACAAATGTTTACCTAGTTTACCTAGACATATAGCCAGAAATATATATATTTTATGACAGAGAGTGTATATATCACTATGAATTCATAAAAAACTCAAATGCAACTGCATGACTTTAGCAAGCAAATTATATACTATAATTCATAAAATAAAATTAATTCAGAAAAATCATATTTTCTATAATAAAATTCATTACCATTGAACTAATCAAGATTTCAAAGATTTGTGAAAACACATTGTTTTATTCGTGTTTCTATTCACATAAAAAATAAATATTTTGAAGGTTGATTAGATTTTCTTTAGAAATGTCAAAATCATTATTTTAATATTGTAATTTCTTGGTTTCAAAAATATAATATATCATGACAATAAATATTATGTTCACAATACAAAAGTATTTTGAATGATATAAGAATTTCCTTTTCTAAGAAAATATTCAGCAGTTATAGCATGCAAAAAAATCCGCTATAAATTAGTAAATAGGTTATGATAGGTTGGCACCAATGAATGTAGGACCTAAGGAACTAGTTGGAGGGGTGGGGTGAATAAATGATGACAAAGCACTAAGCAAATTTAGTTAGAACCATATATACTACTTTCTAACTAATGGGGTTTAAAACCTAAGGATGGCAAGTAAGCAATTCTAGTCTAGAAAGACGAACAAAAAAAGTAACAATGAATTGAGGTTATTGGGCTCAAGGGATACCACAATGAAGACGCAAGAAGTTAGCCTGTGGCATCGATGATTTGCTTGTCATCCCTAAACTAGGGGCGAAGCTAGAGCAAAATGATGGGGGGTGCCCTCACATCAGGCTGTTGCCGCGGCCATCGGGCGCTCGGCTCAGCTCAACGAGATGACGAGGGAAGGGGCGCCGACGTCAGCGACCAGCAGAGATCGTCGTCGGCGTGTGTAAGGTCCAAATAGGCTAGAGGGGGGGGGTGAATAGCCTAACAAAAACTTCTACACAAATTACTTGACCACAAGTTAGTACGAAAGGTGGCGAAGCACAAAGCACTAGCTCTAACTAATTAAGCAAGCCACCTACACAATTCTAGTACAAGGCTATCCACTAAACACAACAACAACAACAAGCTAGAAACGAGAAGTAATACGAGAGAAGAGCTTCGAGTGATTATACCGCCGTGTAGAGACGAGAAGTACCAATCAATCAATCACACAAGAGAAATCCTCGGGAAGAGAATGACACAAGAATTTATCCCGAGGTTCACTTGCTTCCCGGCAAGCTACTCCTCGTTGTGGCGATGCACCCACTTGTCGGTTCGCGAGCTAATCAACTATCAAGAGTTGAGCCCTCGGCGGGCGCCGCACAACCGCACACAAGATGGGGATCCTCCAAGCCACGAGCTCCACTAGAGTATCCAATTTGCGAACTCCCGCGGGGAAGGATCAAGAACCCCTTACAACACTTGGTGAAGGCTCCAACAATCTCCAATTGCGAGCTCAATCACCTCCGCTGCTCCAAGCCGTCTACCGTGTCGGGAAACACGGAAGAGTAACAAGAAATCCGCAGCAACTCGAAGATCAAGTGCCTCTAGAATGCAACTCTCAAGCAATGCACTTGAATCTCACTCAATCTCACTCAAGATGTGCAATCAATCAAAGAGATGAGTGGAGGGGTTGTTCTCTAGCTCAAAGTATGTCTCTAGGTCTCAAAATGTGCAAGAGTTACCCTCAAACCCCGGCCACCATCTATTTATAACGAAGGGGTACGCAGCTAGCCGTTAGAAACGACGCAGCAGAAATCACGCTGCACCGGACGCGCCGGTCCGGGTGACCGGACGCGTCCGGTCACTACGCGACAGACGAGAATAGTGCCGTTCGAACTAGCCGTTACCGTTGACCGGACGCGCTCGACCGAGCGACCGGACGCGCTGGTCACGACCGGACGGGCCGGTCCCGTGACCCACCGGACGCGCCGGTCAACACCGAGCCGCGCACTGCAAAACAACCACCGGACGCGCTGAAGAACGGACCGGACGCCACAGTGCCCGCGTCCGGTGGGAGTCCAGTAAGCTCCCTGGAAGACCGGACGCGTCCGGTGACCTATGACCGGACGCGCACCGCGTCCGGTGATCCTCGTGAACCGCTGTTCGCCTGACCGGACGCGCCGGTCGTACAGTGACCGCGTCCGGTGCAGCGTCCGGTGCAGCGTCCGGTGCACGCAGTGACCTCTGTTCGCCTTCGTTTCTTTTCCGACTTTCGGCGCAATAGAAAATAGGCATTTCACTTCTCCAAAAAGCGCCGAATCCCGCCTCGCAAGCTCGGCGGGAGGGAGAGAGGAACCCAAACCCCTCTCTACCACTTAAACTCCACCGTCTTCGCAAAAGTGCCAACACCAACAAGTGATCACCACCTTGTGCTCGTGTGTTAGCATTTTCACAAACATTTTCCAAGGCGTTATATTAGCTCTTTACTAGATCCTAAATGCATATGCTCAAGACATTGATCTAGTGGCACTTGATTCCCGAGCTAACCGTGATTGCCCCTCTTGATAGTCGGCTATGTATCCTAAACCCGGTCAATCACTTCTCTACACATCTTAGACCGGCAAAAGGAAAAACCCTATGGTTATACCTTTGCCTTGCGCTCTTAGATCCTTCTCTTCCACTTGAACATCAAGTCCACCACTTTAAGTGCATCTCCACCATGATCTACATTTCATGTATATGCACCATCTCTTTGTGACCTTGTGGCTACCACTCCTTGCCACGTCCACCTTCATCACATGTGTTGCTTATGCCTAGCTTAATCACACTTGATACAATAGCATTAGCAACTTGGTGTCATTAATTACCAAAACCAAACTTGGGCTTTCAATCTCCCCCTTTTTGGTAATTGATGACAACCATCACAAAGATATGAAATGAATTCAATTTTCAATTTCGATAGTATTAGCTCCCCCTACATATGTGCTTCCATGAGTTTTGGTTCAATTTTGCACATATGTATGGATTTGAGATTTGGGAGAGTTACTACTATCAAATTGATGCTAAGGTATATAGAATGGACCTTTGAAGCGTGATACCAATCGGAGTTGCCTTTATATACCATCCTTAGCATCGATGTAGCTAGACACCACTTGTAATTCATCACTTGTAAAGATCATAAACACTAAAGTACCCCGTGAGATCAACATTATAAGCAAAGGTGTCTAGATACCACTTAAAAAGCTACTCTTAACAAATCATCATTCAAGTTCTAATTCTAGCAATCACCAAACAAACATGAATAAGAATTTAAGCTTTGCAATGCAACAATTCATCATGTTAATGCGCATACAAATGCAACAAATAGTTCATGAGCTTGCTCCCCCTATTTGTGTGCTCAAATTTAATTGATTCCTTTCCAAAGTCTTATCTTATGCTTTCTCTCCTTCTTAGTAACTTTTTCTCTCCCCTCTTATTATATCTTTCTCCCCCTTGGTGACTTTTCTATCTTTGTGACTTTTCTCTCCCCCTTTGTCAACAATCACCAAAAAGGTGCCAATTTTAGTGAGAGTTAAGTCAATCAAAATGAGGGAGTCCAAATTATGGTTCAATCTAGATTACTTGCCTAGAATATGTAATTCGGTTTGATCCAAGGACAAGCTTCTTCACACCTCATAAAGTATAAGGGTTATCTTGACCATGTCGAATGACACATCATGAGCTCATTTTCTAGATTCAACACTAGGGTTGCAAGCCCACAAACATGTCATATGCTACCACTAGATCAAACAAACATAGAAGCAATAGTGGTACCATATATACATCAAAATCATTTGATTTTCATGAATGACCCTATTTGTCATGCAAATATGTCTATATATTCTAAACATGTCCTTAGCAAAGTATGGATGATATGTCAAACAACTTTACCTTGCTATGTCGGAGGAGAGGCATGTCATATAATAATGTGGGGGTGCACTCATTTCAAGTTGGAGAAGTCAAGTATGCTCAATTCATTCTTCAACTTGTAAAATCTTTTCTCATCAAGTGGCTTTGTGAATATGTCGGCTAATTGATCTTCGGTGCCAATGCTCTCAATGCTAATATCACCCTTTTGTTGATGGTCTCTTATGAAGTGATGCCTTATGTCAATGTGCTTCGTTCTTGAATGTTGAACCGGATTTTGTGTCATCTTGATTGCACTTTCATTGTCACAAAACAATGGAACATTCTTGAATTTTATTCCAAAATCATTCAAGGTGGCCTTCATCCAAAGCAATTGTGCACAACAACTACCGGCACTAATGTATTCGGCCTCGGCGGTAGATAGTGCAACACTATTTTGTTTCTTTGATGACCATGAAACAAGAGACCTTCCAAGCAATTGACAAGTGCCACTTGTGCTCATTCTATCAATCTTGCATCCACCATAGTCGGAGTCCGAATATCCAATCAACTCAAAAATAGACCCCTTTGGAAACCATAATCCAACATCATGAGTGCCCTTGAGATATCTCAATATCCTCTTGGTTGCTTTCAAGTTACTTTCTCTAGGTGAAGCTTGATATCTTGCACACTTGCACACACTAAACATCACATCCGGCCTAGAAGCGGTGACATAGAGCAAACTTCCAATCATAGACCGGTATTGCTTTTGATCTACCATATTGCCACTAGCATCAACACCCAATTGATCATTTGTGCCCATTGGTGTACTCATTGGCTTAGCATCTTGCAATCCAAACTTCTTGATCATGTCCTTGATGTACTTCCCTTGACTTACAAAAGTACCATTCTTCATTTGCTTGATTTGAAGTCCAAGGAAGTAACTAAGCTCTCCAATCATAGACATCTCAAACTCATTAGCCATCATATTTCCAAACTCTTCACAAAAGTCTTGATTGGTTGATCCAAAGATAATGTCATCCACATAGATTTGCAACACAAACAAGTCATTTCCAAGCTTCTTGGTGAAGAGAGTGGTGTCAACCTTTCCCATCTTGAACCCTTTAGAGAGAAGAAAGTCCCTCAACCTCTCATACCATGCTCTAGGTGCTTGTTTCAAACCATACAATGCCTTCTTGAGCTTGTAAACTTGGTTGGGCTTCTTGTCATCTTCAAAACCGGGAGGTTGCTCAACATAAACTTCTTCATTGATGTAACCATTAAGAAATGCACTCTTGACATCCATTTGATAGAGCTTGATGTTGTGTGCACAAGCATATGCTAATAAGATTCTAATAGCCTCCAATCTTGCAACCGGTGCATATGTTTCTCCAAAGTCAAGACCCTCAACTTGAGTGTATCCTTGTGCTACTAATCTTGCTTTGTTCCTCACAACCATGCCATCTTGATCTTGCTTATTTTTAAAGACCCACTTGGTGCCAATTACATTGTAGTTCTTTGGTCTTTCCACAAGTTCCCAAACTTGATTTCTAGCAAAGTTGTTTAGTTCTTCATGCATGGCATTTACCCAATCGGAATCCTTCAAAGCATCTTCTATTTTCTTAGGTTCTTCAAGTGACACGAATGAGTAGTGCTCACAAAAAGATGCTAATCTTGATCTAGTTTGAACACCACTTTGAATTCCACCAATGATTTGATCCAATGGATGATCTCTTGCAATACTAGTAGGTTGGAGTATTGGGAGTTGATTGCTTCCACTAGCTTGACCTTGATCTTGCAATTCATCATGAGAACCACTAGAGCTTGCTTGATTTGTATCAATTTGCACACTTTGGTTGATCACATGAATATCATCATCATCAACTTGCCTTGGCCTAACATCACCAATGTCTATGTTCTTCATTGCATTTGACAATTGATCTCCTCTCACATCATCAAGGTTTTGAGCTTCATTTTGAGACCCTTGGGTTTCATCAAACTCAACATCATGAACTTCTTCCAAGGTGCCTTTTGTGAGATTCCAAACTCTATATGCTTTGCTTGTGGTAGAATAACCAAGTAAGAACCCTTCATCACATTTCTTTTCAAACTTACTCAATCTAGTGCCTTTCTTGAGAATATAGCATTTGCAACCAAACACTCTAAAGTATGCAATGTTGGGCTTTCTTCCATTCAATAGCTCATATGGTGTCTTTCCAAGCTTTCCATGGCAATAGAGACGGTTGCTACAATAGCAAGCCGTGTTAATGGCTTCACTCCAAAATGAATGACTCACATTGTATTCACTAAGCATTGATCTAGCCATGTCAATCAAAGTTCTATTCTTTCTTTCAACTACACCATTGGATTGAGGAGTGTATGTTGGTGAGAATTGATGTCCAATACCAAGATCATCACATAAATCTTCAATTCTTGTGTTCTTGAACTCACTACCATTGTCACTTCTAATCTTCTTGATGGTAGTCTCAAACTCATTTTGCACTCTCTTGACAAAAGACTTGAATAGATCATAAACATCACTCTTGTCATAGAGAAAGAACACCCAAGTGTATCTAGTATAGTCATCAACAATCACAAAACCATACTTGTTTCCACCAATACTAGTGTATGTTGTTGGCCCAAACAAGTCCATGTGCAATAGCTCAAATGCCTTTGATGTACTCATTTCACTCTTACTAGGATGTTTATTTCCAACTTGTTTGCCGGCTTGACAAGCACTACAAGGTTTATCCTTCTCAAAGGTGACATCCTTCAAGCCTCTAACTAAGTCATGCCTCAAAAGTTTGTTCAATTGTTTCATTCCAACATGACCAAGCCTTCTATGCCATAACCAACCCATACTAGATTTGCTAAGCAAGCATGATGTCAATTGTGTCTCACTATCATTGAAGTCAACCAAGTATAAGCTACCATGTCTAAATCCTTTGAATATCAAGTTTGATCCATCCACACTTATGACTTCAACATCATCACTACCAAATATGCACTTGAAGCCAAGATCACAAAGTTGTGCCACCGACAAAAGATTGAAATCCAAGCTCTCAACTAGCAACACATTAGATATGCTCATGTCATTTGAGATAGCAATTTTACCAAGCCCCTTGACCTTGCCTTTCTTGTTGTTGCCGAAAGTGATAGCATCAAAACCACCATTTTGATTTGTATCAATTGATTTGAACATACAAGAATCCCCGGTCATATGTTGAGTGCACCCACTATCAAGCACCCAATGCCTTCCTCCGGCTTTGTAATTGACCTACAAGATAAGATCAATTCCTTTTAGGTACCCAAACTTGTTTGGGTCCTCCAAGGTTAGTGACCAAGCTCTTTGGTACCCAAATGGCTTTCTTCTTTGAGCCCATCCATGGTGTACCAATGAACTTAGCATGAACACCATTTGTACCCTTGGTAAGTATATAGAAAGAATCAAACTTAATTGAGGATACATTAGCATTGGATTTCTTGTTCATGCAATGTTGCTCTATGTGACCAACTTGCTTGCAACTTTTGCAATAGCTACCTTTGTTCTTCACAAAACGAGTCTTGTGAGGAGCAAAAGCGGCTTTGCCTTTCTTGGGGTTATAGCCCAATCCCTCTTTATAGAGAGAAGCTCTTTGGCTACCCAAGCACATAAGCAAGCGGTCCTCACCACCATAAGCCTTGGCCAAGGTGTGATTGAGCTCTTTTACCTCCTTCTTGAGATTTTCATTCTCAACTATAAGTGTGGGATCACAAGTGAAACCATCGCTACTAGATGAGGATGATGTAGATGAGCTACATGAAGGGTTAGTGGGAGCAACAACAATAGGCTTATGACAAGATTCATCAATTATATCACAAGATATGCCTATGTTGCAAGTTTTAGCTTTCTCAACATTAGTTGGCATGTTTTCACATTTTTCAACTAGAGAGGAATGAGCTTCTTCAAGCTTAGTGTGAGACTTTTGAAGTTTCTTATGGTCTACCTTTAGACTCTCATAAGATGCTCTAAGCTCATCAAGTTCTTGCATAAGGTTTTTCTTTTCCTTAAGCAAGCCCTTGCATTCCTTTCTAGATTCTTTATAATGTTGAGTGCAATCTTCTAGCATAGTGATTAGTTCATCTTTAGTGAATTCTTCTTCATCACTATCACTATCACTATCACTAGCATTATCATGATCACTCTCATTATCGGATGATACCTTAGTGGCCTTAGCCATGAAGCACGATGGAGTGTCGAAGAGGGAGACCTTCTCTTGGATAGCAATGCTAGCATGTCCCTTCTTCTTGCTCTTGTAGTCATCCTCATCATCACTTGAGGAATCATCACTATCCCATGTAGCAACATGAGAATCATTCTTCTTCTTATGAGAACTCTCCTTCTTTTCTTGCTTCTTCTTTTGCTTCTTCCTTTCCTTCTTGATAGCATCTTCATCATCACTATCATAAGGACACTTTGCAATGAGATGGTCCTTGCTATGGCATCTAAAGCATCTCATGGTATGCTCATTCTTCTTGGATGAATTCTTTCTCCTTCTTGCACGGAAGCCCTTCTTCTTCATGAATTTGCCAAATTGCTTGACAAAGAGAGCCATCTTCTCATCAATGTCATCACTATCACAAGAGCTTGAGTCTTCTTCACTTGATGATTCAATCTTGGATTTGCCCTTGGATGTGGTGGCTTTGAATGCCACACTCTTCTTCTTTTCATCATCTTTCTTCTCATTCTCCTTCTTCTTCTTCTTGACCAACTCATCCTTCTCATCATCTTCTCTATATGAATCATCGGTCATCACTTCTTGAAATATTTATTGAGGAGTTGAATCCTTCAATGTAGTCCTCACTAGCACGGTGATCAATGTGTCAAATCTCTTAGGTAGGCTTCTTAGGAACTTCATAGAGAATTGATTGTCCTTCACTTCTTCTCCAAGTGCCTTGAGCTCATTTACAATGACTTGCAACCTATGAAACATCTCCGGTACACTCTCATCATCTTGCATCTTGAAGCTTGAAAATTTTTCTTGCAAGATATATGCTTTAGCGGTCTTTGTGCCTTCGGTGCCCTCAAATGTTTCTTCTAGCTTGGCCCAAGCATCATGTGCAACTTCTATGTTCTTCACTTGCTCAAATGTCTTGTCATCTAATGCCTCATGAAGAGCACTAATGGCAATATCATTGCATTGGAGCTTCTTCTCTTCCACCGGTGTAGGTGCCTCCGGATTAGCAACCTCAAATTTTGTTTCGGTGACCTTCCACACTTCTCTATTGATTGACTTGAGGTGTGCGGTCATCTTAACCTTCCAATATGCATAATTTGTGCCATCAAAGTGAGGTGCCTTCTTTGTGTTGTTGATGTGCAAACTTATTTGAGCCATTTCTTCTTCACCGTAGGTTGTTAAGCCTCAAATAAACGGTGCCTCAGCTCTGATACCACTTGTAAGGTCCAAATAGGCTAGAGGGGGGGTGAATAGCCTAACAAAAACTTCTACACAAATTACTTGACCACAAGTTAGTACGAAAGGTGGCGAAGCACAAAGCACTAGCTCTAACTAATTAAGCAAGCCACCTACACAATTCTAGTACAAGGCTATCCACTAAACACAACAACAACAAGCTAGAAACGAGAAGTAATACGAGAGAAGAGCTTCGAGTGATTATACCGCCGTGTAGAGACGAGAAGTACCAATCAATCAATCACACAAGAGAAATCCTCGGGAAGAGAATGACACAAGAATTTATCCCGAGGTTCACTTGCTTCCCGGCAAGCTACTCCTCGTTGTGGCGATGCACCCACTTGTCGGTTCGCGAGCTAATCAACTATCAAGAGTTGAGCCCTCGGCGGGCGCCGCACAACCGCACACAAGATGGGGATCCTCCAAGCCACGAGCTCCACTAGAGTATCCAATTTGCGAACTCCCGCGGGGAAGGATCAAGAACCCCTTACAACACTTGGTGAAGGCTCCAACAATCTCCAATTGCGAGCTCAATCACCTCCGCTGCTCCAAGCCGTCTACCGTGTCGGGAAACACGGAAGAGTAACAAGAAATCCACAGCAACTCGAAGATCAAGTGCCTCTAGAATGCAACTCTCAAGCAATGCACTTGAATCTCACTCAATCTCACTCAAGATGTGCAATCAATCAAAGAGATGAGTGGAGGGGTTGTTCTCTAGCTCAAAGTATGTCTCTAGGTCTCAAAATGTGCAAGAGTTACCCTCAAACCCCGGCCACCATCTATTTATAACGAAGGGGTACGCAGCTAGCCGTTAGAAACGACGCAGCAGAAATCACGCTGCACCGGACGCGCCGGTCCGGGTGACCGGACGCGTCCGGTCACTACGCGACAGACGAGAATAGTGCCGTTCGAACTAGCCGTTACCGTTGACCGGACGCGCTCGACCGAGCGACCGGACGCGCTGGTCACGACCGGACGGGCCGGTCCCGTGACCCACCGGACGCGCCGGTCAACACCGAGCCGCGCACTGCAAAACAACCACCGGACGCGCTGAAGAACGGACCGGACGCCACAGTGCCCGCGTCCGGTGGGAGTCCAGTAAGCTCCCTGGAAGACCGGACGCGTCCGGTGACCTATGACCGGACGCGCACCGCGTCCGGTGATCCTCGTGAACCGCTGTTCGCCTGACCGGACGCGCCGGTCGTACAGTGACCGCGTCCGGTGCAGCGTCCGGTGCAGCGTCCGGTGCACGCAGTGACCTCTGTTCGCCTTCGTTTCTTTTCCGACTTTCGGCGCAATAGAAAATAGGCATTTCACTTCTCCAAAAAGCGCCGAATCCCGCCTCGCAAGCTCGGCGGGAGGGAGAGAGGAACCCAAACCCCTCTCTACCACTTAAACTCCACCGCCTTCGCAAAAGTGCCAACACCAACAAGTGATCACCACCTTGTGCTCGTGTGTTAGCATTTTCACAAACATTTTCCAAGGCGTTATATTAGCTCTTTACTAGATCCTAAATGCATATGCTCAAGACATTGATCTAGTGGCACTTGATTCCCGAGCTAACCGTGATTGCCCCTCTTGATAGTCGGCTATGTATCCTAAACCCGGTCAATCACTTCTCTACACATCTTAGACCGGCAAAAGGAAAAACCCTATGGTTATACCTTTGCCTTGCGCTCTTAGATCCTTCTCTTCCACTTGAACATCAAGTCCACCACTTTAAGTGCATCTCCACCATGATCTACATTTCATGTATATGCACCATCTCTTTGTGACCTTGTGGCTACCACTCCTTGCCACGTCCACCTTCATCACATGTGTTGCTTATGCCTAGCTTAATCACACTTGATACAATAGCATTAGCAACTTGGTGTCATTAATTACCAAAACCAAACTTGGGCTTTCAGCGTGTTGGCGTTGGACCGTCGGTGCCTTGCCGCCCCCGCCGTTGCGTAGTTGCGTCGCTAGCTCGCTGCGTCAGGCGAAACACCGCGGCCTCCTCGTCCCTCGCGGACTCGCGCGCGGCCACGGTGAAAATTCCTGTGGAGTCATGGAGACTCGATTGCCATCCTTCGAGTGGAAGCAACCTACAACAGTGCGACGTGGGCTTGGGCCGGTGGCCGGTGGGGGGTGCCTGCTTTTGGGACAGGGGGGTGCACAAACGGTGAAAATTTGCTCCTCATAACGTAGTTTCGATTTTGGCCTGGGTGCCTAGGCATCCAGCGGTCTCAATGTAGCTTCGCCCGTGCCCTAAACCATGCATGTTGAGGTGAGCTCAATGTTCACAACTCCTATATCAAACTTCCAACCCTATCTCGGTACCATGAATGCTTGATTTTTTGAGCAGAACAGAACCAAAGAACCATTCAACACTTTGATATCTACTGCTCTTTGCCTTGAGTGGTAGGGATGAGCACACAAGAGCCTCTCACAAATCACCACCGGAGGACCTACCACATTTTTTTGGCGTAGTTCTTCAACAGAGTCCACAAGCTTCAAAGCCGTTAAGGAGGCGTGAAAAAGCAAACCCCATTTGGAAACCAACCACGTAGTAGCAGTTCATCAATTTCTCAATGCTTAGCACTAGAATCTATCTCCGCTCTCTAAACAAGCAATCCTAAGCAACGGGTATATTTGGTTGGTTACCTGTGTACGACAAATGATGGAGACGCAAATTATGGTAGCCTCGGCTAAAATTGGCCTCTTTATTGGGTTGAGTGCCAAATTACGGCTTTGGCAACTCTCTCATAGTCTCATGCATCTGGCCATCTTAGTTTATTTTGGTAGCCAAATCAGTTAAAACCATGCCCAATGACGATAAAAAACCCAAATACTACTTTTCGGGTGTGCGCCCGCAGTCGAGAACACTCGCACACCCCAACCTTATCCTCTCCCTCCCCCGCCCAGGGGCGAAGCCCAGTAACAAGCCGTGGGTGCCCAGGCAACCCCTCCGATTCTAGAATTTCCATAGGACTAGCTAAATTTGGCCCTATTGGCACCCCATGGCCCAGGATGAGGCACCCCACCAACCTAAGAAGCCCACGCATACGCCACTGCCAGCCAAAAGCGTCAAAGCATTTCGCAGCCAAAAGCGTCAGTTTTAATCCTCAATCAAATTATTTATATGTGAAATTGTAAACTGCAATTTGATTATGTAAATATTGAATTATAGGTAAACCATGGAGAGGTAAACACAAAGCTCAAGACACGATTGTTGCTAATAGAATTTATGTACAGGTGATGTGAGGGGCCTTAGCCACCAATTTCATCTCTAAGAGGTAATGCAACGCATCTACTCAATGTTCTACATTTTCTTTTTTTCCCAATAATTGACCTATTTGTTCTCTTTTTTAGGCTGATCACATATTTTGCTATATGGGACATCTTTTGTTTATTGTTTTGACATTCTTTCAATTACTACAGCAATGTCATCTTTATTTTGTTAAAAATGGTGAGTGTTATTGCCCTTGCCCATATCAATTTGTTTATGTTTTGTTCAAAATCACATTGCCACTACTGGAAGTTGAATTTTGAATTTAAAAGTTGCTAATTAGTTATGCTATTTGTTTGAACATCATATAGGTCACTATATTCACGGTGAAGTTAGGCACCCCCACCCATGTGCTCTAGCTTCGCCCCTGCCCCCGCCCGTACGGTCTCCTCTCCCCGGCTCTCTCTCTCTCTCTCTCCAGCAACAGCGACCGGCGAGCTCCTCCCGGCGACGTCCTCCTCACGCCCCACTGCATCCTCGTGCTCGCTGGCCATGGCGAATCTCGCGGCGCGGCGACAGATCCGCCAGCGGGGGCCGGGAATCCGCACCAGGTAGGCTTGCTCTTCCTCCTCTCTCCTCTCTCCTCCTCGTCCTCCTCAAACTCCGACGAGATCGGGTTTCGGCGAGCTCTCCTTTCTCTTCTGCAACTCAAGCGGGATATAGAATGGCCGATTGAGAGGAGGTAGGCAGGCCAGGCGATCGGAATGGTAGATGAGCGGCTTAGGGGAGCTGGTGGCGGCAGGGGCGGTTAGGCCTGGTCGGGGCGGGAGAGGCTCGCCAGAGCCAGATAAGATAGCGGCGGTGGGGGGTGGGCAAGAGGGCGGCCACCGCGGGCTCCAACGAACCCTAGCGCCCGACGGCACGGGTGAACTCCGTTTTTTTTTTCCATTTTTGGTAACCAAAGTAATTTATTTCCTAAAATGGAATCTGCATTCGGGAATTTGATTTCGTGCACACGCACGCTCTAGCAAAGTTCATAAAAAAATGACTTGGTTTAGGTAACGCATGTCGCCTTTTTTTTTTGGGACGAAAAACCAAACGTGCCCACCGAGCGACCTTTCGCGCCTACGGCCTTTTGAAATGGCGACCCACCGGCACCCGTCCCCGCACACCCTAGCTAGCTAGTCGACCCGCGGCGCCCATCCCATCCGACCGCTTCGCCAGAGTCTTGAGGCCCCCACACGGCAGCGTCACTACTCTGTGCAAGGGACGAGAGTTTGAACGAGCAAGTTGTCGTGTACGTACGTACTACACTCGTGTCCCTCGTCACACGGATTCTGGATTCATCACCGAGCCAGGTCGGTAGGCTGGACATCGGGCCAAGCAGCGGTCTGCCCCACTTGGGCGCGCGGGCGCACGACCCGGTCCCCTCCCGCTTGCATCGCCCGGCGCCCGTACGCTGCCGCAGCACGCCAAGTCGCCAACCCACCACCACCACGGTCCGTGTCAGTTTGCGCGGATCCGGGAAGGCGGGAACCCCGCCTCTCCTCTCCTGGTTTGTGACCCTTCTCTGCCGATTTCTTTATACGTATGCCATTATAAAAGTTTATAATTACCCTTAAGTTATTAAAAAAAAGTTAAGTTCTCACAGATGCCACTGCTCTAAATTTTTTTTATTCTTCACGCCACTTCCGTTAGATTTGGCTCTAACGGTGTTTAACTGCGGGTGTGAAAATTCAAAAATACCCTCAGAGCTAAATATGCAATTAAATTTTTTTTGAGCATCTTAACGATCTCAAATGAAAAAACTCAAAACTAGAAAATTGTAGATTTCGTCGAGATCTACAATATTTGTATAAAAACTATTTTCATTTAATTCTATACAAAAAAATATGATTTGATATTATTAATATTTTATCTTTCTAGTTTTGAGTTTTTCATTTGAGATCGATAAGATGCTCAAAAAAATTAATTGCATATTCAGACTTGAGGGCATTTTCGACTTTTCACACTCACAGTTTAATCCCGTTAGAGTCAAATCTGACGGGAAATGGCATGAAGGGCAAAAAAAAAAAATCAGAGGAGTTGCACCTGTAAGAACTTCACTTTTTTAATGACTTGTGGGTAATTACCAACTTTTACAATGACATACATGCAAAGGACTCTTCTTTGCCAGGGCTGTCTGGGCGTCCGCCGCCGTGCCGCTCGCCAGCGAGTCGGTGCCCGGAACAAGCCGATTCGGCCGTGGTCCGTGTCCGTCCCTCCCCACCCCGCCACGGGAACGGGACCAACTCCCGCGCCTGTGTCCTCCCGCCTCCACCTCCCCCACCCACCCCAAATTCCGCCCACCCGCCGCCGAGCCCGAGAACGCCGCCCTTCCCAACCCGCTCCGCTCCCACCTGCTATCATCCTGGCAGCACAGCAGAGCCCCGTCTCCCCTGCCGCCGCCTTTCACGCCGCGCCTCTCCCACTCCTTGGCCACCTCCTCGCCTCCCGCGCGCCCCTGCTCCCCCCAGCGGATGCGCGCGTGCCCGCGCCGGCGGCGGCCTCGTCTTCCCCCTCTCCCGCCGCCATGGCAGGGGACGACAGCCCCTTCATCGGCGGCGTCGTTAGCCCCGTCGACGCGTGCCCGCTCTGCGGCGGGTCCGGCGCGGGCCCCCCATCGCGCGTCGCGCTCGCCAAGCGTGCCCCGCCCGCCGACGCCTCGCTGGCCGCCTCGGTAACCGCGTCTGGCGGCGACGAGGCGTCCGCGCTCCGCGAGCAGCTGGCGCGGCAGCGGCGCGGGGTGGCGGACCTGCAGGCGGAGCTGGAGGCGGAGCGGGGCGCGGCCGCGGGCGCCGCCAGCGAGGCCATGTCCATGATCCTGCGCCTGCAGCGGGACAAGTCGGAGGCCATGATGGAGGCGCGCCAGTACCGGCGCTACGCGGAGGAGAGGTTCGCGCACGACGCCGCCGAGGTGGGCGCGCTGCACGACGCGCTCGACCGGCGCGACGCCGCCGTCACGGCCCTCGCCGCCAGGCTCAGGGCGTGCCAGGCGCGCCTGCTCAGCCTTGGCTTCCCGGCTTCCCCGTCCCCGGCCTCCCCGACCGCGGCCGCCGACCGCCCCTGCCCCTGCTCCGACGACTCCGACTCTGACGAGGAATACCGTTCCGTCCGGTGCCTCGACCACCCCGCGGACGTGGGCACCCCGCGCACCCACCACCTGCTCAACAGAATTCCCAGCCCGGACGACTCCGACAAGGCGGTCGTCATGTTCGGCTCGCCGCGCCGCCGCCATGCCCGCACGTTCTCTGGCGGCGGCGGCGGCGTCCCGTACGACTGCCGGATCGCGTTGGCCGACGAGTTCCCTCTCTTCACGGCGGACCGGGACGCGCCAGACCAGGACGCCGACGACGAGGAGGCTGACCGGGTGTACACGGTCGACGCGGTGCATGGCGTGCCCGTTATGGCGCCCGAGGACTGCTGCTACTTTGGGGACGGCGACGTGGCCGCTCGTGCTCGTGCTGGAGCTGGGGGCTGGGCGGAGGGGGACGAGATACAGAAGCTCAAGGCCAGGTTGCTGGCGCTGGAGGCGGATCGGGAATCCATGCGCCATGCCATCATGTCCATGGGAGATGAGAAGGCGCAGGTTATTCTGCTCAGGGAGGTCGCTCAGCAGCTCTGCAGGGACGCAGCGCCATTCCCGGCTGTTCCGCTCAAGGCGCAGCCAAGGCCACAGCCAGTTGTGATGGCACAGAGGAAGGTGGTGAAGAGGCAGTCATCCTTCGCTAAGGTCTTCATTTTGACAGTGATCAAGGTAAATATGTGTGGGTATTGTGTTCCAATGTTTCTCTGTTTGATTGCTTCATTATAGTTCTACTGAGTTGACAAGTTACTGTGTTCCCAATGTACTGCTTGCTTAGAGGAATATGTGATGTAATTTAGACATGCATTAGAAAGGACAACGTAAATGTGCAGGACTCTAATCAATGAGTTATCCGGAACATACTATTGCTTGATAACATGTGAAATCATAATGGGTGCTCTTTTGTATAACCTGAATTTTGGCGGTGACTTGTCCTTATTTGAGTTTTTGCAAGTAATAGTTGTCTCATTTAATGGATTCGTCGCTGTTAGAATTGGAATGGATGCACTATTTTATTGAAATGCAGAAATATGCAGGATACCCTGTTTTGCTCCTCTGAAAGCAATATACCTAGTACCTTGTTTTATGTGGAGATTAAACTGAAAAAAATGCACTGCTCGTTTTTTTGTTGATCTTGTCTTGAAGTGTCCATGATTCTCATTTGGAGCTTAAATTTTTCTAATACATTATTATTCTAAAATATTTGACCTCTTACAACTTTAGCGAGTGCCACCAGTACAAATACAGATCATTACTGATGTATTCTGTTCAATAAAATGGCAGTATCAGTATGTACCCACATTTATATATCCAAATTCTATGATAGTGCTGGGAAAATTAGTTGTTTATGTCTTTATGATGAACTTGTGGGTTGTGAACCTGTGGTTATTCATACTATTGACAATCTGTTGTTTTCTTGGGATGCAAAAACTGCTATACTACAAATGTACTTCATTTAGTAAAAGAAATTCTCCAGCTGTGGGGAACTTTGAATAACTGGAACTTTGAATAAATCTTAACATTTATAATATTCATTTTTATAACCATGGTAGCTGTGGGGACTTAACAAAATTACTTAAGGAGTTAAAGTCTTTGTTTATTCCTTAAATGATGTGATGTGCTGCAGCAGAAAGATTGTGCAATGGTCAATGGTGGTTCATCATCCTTTCACTTAGTCACCCTTGTGAAACACTTCTTCCTTTTGTATCTCTTAACAAGGAATCTTCCTGATTTTTTATTACAAGTCTTCTTGAAACATTCGAGATAATGCCCCTCAACTGCGCGCGCGCACACATAAATATGGAAATAACTTATGCTGTCGACTTTACGAGGTTACTAATTACTGTTATTTGACTGTATCTGTTGCACACTATCCCAAGTGTTCATCCTTTGTTGTGCACTCACCCAGTACTTCAGTATTGTATAGTGCATCATACCTTAACTACTAGAGGTCTTGGTCATGTGTGTTTTCCTGTCACAGTCTAGAACCAGAAGAAAGGGCAACCTGGATTAGCTGAGAACATGGAATCAATTTTAAACTTGGTTCTTCGATTATTTTAATGTGCCAGCTGTCAGGTCTGCTACCGGATGTGTTGGAAACAAAGGAAAACATGTGATCTTACGATGTCCACATGGTAGTCATCCACCAGGATTGGGTTATAATTTATAACTGATGATTGACTAAAAAGCATGAGTTTTGACTTTTGACCACATTATGATTAATTTACGTGTAATGGTCCCAGCATGTTGTCTTGTTCTTCTGTGTAAATTGTGTTATGGATATTTACTTTAGTTAAACTATTACACGCTTCCATTTCTCTGAGCTCGGACTAGAGACATTAAATGTAATATCACACCATTTGATTGTTACCATCTAGCAAAGATTAGTGTTGTACAGGATTTGTTTCATTGGCACCAACTTATTTATTGATGCCTTGCTTGTTTTATGTTCCATCCAGTGGGTTGTGTCTATCTTTTGCTGGCGAAGGAAATCAAATCGCATCAGGTAATTTGCCAAATCTTGCTCTACTATCTGATCTTTGGGTGTTACTTTTTCTGCATTTCACCAATGTTTGGTATAATGGCAGGTATCCCATCGGGATGTGTGGGAGCAATGTCGGATTGATGCTGGTACTGGATAGGTTCCCCAAACAGAGACAAAAGAAGATTCCTAAAAGGAAGCTAAGTGCCTCCACTCTCTGATTACATGTGACCTAGGGAAAGCTGAGTCATGCCTCTGCGATTATCTGACCTGAATGAGCAGTACTCTGAACATAAAAGTTGGTTTTGTGAAGAGGCGATTGTTGTTGCGCATCGTTCCAACCATTTTTTTTCTACGTGTTCATTGGTTGATTTGGTTTTTGGCAGTCTAGCTAAAATGTTCATATCCTTTGTGTTTTCTTCCTCTGCCTGCTTTTCTCCATTTATTGTTGATATTCCTTTTTTGTGCAGTAGTGTCAAAAAGCGCATTGTAAATAAAACACGGGACCATTTTAATCATTAGTAGTAGAAAGTTTTGACACATCAGCAGAGTTCTTTTTTTCTTTTCTCCATGTCACCTTTTCTCCCCCTTTTGTGGAACAAAATCATATTGTGTTGTATTGTAAGCAAATTTCAAACTGAATAGTCTGTTTTGTGGAAGTCCTCTGTTTTTTTAGTGCAATGGGATCAAGTTGCTGTAGACTTGAGATCCTATTTTAAATAGAATTTGGGCAGCCAATTTTAGATGTCTTGGATATATTTAGAATCTTAGGTGGTACTGTGATCAATGTATATGAACCATTCAGAGTAACCTCATATATATAAACACTAAATTAATGATCCAAGTTGCTACTAGATATTGACATAAGTTATAACTCATCTGAAATTGCTTTACATAGATATCGACATAAGTTTTAACTTATCTGAAATTGCTATATGTAATATTCATATAAATTGCTAGAAAGCACACCCAATTTTCTATCTCATTTTGAAATATACTATGCCATAGCTTCAATGGTGGCAGTAAGTTTCATATATATGCATATATGCTAATGGAATATGCACATAAGTAGCTCCTAAACATTTCATGAAAAATGCCTGTCAAACTAATTGTTGGCTATAGAGAAAAAAAAATTGTAACTGGCATTCAACGTGCAGTTTTTATGATTTTCGGCCAATATGGTTTATGATTCATTACTAAAATCTTTGCACCCATAATGACTATTTGCCACTTTAACAGCCTTGTTAACATGAGCTGAGCAGATCTGTTTGATGCCAGAATTTTTATTTAGCATCGCCTTTTTTTTGTGGGCAAGGCTTGATGCTGCCTTTGGTTGGTCAACTAAAAATACCGAAACATGTTTCTGAACTGCTGCTGTTCACTATGTGCATAGTGCGATTGCGAATGCAAGTGGTGACACAGGCGTGTCAATTTAGTTTTGCTTTGAATTTTAGTAGTTAATAAATAAATAAATTGTGTTTTGTGCCGGCCTGGTGAGCCAAGGAAGGTAAGACTCGCATTCTAAAATGTGATTCACGCTGTGCTAGAGTGACAGATTGTACTGTCATGAATTTTATTTCTGGACATCAATGGGGAAAAAATATGTACCATAGCAATTAGAACATTTGGACCTTTTAGGTAACGCGTGACCCAGATGGACATGTAGACTGCATTGAATTGTACAAGCAAAACCAAGGGACCCTTCATAGCTTTTTATTTGATTTATTTACAGAACAAGATTAGTGGCAGAAGCAGGATTAGCCACACCACCAACTACGACACTTAGCACACATCCCCGAAACAAACCGACTGAGGAAACGAAAAATCGTGCAGAAATCAAGGGCAACCAGAAACACGAGACATGCAATCTCCATGGCTCATCATCACTCATCGGCGCGTTGTTTGTCTGTCCGTCAAACAATGTCATCACCGACGGGCACCACCGCAGTCACCGATATCGCTGGCATGGGCGTCACCACCAGACGCTGCTGTTCCTGTGCCGTTCCGGCGTCCTGTCTTGGCTGTGGCGTTGGGGTGACGGCGGTTCTTCTTCTTACCCGTGCCGGTTCTTCTTCCATCTCATCCTCATCCGTGGGTGTCTTTACCAGATCTCCAGTGTCCCCAACCGTGGGCGGCTCCGGCCTCTGCATCCTCTCCGGCATGGTCTCCATCCCCATGTAGGACAGGAGGAGCCAGACGTAGGAGAGGTACTCGCCGCCGTTGGCCAGGCTCTTGGCGTGCAGGTACCCGCGGCACCTGCCGGCGGAGAAGCAGAGCATCTCCACCCACACGCCCTGGATCACCGCCCACATCTTGTCATCTGCGTGCTCCCTGCTCCGGATCATGAGCAGCTCGTCCTTGTTGGCTATAAGGTTCCATTCCGTGAGGTCCCTGAGCTTCTGATCCTCCTCGTTCACCAGCTTGATGGCCTCCCCTGCCTGCTTGGAGAATTCCTTGGCCGCGGCGAGCACCGACTTCTCCTCTTCCTCCACGGCCTTGGGCCAACAACTTGGCTCTGCAGCCATCTTTTGCTCGTTCTTGACGAACTCATCTGCCTTCTTCATGCTGGATTCCAAGAGGTTCGTCATCTTCTCCTCCTCCTTGGTTTGCTTCTTCTTTTTCTCCTCGTTGATGAACTTGGTTGCCCCGTTGATGAACTCCTCTGCCTTCACCTTGGCCTCTGTCCTGCTCCTGCCATCCATGAGCAGCTGGATGACCTCCCCTGCATTCTTGGAGAATTCCTTGACCGTGAGCACCTCCTCCTCTTTCTCTTGCTCTGTGCGCACGCAACTCACGACCTCCACCATGATTTTCTCTTCCTCGTTCTTGATGAACTCCTCTGCCTTGTTCTTGGCACATTGCAGGAGCTCCGTGATCCTCTCCTCCTGGTCCTTGGTTTGCAGATTCTCTTTGATAAACAACTCTGCCGTCTCCTTGGCCTCCTTCATGACCTTCACGAGAATCGTCTTGCCGTCCATCGCTTCCTCTGCCTTGTTGCTTTTGACCTTGATGAATTCGTCTGCCTCCTTCTGGGCACAACGCATGGCCTCCATGAGCTTGTTCAAAACTTCGTATCTCTTCTTGTTTTTGATGAATTCGTCTGCCTTGTTCTTGGCACAGAGCAGGACCCCCATGACCTCCTTCCTCATGTCCTCCCTCGCCTTCTGCTCATCGATGAACTTCTGTCTCTTCTCCTCAGCAAATTCCATGAGCTCGTGGGCGACCGCCCAGGCCTTGTGAACAAGATCTTCCGAGCCGAGACCGATGGTGCGCTTCACCTTCTGGATCACCTTCCGCACCATCTCGTTCTTGGCCCTTGGTGGAGGCGCCTTCTTCTCCGTTGGCTCGAGCTCTATCGCTTCCTCATCCTCCTCCGGCGGCTTGAGCATTTTCCTGAGCTCGTGGTAGGTTGCCCTGAAGAGCCTGCTCCTGGCGCCGGGGATCAGCATCTCCGGCTCCACGAACAGCAGGTACGCCATGTAGTTGGACACCATCCTGCTGTGGCGGGTGGCGTCGTTGCCGGTGTCCACGTGGTCGAAGTAGCAGAACTCCGTGGCGAGGTGCCAGAGCAGGACGCTCTTGTCAAAGGGCATCCGCAGGCTCTCCTCGATGGCGCTCCTTCTCGGGCCGACGCATCCCTCCCTCTCCAGTGTCCGCTGGCCGCGGCTGTCGTTGAACCGCCGGTAGTCTCCCAGGTCGCTTGTTGTCTTCCCTATGTAATCCTTCCACCCGGCGGCGACGTGGTCGTAGACGAGCCTGGTGATGCCGAGCGACGGCTCCGGCGGCGCCGTGCACCAGAGCCGGTCCAGCTGGAGCCTTGCCCCCAGCAGGCGGGTCAGCGCCGAGAACCACGGGTGCTTCTCGCCGCGGGCGAGGTAGCCGACGAGGTTGTACTGCGCGAGCTGGTCGTCGGGCTTCGGCAGTCCCGACCCCAGCACCAGGCACGCCGAGACGAACTCCAGCGAGGCGGTGCAGCAGAGCAGGACGTAGGTCACCACGACGTCGGCGTGGTCGTACACGCCGCGGTGGCTCCTCTGGAACAGCCCGATGTCTACAAATGTCAGCAGCACGACGGCGGCGCGCAGCAGGCCGCCGAAGCTGGCCTTGTGCTTGGTGTAGAGGCGGTCGAACGCCTTGGAGAGCGACGAGCGCACCAGGCCGTGCACGTCGGCCCTCGCGGCGCGTGGCGCCACGAGCTGCAGGTTCCGGAGCCGGATGGAGTAGGGGTGGCCGAGGTCCACCAAGAGGTGGTACGGCTGGTCGGCCACCTCGTCCTCGAAGAGCTCCAGAGACTTGGACTCGAGCTGGGCGACGGACTCGGCTGCGGCCTGCACATAGTCCTCCTGCGAGTAGATGTCCTTCTGCGGCCCGTCGTCTTCCTCGAGGGTTCGTTCCAGCCGTGGATCAGAGGAGTTCATGATGCTCGTCACGGTCGCGTTCTTGAGCGCCCATGGCTTCTCCAGGCACTTGAGGATGCCGGGGACGAAGAGCAGGATTGCTGCTCGCAGCAGGATCATGTCACCTGACCACCATGACTTGCGGAAAACGTAGATGGCCACGGTGATCTGGGACATCCATGCATGGGCAAATAATGTGAGACATCTATATACTTCCTCCGATTATCTCTTTTCTTTTCCATTTTTTCAAATATAATAAAGCGCGCACTAGCTTTAGAGTCAAACTTGATCTTTGGTCAACACTTATGTTCTAAAATTTTTCAGATTATACTTCGTGCAGCCAGTTTAATTTATAAGGCGCGCACGTCTATCTAGATTCAAACTTTACGAGACATTTGACTAATTGTTTAGTTAACAATTTTTAACTGTTGTGAATTTGTAATGTAAACTTGATAGATTTAGATTTGTATAATCAAATTTACTATCCAATAATGTTAAATAATCATAAACAATATAATATAAAGTAAACGAATGGTTAAAGTATAATTTGAAAAACCATGCTATATCAAATTATGCCTGATATACTGAACCGGACAGAGTACCATATAAATGTGGAATTCGTGGGTTCTTATTTGAACGTGTGACCATAGACACGGGCAAATGTGAACTAAAAAACTTCCTCGATATGCTCCTTTTTTTGTTTTCTTTTTCTTTTAGTAATACAGGCATGTAACTTAGGATTCAAACTTAACATATATTTGATCAAGACTTATATATTCTAAAAACTTTTATATTATACCATATAAATTTGGTGTTTATCGATTCTTATTGGAAAATAAACTTTCATATGATCAATTTTCTGGTCAAGAACATATACTATTACCTTAGTATTTGATAGAAAAGAAAAAGTCTCCACTGGACTCTCAGGGCCTAGTAATTACCATATTAATCAGAGAATTAAAACAAAAACGAACATTGCCATTAGAAAGAATACCCCTATAACTAATATTATATTACCCTCCAATTTTATTATGAAAAAGTTAACTAAAAAAAAGGTTGCACAAAACTAAAAGGACAAGTCTTATAAAAAAATTGTTTGTATTGATCTGATGATATCTTTTCATAAGTTTCTAAAACCACAAGTGCACTAAATTTTCAGTGTCTATAATCTACTAGGTGGATGCCCAATTGGATCTATATATCATATTCAGAATGAGAAATAGCACCGAAAGTACATTTTGACCGATTATTTCTCTTTCACCTTGCATATTTTTTTGTGACCATGTCATGGACACCACCTTGCATATTGCCAGTTGCTACATAAAAGTATTTTGGATATTAATCTATTCGTGCAAAGCATATAGTTTAACTAATTGTTTTTTTTTGCGAACAACTAATTGTAAGTAAAAAATTGTAATTTATCTAAGCAAATGCACACCTTACACTGGTGGACAAAAGGAGTACTCATATCCTGGCAAGTGCCAAGTGGAAGAATTGCGGCATATGAAGAAAACATTTAACTATGTTTTCGTGAAAAAATGAAGCTATGAAGGCCCTGTTTAGAATCGTTTATATGAGAATCGATTTTAATTTGATCAAGATTTTCTGATAAGCTGCAGTATACAAAATCTACGGGCTACATAATCTAAGTCTATCCACTTTCAGTGACCAGCTAGTACACTTAAAATTATACTGGGCTAAGTAACCTCTTGGTATCATAACACCAGTAGCAGCACTCCAGAATACCTTTATGTAGCCACTAGATATATATTTTGAGTAAATTATACATACAATTATTATCTTTCAAGTCAATTTAGTATTTTACTTGGTATGGTTCATGAGCTGAAACAAGGGCAGGAAAGGATATACAAGGTATACCATGGAAAAACGGCTGATGCTGATGCTGATTTGTTGTGAAAGAAAAACACTGTTATTTCACTGAAACGGTACACCTAGTAAGTTCAAGCGAACAAGACATAAATTTAACCAGGAAAAACTACAGAAAAGGTTAGGTTGGAACAGTATAAAAACTACGAAAATTTCCTTTCCTTGTAGGATGCAATAACTACGTCTAAAATGTTTTTTTAGTGCCCGAATTATCTATTTGTTTCTTATTTCTTGGGCAGCATTTATACTGTTTTCTTAGAAAACTTGCAAGCTGCTTGTACGAAGAAATTTGAGGAACAAAATAAGGTGCGTGGTTATATGCTATGTAGCATTAGCACAGATAATATACTAGTTTTGAGTAAAATACTAAATTGACTTGAAAGATAAGGAAATAAATTGGGTGAGGAGGACTGGTGCTAACTATTTGACTGATACGTTGGCCACCATATTATTTTAACCGCACGCATGGTAAATCAGATATCCTATGATCCACACCTCAGCTGCACATCCGCGCCATATTCTGGTAAGGACTGTCCCTACTGTTTTTTTTTCCAAGGATAATAACAGTATATATGGCTAGTTTTTCAACTTGGAACCGTCCACACAACAGATGGTCGTGAATGTAACGACATATATGGCCGCTGCACTGCACTAACCTGACACACCGCAAGCAAAAGGTAGCGTCTCCAGTTCTCGTTGTCCTCGATGCTGTAGGCCGTAATGCCGTCCTGGCCGCCGAGGTGCAGCAGCAGGACGGGCGCCCACAGCGTGTCCAGGTGGGCGCTCGCCGCCGGGTACCTGGCCAGCGCCTCCTCCTTGTGCTGGTTGAAGAGGGTGGCCAGGGCGTAGATCGTCACGACGTCGCCGCCCTGGTAGGCCAGCCAGATGAGGGCCCGGAACCAGTGCGGGACGCGGAGCTTGCGGACGATGGCGGCGGCGAAGAGGAAGTACTGGAAGAAGAGGCTGGCCAGGACGAGCAGCCGCAGCTGCCAGTCCTCCCACCATTGCACAGATGCTTCGAAGCTCATGTCCCCTCTCAACTCTCAGCTCTCTAGTGCTGCTTGCGGTTACCGGACATTGATGATGATGCCTGTTTAGCTGCTCCATTCCTCCCCTCTCTATATATACTACTAGGAGCTATCAGCTGACGGCTTCTGTCACACGTGCTCCGAGCTAGCTATCTGTGCCTGCCGTGTTGTGGTACTTATTCTTGAGTGCATGCCGCTCTTTTGTAAGATGCACATGTCTCTTTTTTGTTTTACAAGACTTGTTTTTCTGTGACTCAAGGAGCCCAGCTTTTTTTAAACAAAGAAGCTTTACTAGGGACCGATACGCACTGTAGCTAGGAACTAACTGGAGGCTTTACTAATACAAAAAGAATTTTGATTTCCATGTTCGTAGCTTTCGCACAAGGGCTTGCGGCTTGCCATACTACACAAGTAATTCTACACCAGCTGGCGGAATGGAATATATTCTTAAAAAAATGCTATACATAAGGCCTTGTTTAGATACCTAAATTCACCCCCAAATTCCACTATGCAAAAAGAAGATTCTCCATCACGTCAAAATGTCGGCATATATATGGAGTACTAAATGTAGATGAAATCAAAAACTAATTGCACAGTTTTGTTGTACTTTGCGAGACGAATATTTTAAGCTAATTAATCAATATTTGGACAATTATTACCTAATAAAAACAAAATTACTACAGTGTGACTGGACACTTACTATGCAGATTTTGGTTGCCAAATTTGGCATCTAAACGAGGCCTAAGACAAGAATGTCGAAATCTCTGTCCTGACAGTGGTGACAGTGGGAAAAGATGCATCATCCACATCATTAATTGAATGTGAAGCCACATCATAATTTTACGAATAAGCAAGAGACAACTACTATAGAAATCTTAAACAAAAAACCCATAGCCCACCGGCGAGCCCGTTTCCGAGCCCACCGGTGAGCCCAGACCTAGATCCACGCTGACCACCCTCCGCGCAGCCCCAGTGCCATCGCCTCTCCGGCGTCAAGGAGGAGGCCGGATCCGCTGGCGCCGAGGTGGAGGAGGCCGGATCCACCGGCGCCGAGGAGGAGGAGGCCGGATCCACCGTTGCCGTAGAGGAGGAGGCCGGATCCACCGACGCAGAGGAGGAGGAGGCCGGATCCGCCGGTGCCGAAGAGGAGGAGGCCGGATCCTCACCGGATCCGCCGCGGTGGCGCTCCTCCTTGTCGATCCTGGCTGGATCCACCACCGTGGCTGCCGCGCCCCGCATGCCGCACGCCGACGCGCCCCGAGCACCGCCATGGGAGGGGAACTCACGTGGGGAGGAAGAGGGCCGGTGGGAGAGAGAGAGAGGAGGGCCGAGGCGGTGAGGGAGATGTGGGAGAGGGCCGCGGGGAGATCGAGTGGAGAGGAGAGGGCCGGTGTGGCGCCTGGAGAGATTGAGTGGGAGGAGCTCTGTGAGGATACGTCTAAAACCCTAACTCCTCTCTTTTATATAAGACCAGTAGATCGGGCCTCAGCTGGGCCTGTTGGGCCTCGGCCTTAACCGAGGCGGGCCATATAGGATGCCCGCCACGGTAAATTGATTTACCGTGATGGACGACTTAAGGTGCCCACCACGGTTAATAGCTGATTTACCGTGACGGACGCCTTAAGACGCCCGCCACAGTAATCGATTTACTGTGGCGGGCACTTGTTGCCCGCCTCGGTAAATAAAAAGTGCCCGCCTCCGTTAATCGGGCCCATAACCATGATGGGCAAAATAGGAGCCTGCCTCGGTTAAGTTTTGGGGGTGTCTTGCAAAATCATTTGTGTAGTAGTGAGAGTTGCCGATTGTATTAAGAAGTTGAAACCTAAATGAGCATAACACCATAGCTGTGGGACCCTAGAGGATTTGTAAAGAATAATCGATCATGTGTCCATGAGCATATATTTTAGTTTTGGTGATTGAGATGACAACATAAGGTTAGCACTAACATGTATGTAAAGATGTGTTAGACAACATGTTATAATAGGATTAACATGAGCTTTATATTTGTATCTTATGTTGGATGAGAGATATGTTGTGTGCTTTATGTTTGTATCACGTGAGAGACATGGCTTTGAGCTTCGTTGATGTAGACATGAGCCTTCCTTGATGTATATCTTGAGACATGAGCCTTCGTTGATCTATCTTGAGACATGAGCCTTCGTTGATCTATCTTGAGACATGAGCCTTATCTTATACTCTCTCTCCATCACATAATAAGAGACGTTCTAGGATAGGGCACAACTACCAAGATTGGAGGAAAAAGACCAATATGCCCTATTATGATAATCCCTGCTCTCTTGTGCTCCTGTTCCCCATCCAGTTCCAAAAGTTGCCCATTGACCCCACGCCTCTGAAAGTCAAAGTTTGGTTTTGGTAATTAATGACACCAAGTTGCTAATGCCATTGTGTTGAGTGTTTTGAGTTAGGCATATCAACACATTTGATGAAGGTGCATGGTGGCATGGAGTAATGGCCACAAGAGCACAAAGAAGAAGTGCATGAATATGGATATGATGATCATGGAGTACAAACATTTGGAGATGGATTCGGAATGAGATGGATTCGTCTAACAAGTGTAGCCCACTAGGTTTCCCCATCAATAAGCATGAACTCCCCTCCAAGGGGTGACTAACAAAAATACAAAGAAACCAAAGTGCACCCACTTGGCAGACCGAGATCATACAAATCAGAGCCCCTCTTGCGCCTTTCAGTAAGCTACTATGAGCTAGAAAAGGTCCTCATACTTGACTAAAGCCAGAGCCATATAGCACTCATGGTTGTACTGAAAGTCCCGGGGGAATCCACTTATAAATAAGTCCTTAAGGAGAGGAATCTAGAGCACCACAAAAACAATGCTCTAGCCCCCTTAATCCATGTTGCTAAAAATCATATTTTAACATTTATTGCATATACCATTAGTCAGGTTACAGATCATGGTTATTTAATTTGAGTACTAGAAAAATACTATCCGATGCAATTATCCCATAGGTATCAAGGTACAAGTTATCAACAACTTGGATATCCTTAAGGGTAACAAGGTAGACACATGCATCATGTATTAAGTGATTAAAGGACAAGGATGATCCCATGCTATACTTGCCTTGAACTCACATCCTTCTTCTAGTCCAAACCTTCAATGAATTGCTTCTAGATTCACCACGTATAGCTTGCCGACTGGACATGATCATAGAACACCACACAAGCATCCATGTATTCATACATGAAGCAAATAATAGAACTAAATTAGAATAGTACATTGTTGGTATTTCTTGATGCATACAGAAATAATCCGTAAGCGCGCAGAATTACCGTTGTAGTATTTCACCCAAAATACTTAGGGTATCATATTTCCACAAGGAACGGATGTGTAAAAATCTCTTAGCTAGTTCACCTAAGGTAACAAGAAGAAAGATAGCTCGGATAGCGAGGTTTTTTAGGGATAGAGATCCTAAGTTAAAATAGCTTTGCCACTATATACTTACTTCGGGTACCGGATAATACTTGGTCTGCTAAGCGTTGTCGGTCTACGGCTCTATGCCGTATCCAAACGTGGAGGATTACGAAGGACGGACAGGGCTGTCTCCACCTGCCACCTACCCCTCAACCAGAGGATACGAGGCAAACGAAGGTAGCCTCTAGCCTAGACACCACGTCTATGCTATCGACTACAACTCTAGCATCGATCAGGGTTATCCGTCATTATTAGGGCCCTTTACTAGAGTATTCGTCACAAGGACGAATGACGAACCCACATGTAAATAATGAACAAGACTAACTTAAAGTAGAACTCACCACCGAAGATAGACTCAAACCTTATACTCCATGTAGTATTTGGATCGTAGAGGTACAAGTGCAAACGAGCTGACTATTCCTGGCATTCCTTCCGCTAAATGTATAAGGGGCCCCGAGTACACAAGAGGAGATAGCTGACAACCTCGGTAATTCTCCACTCTTACTCACTCCCTACACTAAAAATAGCTAAAGACTAAAAATAGGAGTGTAGCTCTTCTTCTTGTCACATTGTTTCTCTCTTGCGTTGATGAAATGAGGAGGAGGCATTCCTATCTATTTATAGGAGTGGAATGGTCAGTTTGGAGGAATATTCTTGGAGGATCCGCATGCAACTGACGTGGGGGTGGCACCAAGAGGCGACATATGGTGGCTGGAGGTGGTCGGAGGGGCTAGAGGTGCTGCCACACCCCTGGTGTGCCCATGCCCAGGTGGCACCTCCCCGCGACCGCCTTCCGCATGGCGGTTGCATGTTGGGCCTGGACTCCTCCTCGGTGGGTTTTGGGTCTAGGTTTGCAAGGTAAGTGGGCCTTCCTTCTATTTGCTTGAGTGGATCTGCGTTACGCTTTCTCTGTTTGTGCATTTTGACTGTTTTTCATATGTATTCCATGTATGTGCCCTGCAAATGCACAATTCACCAAAACATATGGAAATCATTAGTCTAAAGCCCTATTACTAGGTTTGGTTTTTATTTGACTGAATTTTATACGAATGTTGGTGGTTAAAATTATGAGTTAAGGACTGCCAAAAGCTTCCCCACACTTAGTCCTTTGTTTGTCCTCGAGCAAAGTGCTAAGGACTAAGCTTGTTCATCTCCTTGACTCTGAAATCTGCATACAAGTTATTCCAAACCTCACCCAGACTTGTGAACATTTTGAGTGTCTACCATAAAATCTTGAGTGATTTGATAATGGAACAGTAGGGATTCAAATCCCCTTACTACACTTTGCTCAGAAACTTGGGTTTTGTTTGATTTTGAAAAATATGAATTTTAGCTTTGCTCCTCAAAATGATTCGCTCGATCACTCAATGTATATAGTTCTCACCAAAGGCTTTTGATATTTGCCTTCTTTTCATCCTACCTCTAAAGGCCTTTTTTGGAGTTTTGGGTAGGTATGAAAGAGAGGCATACTTGCATCACGTAATATTGCTAAGTGAAAAACCGGATCCAAGGAGATGCAAGTCATACACTTTGATCTAGATTCTGCATGTGTGGAATTTTGAAAATTTTCCTAATTCTAAATATTTTTGTACTCCTTTGATCATGACTCTCTCTTTCTTTCTGATGACTGCCTTCTATTTGAAAATATGGGCTATCTTTCTCTCTCTTTTCTTTTCTTCATGCTTTTTAGCATGGGATTATGCATGCTCTTTGGTATGGATTTTTTCTCTCCCATGCTCTTTTGGCATGGATATTTTCTCTTTTCTCTCTCTTTTTTACAACATAGCCCATACTTTCTTTTAGCACATGAAACTTTTTGAGAGAGATGCTCAAGTCATATGAATGGAGTATATTTTATTTAGTGGATGGAAAAAGCATGTTTTGCATAACTCTCAGTGTAAGAGTTAGCATTTTATTTTGTGGGTGTACGTGAATCTTGATCATAGGTCCATGACGAAAATCTCAACAAGGGTCACAACAATTTGATAAAGCTCAATGTAAAAACAAGCATCATATGACTAAGGTTTTATATCGTGGAATATTGTCATATGGCCTTGGTAGGAATTATAATCATTTGAGGAGCATGCTAAATGAGATTTTGATTTTATAAATAAATCCCAAGTACTTTACAAAAATGAGTAAGTTTTATTTCCATCCTACTATATCTCATATTCCAATTACCTAGATAAAATGGGTTCCCTATGATAAGTTGTTCACAAGTGTAGGAATATTGGCAAGGAATAAAAATTATGCAAAATTCTCATCAAAGGATAACTTGGAGATGGAGTGTCAAATGTTTTATATTTTAAACATATTTAATTTTAATCTTTACTTAATGTAGGGAGTGAGGATAGTGTTGCACAAATCATTGTTGTAGAGGAAGGAGTTTAAGGGATTCAG
Organism: Saccharum spontaneum; assembly: GCA_022457205.1. NCBI lineage: Eukaryota > Viridiplantae > Streptophyta > Magnoliopsida > Poales > Poaceae > Saccharum > Saccharum spontaneum. The sequence continues at coordinate 50,939,726 of CM039598.1, read as the reverse complement.
ATATGGTTTGGCTAAACCAGAGGTTCAGGCGACCTTTTCTAGAGCCATCTGTTCGGTCCTTCTTCATGCTAGACCCGTTGATGTTTGTGCAACATGTTGGTGAAAGATCTCGAATATGTGTTCACTATGCTTGAGAGATCTCCCCACACTTATTTTTTTACCTACTTTTATTTGACAAAGAAACAAAAATGGAAACAAATAAAGGCTCTACCGGTTTGAAACCCCGAGGAGCCTAAATTTTTATTTTAATTATTATTTTATTTATTTTATATATATATTATTGTTTTTTATTATTATAGCAATTTTTTATTGATCACCCAACTTTTTATCTTTTTTAGCACAATTCAAACAAGGCTAAAGTAAAGTTGTAGAAATAAACATAACCTTGATTCATCTCCATTATGTTTTACCTCCATTGTTTATGAAATTACTCAAGTTCATTAACCAAAATTAAACACCATGTCTAATTTTAATTAAAGAAGGCTATTTTAAACTAAATACCATGCTTAATTTAAAAAGCCTATGGATGTACCATATATGAATACACCCAAACTAGAGCATATGACATAAACGAGGCAGGCATGAATTTTGATGATCAAGTTAGATGGAGATAAAAATGAGTGAAGAAGTTGGTGAACTTTTTAATTACCTGAGTGTTCTTACCGGCAACATAAGTGGATGAAAGCTTGAGGCTGTTGCAATGGTGACTTGTTCGTATGGGGTCCAACTTAGGCGAACCACAAGGCTAGACCATACACACAATTAGTGTGCATAGCGTGGCCTTGGTGGTAAGCAAAGGCTTAGAGGAGAGACCCTCTCGCTTGTGAGAGTGATGCTGGGTGGAGTCCGGTGGCACATTGGTGTTTATGTTGGCCATGTGAGGCTGGCCTGCTCCTTCTCTGTCGTTCCCTTTCTCTCATATATCATTTTTTCTCCTTTTTTATCACATATTTTTTTCATTTTCTTTTTCTTTTATTTTCTTTCTTTTTTCTTCTCTCTTTTTTCTCGCTTATATATCATTTTTTCTCTTTTTTATCACATATTTTTTCATTTTTGTTTTTCTTTTGTTTTCTTTCTTTTTTCTTCTCTCTTTTTTTAGCAAGGTAGAGCTGAGATCATCATTCATTTTTTTAGGATGACCTTTGGTATGGATGAAACATGTAGCAAGGTTCTTACCATCCTCCCCCACACTTGGACTTTTGTGTAAAAGTCAAGTGTGCAGAGCTGGAGTCTCCTCTAGAGTGTGCTCCGCCACGAAAGGGCATCAAGTTGTTTATTTGATGCCGCTCTCATGCTCTCAGGCATTGTATGTCCCATGTTCTTCTCAATCTCAACCTAAAATAGTTAGCGACCAAAAATACCCGAAGGTGCATACTAACTTGATAGCATGTTCTTACTTTTATTGATAAGAAAGGTATTTTATTTTTCATAATAATCTAGGGTATCTTTCGGCAGTGCTTAGTTTATGGTCATAAGCTTGACCACCAAAGTCAGGACAGAGTTTATAGCCAGAAGCTATGATTAGCTTTGATGGTGGTGGCTCTAAACTCGTCCTTAAGAGTAGAAATATATTTTTTTAATGGAAGGGTTTCATGGTGTGGCAGAACTACCCAAATTATGCTAGCCCACCTATACCCGTCATTGTCCTAAAGACTTTTGACTATTGTACACAAAAGCTAGATAATCCGGTAGTCTGTCAGGTGTCCCCGGGAACCCTGAATTATCCATATTTTACAACTCATACAGGATCAACAATGAAGTTGCCACAACATTACAACATTGATACAAAAATTTCATACATCAGAGTTGCGGAAGATTTACGACATAAGGTTACAAAACATGTTAAAGTAAAACTTAACTTGAGATCCAAAAGGTGAATAAGATAGCGGAAGCAAATTAGAAAAAGCATCTAAGGTAGAAGAGACATACATATCATGTCGAGCCCACCAACATGACCTTGATTAGCAGCACAAGTTAGAACCTGCAACATGGGTTTAACAAACCCTGAGTACATGAGGGTACTTAACAAGACTTACCCGACCAAAAGAAAAGACTCCAAGGGCATGTAGGCTTAAAGGAAAGGTTGAAGCAAGAAGTAACTTTTGCAGAAAAGCTTACTATGAGTGGATCCTTACTTTCACTGTTTTAGCTGTGTATTAGGTCATTATCAGTATCCAATTTGCACCTGATCTAAATCAATCACTTCATTAAACATCTCATCTCTTTTCATCTCATATCCAAAAGTAACCATGTTCCATTTGTTTATCTATGATGCAGAGAAGAGGGTTGAGTCTCCACAACCAAGGAGCAATGACGATTCGAACCGATTAAACCTAGCTGGGGATTCCTAACAACATGACATATGCAGGTCCCAGACCTACATATATCTACCTTCACTCGGATCCTCCAAAACAGAAATAGGTTTGTCGCCCGAGAGCACAGTACTCCACCACCCTACCCTATTCCAGTAGGGTGCGTACACGCTACTCTCACCATCTCTCCACTCCCAGTGCGCGGTTGTCCTTTTCCATAATGGAATAGCCGAGGTATCAGGTTTACTGGAGTATGTGATCGGTACTACAAAGTCTCGACTCTTTCAGGTCTACAACGAATAGTCCTTAATCGACACAGACGAAAACACTACATTGAGACTCCATTCTTAATGCAAGTTACCCGTCCGGTCTCAAATTAATTATCATTCATTATTCCCCATTCAGGTTATGCCAGAATAAACCATTTCGATATATCTTAACTCAAAATCTATCTCATCAAGCATGGCTAAGCGTAACTAAGTATTTTCATAAAATGGGTAACAAGAATGATATTGAAAATATCAAGGACAGTCATGCAGCAATTGGTAATCAAGTCAACCCTAATCACCTAATGCATGAAATCATATACTCAAGTGATATAAAGATTTGTAAAACACAAGGAAGGTTTAAATGCTCTAGGGCTTTGCCTGCATTACAGAGAAGGTTAGTTCCACAGAGACATCACGGAGTTAGACTTGACATCATCGCCACTGATGGAAGAACCTTCTCCAACACTTGATCAACACGAGCGCCATTGAACGATGACACTCATCCGAAGATTGGTCAACACGAACCTTCTCACTCACGTATGCACTACACGTAAATAAATGATGCATGCTTTAGCATGATGGAATGTATGATATGATGCATGGAGGTGCATTGGTGAAAGCATAAAAGATTACTTAGCTTGAGTACAATTTTCCTTCACGGTTCAATTGCAAGTAATTATCATAAAGAACTTTTAGTTATTCGACTAACAAGTTAATTAACTAATTATCATACAACTCATCATGCTAAGCTAACAAGGCATAGCAAGCTTAACATACAAATTATTGGTTCACTTATCATACATACTTACCACTCAAAACTACACTATTAAAAGACATGTATAAGCAATATATAAAACATGCATAACTTGGCTTACAGCATCTTTCATGATCTTAACATGGAAGCACTTATCTAGCTTAATCTTTTTACCCAAGAGGTTGCATACAAGAGACAATCAAGACTACATTCATGCATCAACTAATGAAGTGCTTATTTAAACTTAAAAGCATTTTTAGTTTGCATTGGTACAAGTTGACCATGACCATATCAAGAAGGTAATAATTTGCCATGAAATAGCAAAGGTGAATGTGTTTCATTATCATCAATCAATCCAAAATACACTCAAGTCATATTTAGGATTCATGCTAATCATTTAGGTAATTATTAACTAATAATTAAGGCATATAAATAAGAGTATAATTAAACATCATCAAATTAATCCCAAACTTTTTGTGATGGTTGATACTAACATAAAACAGTTACACAAAAGTTTCATGACCATTGGATATTTATTTTAGCCTACAAAAATCATGGAATAAGCATTTATTAATTAAAAGAGATAATTTTTAAGCATCTAAAAACTATTGGTTTTCATGGTTTCATATTTTTCCCGCTTAGAGCACATCATGAAGAGGCTACACAAAAAGTTTCATGATTTTATCACACTTCTAAAATTAGTTATGAAATTCACAAGTTTCACCTAAAAACATAAAAAAAAGAAAAACCCTGTAGCGCACTATTCATATGAGTCACAGTATGTGCAGTTAGCCCCGGAAAAGTTTCTATTATCGCGTGAGATCTTTAGTCGCGAATTGGAAACAGAGGACGCCGGAGAAGGTGCGATTTTTGGCTGGTTGATGCTCGTTGGCGGCGAGGGAGAGGTGCTTGGCCATGCTCGGGCCTATGCACACCTGTTCTTGGTCTTGGCATGGCCGGAGGCGGTCTGTGGCTTCCTGGCCACGTGCACGGGTGGACAAAGGTGGTCGCGCTAGCGGCGGCTACTACAGGCGATGCTCCGGTGGCGGTGACGGTCGGGGGAGGGGTGTGGAAGATGCGACATGAGCTGGGGGAGGCGAGGGTATGGCCGGCTTGGGCGAAGGTGAATGGAAGAGACGAGTGCATGGCGGAGGTGCGTGTGGCGGCCATGGATGACGGCCACGGCAGTTGCCGGCGCTAGGGCGACTCCGGCCTCAAGGTTCAACGCGAATAGGTCAGGGAGGGCGCAAGGATGAGGTGGAGCTGCGAGCGTGAGCTAAAGGGCAGAGGTGGAGCAGCCACGACGAATTGCACCGGCGAAGGAAGCTTGGCCGGCGGTAGCGGAAAAAGGAAAAAAGGGAGCACCAGTGGCTTGGTCCATATAACGTCGAAGGCGAGGCTTCCAGACATTGCCAGCACCTGCTTGAGCTCGCCACGCAGGTGTTCACACGGGAAACGCCGCATGGCGGTGACGCGGCAGGCAGCCGAGCTGCTGCGGTCGGTTTTACTGTTCACAGCCTGAAACCCCCATCTTCTTCTCTCTTTTTCTCTTGATCTCGTGCAACAACTCGATCAACTCCAAACATAAAAGTTGTTCATCTACATGTGCTCTCCAACATCTCTTTAAGGATCGACACAAAAAACTAGACGGTTTTGAAGATTTTGAATTTAGAATGTGGGTACTTCGAAACTGAAAACTGAATTCAGGTTCAGTGTTTCAAAACAGTTTTGGTTAAGCAACATTGAACAATTAATTAAAGGTTAGTTACTATTCCAACAACACAATCAAAGGTATACTAACAGAGATCAAACATCACCTTAATCCATAGAATCAAAGTTGCTCAACTTTTATTTATGAAATATGATTTGAATAATCTCCAAATATAGAACTTTATAACCAATAATCAGGGACGGTCAAAATGGCAAAGTATGAGAAATAGTTATAGAATCCAATCTTGGAGCTCCAATTTAAACATGTTCGACTTGAAAACTCAATCAACCTTTTGTTCTATATTAAAGAGCACAATTTAAACTATAAAGTTTATTTTAGCATAATTTTACTTGCTTAAGCAAAATCACATATAGAAATTCACATAGAACCTTAATTATTATTCATGATATCATTTCATGCAACACATGTAAATCCACATTTGCAACATAGGAAACACCACATTTGCAACATGGACATGCTCTTATTGAAACATAAAAATGCATTAATGGAACATTACTTGATATATGAATGCATTTATGCCTTAATGCTTGTTGATTATGCTTCATGATCAAGTTTTTATTATGTTCGTAACACCTAGGGTGTTACACATGGTGAGAAAGGATGGAAGGAATATTTTTTTTGTTTTTTCTTTTTGAAAAGAAAGACAAAACACATGGATACATGGGTGAATTAGGTTCGGAGATAATACGACAACCATTTCCCGGCAACGGTGCCAGAAATGCTTGTTGGTATTTCTTAACGCATACAGAAATAATCCACAAGCGCATGGAATAACCGTTGTAGCATTTCACACAGAAGTATTCAGGGTATCGTATTTTCACGAGGAACGGATGTGTAAAAATCTCTTAGCTAGTTCACCTAAGGTAACAAGAAGAAAGATAGCTCGGGTAGCGAGGTTTTCTAGGGATAGAGATCCTAAGTTAAAATAGTTTTGCCACTATATACTTGCTTCGGGCACCGGATAACACTTGGTCTGCCAAGCGTTGCCGGCCTACAGCTCTACCATATTCAAACGTGGGGGATTACGAAGTACGGACAGGGCTATCACCACCTGCCACCTACCCCTCAATCGGAGGATACGAGGCAAACGAAGGTAGCCTCTAACCTAGACACCACGTCTATGCTATCGACTACTACTCTAGCATCGATCAGGGTTATCCATCTTTATCAGGGCCCTTTACTAGAGTATTCATCACAAGGACGAACGACGAACCTGCAAGTAAATAATGAACAAGACTAACTTAAAGTAGAACTCACCACTGAAGATAAAAACGACCTTATACTCCAAGTAGTATTTGGATAATAGAGGTACAAGTGTAGAAGAGCCGACAATTCCTGGCATTCCTTCCGCTAAATGTACAAGGGGCCCTGAGTACACAAGAGGAGATAGCTGACAACTCTGGTACTTCTCCACTCTTACTCACTCCCTACACTAAAAGTAGCTAAAGACTAAAAATAGGAGTGTAGCTCTTCTTCTTGTCACATTATTTCTCTCTTGCGTTGATGAAATGAGGATGAGGCATCCCCATCTATTTATAGGAGTTGAATGGTCGGTTTGGAGGAATATTCTTGGAGGATCTGCATGCAACCAACGTGGGGGAGGCACAGGAGGCGACACATGGCGGCTGGAGGTGCTAGGGGTGCAGCTGCACCCCTAGTGCCCCCGTGTCCAGGTGGCACCTCCCCGCGACCGCCTTCCGCATGGCGGTTGCATTTTGAACCTGGACTCCTCCTCAATGGGTATTGGATCCAAATTTGCAATGTAAGTGGACCTTCCTTATATTTGCTTGAGTGGATTTGCGTTACGCTTTCTCTATTTGCACATTTTGACTGTTTTTCATATGTATTCCATGTATGTGCCCTACAAATGCACAATTCACCAAAACCTATGGAAATCATTAGTTTAAAGCTCTATTACTAGGTTTGGTTTTTATTTGAGTGAATTTCATACGAATGTGGGCAGTTAAAATTATGAGTTAAGGACCGCCAATATACACCAAACATATGAAACTGCAAGTAAAAAGGTTTTCAAGACATTCTACAAGTTGCTACAAACACACAGATGTGGGAAGCACTCTAATCAGAGGTACGGCGAAAAAGAAACAACTGCCGTAAGATTCACTTTATACAAGAAAAAGATATCTATAGGCTTCATTTATTTTAATAATTATATAAAACATGTATAAGATACTTTAGAGAAATATCAATTAACTCAAATTTATATTTGAATTAGAAAAACAAAGTTAGATTAATCATATTTTATTTATAAATCCAGTTGCATAATCATTATTCAAGTTAGGATTTAAACCATGAAATTCTAGAGGTAGTGACATGGTAAACATTTTTACTAACACGTATATTACATCATTATGAATCTAACGCAACTTGAACTGGTCAAAACAGAGCTTAAACGGAGATTTTATAGCTAAAACAGGATCAGGGGCAAAATTGTAAATACTTGGATTTGGATTTTTGAATTAAAATAAATAAAAACGGATTCTGAATCAAGCCAGGGACGGCAGGTTCTATATAGCAAAAGCTCAGGGGCCTGTCTGCAAAACGTATGGCGGTGGTCGACGCTGCCAGGGTCAACGACCATGTGGTGGAGTTTGGTTGGCTAGGGAGGTAGACCGGGACCCTGTGCTATGAACTGAGATCGTGGACTGAGCCCACACTATAGCAGTGGACCAGCACGGTGGGGCTCCATTGCCGGCATGGAGTGGTTCACCGGCGAGCTTGAAAAGCGGGCTATAGGCCTCGGTTTGCCTCGGTAAAGGCACAGGAGGATAGCGGAGGCAAAGGTGAACTCACCAAGGGGTTTCTCGATAGCAGAAGACGAATGATGATGACCTATGGCTCGGTGGGGAGGCAACAGTATTCTTGCGGAGTTCAGTGGCGGATCTAGGAAATAAGTTAGGAGGGGCTTATCTCATAATCTTTCATCCCTAGCCTCTCCTTCTAAGCTTGAATATGTGCAAATTTGTAGTGGGGGCTTAGGAGGGGCTCCATGGTCCGAGCAGCGGTAGCGGGGGCTCGAGCCCACCCCGCCCCGATGCTGGATCCGCCCCTGGTGAGGTGAGCAACACAAAGAGCGGGAGAGAAGGAGGGGAAGGCATCGGCACGTTCATCACCTCGGCTCGGTGCACGGTAACGGGTCGTGAATGGTGGTGAAACGGCGGGCGGCATCAACGGGTGCGGCGACTTTGGCTCCCAATGGCGAGATCCAAAACACGCGCGCAGCGGGCTATCTAGGGCACAGTGGCAGTGAGATGTTAAACGGGGACGTGGTAGGGCCCTCGGGCTTTATAGGGGTGGCTCGGCGTGGTCTACATGTAGGAGATGCCGATAGAACTGGGATCGGCTTCGGCAATTTCCAACGGAGAGAGAAAGGGAGAGTCCATCTTGGACGGAGGTAGGAGAAAGGAACGGGTGAGGCTAACAGGGTGGACTCACACCTCAGTGGAATAAAGGCACGGAGCCAGTGCGTCAGTTGGACAGAGAGGGAGAGAGAGTGCCCGCGTGGGCTTTAGAAGGAGAGGGGAGCAACGATGCGGCTTTAGCTGGGCCTCGGCCGGGTTGGCCCAAGAGGGATGGCACATGCTGAGCGAGTAAGGGAAAGGGAGCTGGGCTCCGGGATGGCACTGGGCCGTGGGCAGCTGCGGGTTGGAGCAGGCCAAACAGGCCAGAAGCCAAGAAGGGAGAAAGGGAAAGGTATTTTCCTTTTCTTTTTATTTCCAAGAGTTTTCAAATCCATTTTCTTGCATTTGAAATCAAGAACCAGGCGGTGCTCGGATGGCTAGCACAGCTGGCGAGCGTGAAGCCGGAGCGAGTTTGATTCCTGGGAATCCAACTCGCGTCTCTCACTAGGGTTTGCCCCCAATAAATTTAGTTACCTCTCACGCGTGTAGCCACAAAGGGAATACGACGTGTCCGTCGTCTACAAAGCCATGGATGGACCCGGTGATCTCATGAAGGACGCGATGTGATCTGAGTGTAGTTGTAGGGTTGTTTGTGTACGCGTGGTGTGAGTGTGGTGTGCGTGTGTAGGATTGGTGTGAGTACGTATATGAGCAGATACTACAGCTGTACCCAGATGAGAGGTATAAAAAAACATTTGAAATCACTTTGAATTTTGGTTCAAAACCACTCCGTACAGTAAAACATATGCACCAGCATGTATGCATAACAATGTTGCTGCATCCTATGATGAATTTTAATTTAATGAAAAATATTATTTTCCTACATTTCATGAGCACAAAAATTCATAATTAAATCAATTTACCTCTATTTCAAAAGGAGCAAATTTTAGGATGTTACAACAAAATGATTTCTTAATGTGCTCCACTCTTAACCATAGATATTTTTTTCATGTTCTGGTGTATTTGCATGTGTTCGAGTTGAAGGACTCATAAGCATACTTAATATAGCCATGTTAGTGTTTAACAACTCACACATGTTTTATTCTGTGAGAAGTAAAGTAGTATAATTGAATTTCTTACTTTCATAGACAATAACTGGTGCTGGATTTTGATATATATGAATGCATGTCGCTATGCTAGAAAACTTTTGATATGTTAACGTATGCCCTATGCTTTTTGGAAAGTTGTGAAGTGAGTTTCACCCAAGTTCTTTTCTGGTACTAGACTGCTACAAATATCCCTTTGGTTGAAGCATATAAGTCACACTTCGAGGCCTTTCATGAGTATCTAGATATTATCCACATCTTATAGACTGTGACTAGCAGTCGAACTCATATAGGTGTGTTTCTTCTAGGATGTTCTGTAGGAAAACATCAATGCTTAAATAAGCCACTCGGATCACATTAAGGAATTAACCATCCTGCCATACAACATTGGAGAAATAGTGCATCTCAAACGAATCAAACTTTAACATAAGTGGTCTCTCCCTCAATCATCCACTAGTTTGTTTCAGCATCCTATTTCATGGGATCTCCGATCACATAGGATAGGTTACCACTATGGAATGATTTCAAGTGGGTCTCAAACCGAACTCCCTCGATGCACCTTCTATCACATTGCGTGACAGACCTTTTGTGAACTGACCTGCCAGATTATTTGATGTATGGACATAGTCCAATGCAATTACTACGGAGTTTCTCAGTTTTCTGACATATTTTAACTGCCTTTTCACATGCCTTGTAGATTTTATGTTATCCCTAGAACTGTTTACCTTAATTATAACTGTTTGGTTGTCATAGTTCATAGAAATAGCCAGTATATGTTTTTCGACAACCAGTAAATCTACAAGGAGTTCATGATGCCACTCATCCTCAATGCCAGCGGTATCTAATGCTGTGAGTTCTGCTTCTATTGTTGACCTCGTTAAGATGGTCTGCTTGCAAGACTTTCATGAAACAGCGCCACCTCTAAGTGAGAACACATATCTACTTGTGGCGTAAATATCATTAGCATTAGATATCCAATTCGCATCACAGTAACCCTCCAGTACCCTTGGGTACCCGGTGTAGTGAATGCCATAGCTCAAGGTTCCTTTCAGATAGTGCAACACCCTCTCAAGAGCATGCCAGTGTTTATCTCCCAGATTTGAAATAAACTGGCTAAGTTTGCTCACGGCAAACGAAATATCAGACCTTGTTGCACTCGCCAAATACATGAGTGAACCAACAATTTGAGAATATTTCAATTGATCTCGTGCTACTCTGTGATTTTTCCTTAATAGCACACTTAGGTTATAGGGAGTAGGAGAAGATGTGCATTCACTATATCCAAAGCGATTTAGCACCATTTTCACATAGTGGGATTGCACAAGTGTTATCCTACCATTTCCTTCCCTCAATAGCTTTATGTTAAGAATAACATCAGCTTCACCCAAGTCTTTCATTTCAAAGTTATTAGACAGAAAATCTTTCACTTTCTTAATCACATTAATATTATTTTCAACAATTAAAATATCATCCACATACAAGCACAAAATTACACATCCCCCACCATACCAATAATAGACACATTCATTAGCTTCATTCACAGCAAAGCCAGCTAATGTCAACGTTTTGTCGAACTTCTCATGCCACTATTTAGGAGCTTGCTTTAGACCATACAAGGATTTTAATAATTTACAAACCTTACCCTCTTGACTTTTTGCTACAAATCCATCAGACTGATCCATGTATATCTCTTCCTTAAGCTTTTCATTCAAGAAAGCTATCTTAACATCTATCTGATGAACGAGAAGATCGTATGAGGCAGCCAAGGAAAGCAACACGCATGGTCCTCAAATGGGTGACTGGTGAATAAGTACAAAATAGTCCTCGCTTTCCTTTTAAGTATAACATTTAGCCACTAGTCTCGCCTTGTACTTCTTAATAGTATCATCAGACCTGAGCTTCTTTTTAAGGACCCATTTACACCCGACTAGTTTGCATTCGTAAGGACGATCAACCACTTTCCAAGTTCCATTAGACATAATAGAGCCCATCTCACTTTTAACAACTTTCTTTCACAAGTCAGAGTCAAGAGATGCATATGGCTTAACTATGGTTGTGGGAGTGTCATCCACAAGGTATATAATATAGTCTTTACCAAAGGATTTTAGAACCCTCCGTCTCTTACTCTTTCGAGTGATTATATTATTATCCTCCTTAGGAATTTCTTCATAGGTTTCAACATCAGTGTGTATTACCGGTTCATGTGTCTCAAACAGAAAAATCGATTCATGACTAGAAGTGCTAGGTCTATTTTTCATAGGAAATTCTCTCTTAAAAAATGTCACATCTCTAGATTCCATAATTATACCAACAACTATATCAGGAACACCAGAGTTTATTATTAAAAATCTATGACCCATGCTGTGAATAGCATAACCAACACAATCAATGCGGACGAGCTGATAGCTCGGGTGGTTTGTCTCCGTCGTGAGATAGCACCGGTCTGGGGTTTGAACCCCGACTGCCGCAGGCACTCCTTCACTGTGCGTAGTTAAGTGTGGGCAAAAAAACCCCCTCGCCTGCCTTGCTTCCCAAAGCACAGAAGAATTTAGCCCGGCCTACTCATAGGGTAACGGTCTCCTGTGTGAGGGCGGGGCGGGGGTTCGGGGGTTTTCTTAGCCTGCATGAGAGGTCCTTCCTCTTAGTGCGTAACCGTTCAGGGAACGTCTATCCCCCCGTAGGTCGAGTTTTTTTAAAGACACAATCCACAGTTTTTAGTATAAGCTTTCGCTTTTTGTTTATTAGCACATCACCTTTGCCAAACAACTTCAAGTGCGCAGGTAAGAAAGATTTAATCTCTTCTTCTCTCATTCCTCGAATGGTGTAATTTATTTACTCTTTGTGGACACCCTATTCAGGACATGACACACTGTCAAAATTGCCTCACCCCACCATTCCTTAGATAGTCCCATAGTCTCTAACGTGGCGTTAACCAACTCAGTTAGAGTGCGGTTCTTTCGCTCTGCAATCCCATTAGACTGTGTTGAGTATGGTGGCGTCCTCTCATGAATAATACCATGCACTGCGTAAAACTCAGAAAATTCGTTTGAGAAATATTCTCCCCCCCGTGATCAGACCGCAAACGTTTAATTTTCTTCTCAAATTGATTTTCTTCAACTTTATAGATCTTAAAATAATACAATGCTTCATCTTTATTTTTAATAAATATATATAGCAAAATTGAGTGCAATCATATATTAATGTTATGAAATATCTCTTGACACCTTTGGTCAACTCTCCATTCATCTTACAGAGATCAGAATGGATTAGTTCTAACGGTGCCAAATCGTGCGCCGTAGCAGCCTTATGAGGCTTGCCAAGTTGCTTTGATTCAACACAAACATGGCATTCAGAACCTTTGACCAAATCAAATTTTGGAATTAAATTTAAACCAGCTAAGCGAGTCATGCAACCAAAATTAATATAACATAAGCGTGAATGCCAAATATTTGTCTCATTATCGTGGCTGACATGGTTGATGAAATTAAAACATGTATCAGTTGTTTTAAAAAAAACATGTATCAGTTAAAGACAAGCGAAACAAGCCTCTGCTCTCATAGCCTTTTTCAACGAAAGTACCACACTTAGAAAGTACACACTTATTAGATTCGAACACAAGTTTAAAACCATCATGACACAACAAAGAACCACCAATCAAATTCTTCTTTATTGAGAGGATATGATGCACGTTCTTTAGCTACACGATTTTTCCCGAAGTAAGCTTCAGATCGACCGTACCAACACCACGTACAGTCGCACGTGCCCCGTTCCCCATCAACAAGGAGTAAGTCCGCCTGACCTGATAAGAAGAAAACAAGAAAACATTAGCACACACATGGATATTTGTTCTTGTATCAACCCACCAATTAGGTGAATGACAATCTGAAAGAATAGTAGGCAATAAATTATCATACCCCGTTGTTCTTGCATCAGTCTCAAAAGTGTTTGCTGTTTTCTTATTTGGCTTCCACTTAGCCTCCTCGCACTCTCTAGCATAGTGCCCAGGCTTGCCACAAGTAAAATAATTTTCCTTTTTCTTGTTCTTCTTCTTCTTCTTAAAAAGGAGTGATAGACTTTTGTTTGAGTTCTTACTGAAATTTCTTCTTGTGGGATTTGGGAGGATTTTTCTGCACCACATGTGCACTAGAACTTCCCTCACCAACTTTCTTGCCACGGATGTCTTTTGCTCTCATCTTCTCTTTAACATCCAAAGAGCCAATAAGCTCGGCAATGCCAAACTCCTGTCTCTTATGTTTCAGAGAAGTAGTAAAATCTATCTAAGTATGTGGTAGCTTAGCAATGATACAACCTGCCACAAACTTATTAGGGAATACACAACCAAAAATTTTGAGCACTTTTGCCAATGTTTGTATCTCATGAGCTTGTTCCACTACAGAACGGCCATTGACTATCTTGTAGTCATGAAACTGCTCCATGACATACAACTTGGAACCAGCATCAGAAATCCCATATTTGACCTCAAGTGCTTCCCACATCTCTTTACCAGACTGCAGCGGCACATATGCATTGACAATGGAGTCTGCTAGCACGCTAAGTATTGCTGCTTTGAAGTCGTGTCCACATGTTGGAACGTACACTCCTCTTCAGGAGTATGCGGCCCAACCGATCTTGGTTTGGCAACAAAGTAGTAATACATCGTAGTCACAGAATGCACTTCTGCTGCCACCTCTTGTAATGAGTGCCCTCAAAGACACTCGGTTTCAGTATACCCGCAAAGCCGACTACCAAAAGTTGCCTATCACGTTTTTTGGATTATTAGATATTTAGACAATTTTAGTAGCAATTTAATCCAGAAAAAGATAGTAAACAATATGATCATGTTGGTGACATCATGTATGTACTTGTGTGCCTTAATCGTGACGATCATGTAGATGATACTCAAAGTAAGGATTGATAGCCAAGACATTAAAAGGTTCATTCCAGAGACATACCCAGCGGTAGAGCCGGATGCACTCGAAAACATAGTGCTTATCGGTGTAGTCGTCCCGCTCGATGTAGTGTAGATGAGAAGCCGTGCCAATCACCAGCGATCCTCTAGAAAGAAGAGGACGAAGCGACTCTTCACCCGAGTAGGCGAATTTGAAGACAGCAAGCGTTCCGGAGGCCTACTCTCCCAATTCCTGTGCTCGCGGAAACCAGGATGGGAAATTTGGCCGCAGTGGAAGCAGTGGATGTGTTTGCGTGTTGGGCCGAGAGAGAAGAAAGAGGATGTGAGCTTTTCTTTTATCTCCAAAGCCAGGAAAGCCAAAGGACCACACGGGATCTCCAGGAGTCAGAAGCACAGGAGACGCTACGGGAAGAGTGGAGGAGGCGCTGCCTTTCCAGAGGCCTACTCTCCCAATTCCTGTGCTTGTGGGAACCAGGACGGGAAACTTGGCTACAGCGGTAGCAGTGGGTGTGTTTGCGTGTTGGACCAAGAGAGAAGAAAGAGGAGGCAAGCTTTTCTTTTGTCTCCAAAGCTAGGAAAGCCAAAGGACCACACGGGATCTCCAGAAGTAGGAAGCCCAGGATCTCCGGGAGTAGGAAGCACAGGAGACGCTAGCACTTATGATGCTACAGGAGAAAACTCCCGTAACTTTCTCCATAACTTTCCTTATTAGGGCCAGAAACTCCTGAAATTCCTAATGACCTCATAATTAGCTTGAGTGGCAAAACTTTTCATATCTTGCACTGTGTGCATCTTGTCGACCGCAGCATGGCATGGTCACGTCTCTTCTCAACTTTCTCAATGTAGGCAGACACAATCCACACATATAAGTTGAGTCAACATCCGGTCAATATCCTACATGGGACTAAACAATATTGCGCACATTATTTAATATGGGCCTTATAATTTATTTGATTTAATTAGATAATATATAGGCTGACCCACGTTAAATCTAATAGGCACATACTTGTGAACAGTGACACCCTCAGCGTCCATGGTAAAGAAATAAGAAAGATAGGTTACCACCTGACGCGCGCTCACCGGCAAGCCACGTCTCCGACGAATGCGACCAGAGCTGAGGACAACGCTTCCTTAGCTCCCTCCACCTCCGAGCTTTGAATGACGTAGATTTCCATCCCAGGGCGGCAACTGGCAGACATGAGGCGCGACGATGGTAGTGTAGGCACCGGCGACGGGGTGCAAGACGATGGTGAAACTGCACAGACCGGGGGTGGACAGGTTGAGCGACCAGTGGACAGGTATCAACCTGATACAGCAGTGCCATCAGAGTCCGGTTGCATCCTCGGGTGGGGGTGGTGGAGAGTTCCTCCCAACCCAGCACCTCGGGCGGCCACGCTCTGCGCCAAGGCCAGCGCCACCCCTACGCCAGCAACGGCAGGGCGGCATGGTGTCCTTCCTCGTTACAACGTAGACACCTGGACGGATTGCAAGCATGCTATAGCCACGTGATCCATCGCAAAAAAGTTGAAGTTGTGGCCCACGAGCTCGGGGGTGGGGGATCGGACAAGTGACCCGGCGCGGACACAGCAGTTGCGAGTGGTCCGTGCGCTTATGCCGCTGACAGGAGACAAGGTCAGTCCAAGGGCCCCCACTCTCCGCGTCAGTGACAACAACTGGGGCCAAGGCGGGGCGAGGAGCGACCGAGCCTCGGCCACAGCCTTACCCTTCCCCTTGGCTACAACAATGACGGAGGGAGAAATGTAGCGCTCGTCAGAGTCACCAACTCACCATCCTCCAAGGAATCCAACAGGATTAGTGTAACTTGTACAAGCAAAAGCAACGGGCCTGTGTATATAGCTTTATGTGATTTACAGAACAAGATTAGTGTCAGAAGCAGGATTAGCCACACAAACGACGACACTCAGCACACATCCCTGAAACAGACCGACTGACGAAACAAAAATTCGTGCAGAACAGAAATGAAGGGCAACATGAAACACGAGACCATGCAATCAATCTCCAAGGCTCATCACTCATCAGGGCGCTGTTGTGTCCGTCCATCAAACGTTTTGCTCACCGACGAGGTCCTCCATATCCTCATCCGTGGGCGTCCTTACCAGAGCTCCGGTGTCCACAACCACGGGCAGCTCCGGCCTCTCCATCCTCTCCGGCATGGTCTTGTCCCCAACCCCGGGCGGTTTCGGCCTCTCCATCCTCTCCAGCATGGTCTCTTCCCCAACCGCTGGCGGTTCCGGCCTCTGCACCCTCTCCGGCATGGTCTCCATCCCCATGTAGGAGAGGAGGAGCCAGACATTGGAGAGGTACTCGCCGCCGTTGGCCAGGCTCTTGGCGTGCAGGTACCCACGGCACCTGCCGGCGGAGAAGCAGAGCATCTCTACCCACACGCCCTGGATCACCGCCCACATCTTATCATCCGCGAGCTCTCTTGCTCGAATCATGAGCAGCTCCTCCTCGTCGGTTATAAGATTCCTCTCCACGAGGTCCTTGAGCTGCTTGTTCTTCTTGTCGATCTCGTTGATGACCGCCTGTGCACTGTTAGAGAAATCCTTCACCATTTTCTTCTCCTTCTCTTCCTCCGTGGCCTTGGAGCTCATTTTTACCTCCGCGTTCTCTTGCTCGTTCTTGGTGGACTTCTCCGCCTTCGTTTCGTCGTTCTCTGACTTGTTCTCCTCCTTCGTTTGCTTCTTTTTGTTCTCCATGTTGATGTACTCCTCTGCCTTGTTCTTGGCGCTTTCCACGAGTTGAGTGAGCCTCTCCTCCTCCTTCGTTAGCTTGTTCTTTTCCTCCAGCTGGATGAACTCCTCTGCATTCTTCTTGGCGTTTTCCACTTCCTGCATTATGGAAATATCCTTACCCTCCAGGAGCAGCTTGTCTGCCTTTTTCTTTGCCGAATCCATGGCCATCTTCAGATTCTTCATCTTCTCGTTCCTGTCCTTCAGGTCATCGTTGAACTCCTTTTTTTTCTCCTTAGCAAATTCCTTAAGCTCGTTGGCGACCGCCCAGGCTTTGTGAACAACATTTTCTGAGCCGAGAGGCCCGAGACCAATGGTGCTTTTCACCTTCTGGATCACCTTCCGCACCATCTCGTTCTCGGACCTTGGTGGACGCGCTTTCTTCCCGGTCGGCTCTAGCTCTGCCTCCGCTAGCTCATCCTCCGGCGGCGGCTTGAGTATCTTCCTGAGCTCGAGGAATGTTGCCCTGAAGAGCCTGCACCTGGCACCGGGGATCAGCATCTCTGGCTTCACGAACAGCAGGTACGCCATGTAGTTGGACATCATCCTGCTGTGGCGGGTGGCGTCGTGGCCGGTGTCCACGTGGTCGAAGTAGCAGAACTCCGTGGCGAGGTGCCAGAGGAGGACGCTCTCGTCGAAGGGCCTCCGCAGGCTCTTCTCGATGGCCTTCGGAATCCGGACGCGGCATCCCTCCGTCTCCAGTGTCTGTTGCCTCTCCTTGATGGCGCATCCCTCCCACAGCAGTGTCCGCCGGCCGCGGCTGTCGTTGAACAGCCGGTAGTCTCTCACGGCCGCGGCGGCGTTGCACTCGGATTTCCCTATGTAATCTTTCCACCCGCGGGCGACGTGGTCGTAGACGAGCGTGGTGACGCCGCGGGACGGTTGGGGCGGCGCCGTGCACCAGAGCCGGTCCAGGAGGCCCCTGGCTCCCAGCAGGCGGGCGAGCGCCCAGAACCACGGGTGCTTCTCGTTGTGGGCGAGGTAACCGATGAGGTTGTACTGGGCGAGCTTGTCGTCGGGCCGCGGCAGGCCCGACGCCAGGACCAGGCACGCCGAGACGAACTCCAGCGCGGCGGTGCAGCCGAGCAGGACGTAGGTGACGACGACGTCGGAGCGGTCGTACACGCCGCGGTGTGTCTTCTGGAACAGTCCAATGACCACGAACGTCACCAGCGCGACGGCGGCGCGCAGCAGGCCGCCGAAGCTCGCCTTGTGCTTAGTGTACAGGCGGTCGAACGCCTTGGAGAGGGACGAGCGCACCAGGTCGTGCACGTCGGCGGCTCTCGCGGAGCGCGGCGCCACGAGCCGCAGGTTCCGGAGCCGGATGGAGTAGGGGTGGCCACGGTCCACGAAGAGGTGGTACGGCAGGTCAGCCAAATCGTCCTCGAAGAGCTCCACAGGCTGGGTCCCCGGGTTGGCGACGGACTTGGCTGCGGCCTGCACGTACTTTTCCTGCGAGTTGATGTCCTCCTTCTGCTGCGCGTCGTCGTCGAGGGACTCGAGTGTTGCTTCCAGTCGTGAATCGGAGGAGTTCATGATGCTCGCCACCGTCGCGTTCTTGAGAGCCCATGGCTTCTCCAGGCACTTGAGGATCCCGGGGACGAAGAGCAGGATCGCTGCTCGCAGTAGGATCATGTCACCTGACCACCATGACTTGCGGAAAACGTAGATGGCGATGGTGATCTAGCACATGCATAGGCAAATGTGAGTCATAAATAGTGTTCCACAAGGCACTATTGGGCGCGCTTAAGCACTAGGTGGAAGGTCACCGCCTCGCCTAAGGGGTAGGCCAGGGAAAAAAATATCGGCCGGTAGAATCTGAAATTTCCGAGATATCCCATTTACCGGCTGGGTCCGAAATTTTTCCTCTATCGTCTGAAATTTTCATATTTTTAAAATTTTGTCATCTAAATAGACGCCAAAGCCCACCCAATGCTCTGACCTTAATCCATGTTTAATTTTCTCTCCCCTTCTCTTCTAAGTTCAAGTTGCCACCACCGCAACACACTCAGCATGCTCCAGCCATGTCACCGCCCTCCTCATTGAATAAGCAATTGATAATATGTTTTATTTAGTTTTTTATATTAGATTATTTAGAAATGATATATGTGCTTTCCTGAACAAAATGAGTCATTTTTTGTCTAAATTTCTTCCGAAATTTTATTTCTATCGCCGATAAATTTTCGATATATCTGATATTCCCGTTTATCAGTGATCACCGAGATTTTTTAAATACCGGTAGAGAAAACCTCGGCGTAGGTTGAGCCTAGGCGGCATGCTTGCAGATCCCGAGCAGCGCTGCATGAGGGGTCGGAGTGATGGCTAGTGGCGGCGGAGGCAGCGAGCGCGGCTGTGAGGAGGCTAGCTGTGGGTGCGACCAGGAGGCAGGGGACTTCAGGTGGTGGCAGAGGTTGCAGGGATGTTACGCGGCTGCGGCGAAGAAACAGGGACAGCGGGGCTGCGCAGACGGGACAGGAACAACCTGGGGGCGACGAGCGGCTCGGAGGAGGCAGGGATGGTGCGATGGGTGGCGCGGCAGTTGTGACTTGGAGTCATGCGGTCAAGTTGGGAGCAGCAAATGGATAAGGTGAGTGGTGAGGTCATTGTGCTGCTTTTATGGGCCTTCCTATATAACTCTTGATCCACTGGTCTCCTGTTTCTTCTTTTCTTTTAGACTTTTAGAAATAAATATGCATAGATATGAAATGCCCAGGCATGCCTAGGCACGCCTAAGCTTTAGACCGAGGGTCACCACCTAGAGAGCGTCTACTGCCTCATCTTTTAATTAAGGAATAGATTGATGAGTTTCCTATTCTCCCATGTTTCGCCTTCCTTCACTTCTGTGAGGCCCCTGTCTCGCACGCTGCCTCCGTGGATGAAGCCCGTGAAGCCGAGAGCTCAGGCTGCCGCTCAGCTGCTGTTGGTCTATCTTCCCCAATACATCCCCCACCACCATCTCACTACTACTTCTTTAGACCTTATTTAGATGTGTATGTATTCATCCCAATCCACATATGTTAAAGTGGATTGGAGTGGAATTAAATCAAGTTCCATTCTATTCCACTCGAATACACGTGGACTGAGGTGAATACATATGCATCCAAACAAGGCCTTAAGCGGAAAAAAAATTCTCTGCATCACGTATGCAGAGAGGACTGTGCAGCACGGTTTGGTTACTGTACAAAGTCATCCTTGGCCAATCTCGTTCATGTCCCATCCTTCCATCCGGTGATTTCACTAATCACACCATCATTATGTAGCAACAGGCCAGACGATCCACGGTGTGAACGGCATCTGGGCCATGCTGCACCAAATCCTCTATGCATCAGTGAATTTTCATCTGGGCCATGGTTGAAAATTGTTGTGAAACCAATTGAAACTGATAATTTTTCATGTTAAAAAACGGTTCATAATATAGAAAACGAAAACGGTCAATTCGAAATATTTCTGTTCCGTTTTCATCTGGTCATCTGGTCGAGGCGCAGGCGGCGTCGGCACAGCGGCATCACCCGACGACGGTGGAACGCCGTCGCTACTGCCGCCGCCGTCAGGCCTCGAGCACGAAGCTGCTGCAGCGCCGCCAGCAACGGGTCCAGGCGCGGCTTCTCGACGTCCGGCACGCCGTACACCCAGTTGTCCTCCCGGGCGGTCAGCACGCGGCCGGTATACTTCGGCAGCTGGTTCTCGTCGTTGCGGAGGTAGAACCAGCCCGTGTGCCACCCGCTGTTCGAAGAGATGAGGCGCGCCGGGATATACTGGTCCGTCCGACTCGACCTCAACTGAAGGACGCAGCTCCCTACCCGCACTGCGTAGAAGGCGCCCTTCGCTCCCGCGTTCCGCGCGAAAAGCTCGGCCTTGAAAAGGTGAAGCCACAGGTTCCACTGCGGCTCCACCCCGAGGTATCCCTCGCAGACCGCCGCGAAGATGGCGGCCTGCGCAATGGCGTTGGGGGCGAGGTGGTGGAGCTCCACCCGGTAGTAGTGGAGGAGCGCCCGCATGAAGACCGACGACGGGATACCGAACCCCCGTTCGTGGAAGCTTACGAAGCTCACCACGTAGCCTTCCGGGGGGGCCGGCTCCCGATGGGTCGACGGCGGCGCGATCCACTCCGGCCGCGACCGGCTCATCCTCGGCCGCAGCAACCCATCCGCGACCAGCTCCTCCAGCTTCTTCTCCGTCACGGAAGAGGAGGCCCAGCCGTCGGTAGCAAGGAATTGGCTCTTTCCAGCCATCAGCGCCGACGGGAAGGAAAAGTGTGGAGAAAAAGGGCGGCGGCGGCGGCAATGCAGACGGAAAGCGCAAGGGGGCTAGGGTTTCCTAAGGCAAAGGATGGCAAGAACGCAAAGAACCGGAGGGGAACACAGACCCCCGGGCCTCGTTTTTATAGACCGGGAAGAAGTTCAACGGCCGCGCGAAAAGGTAGGAACAGTTTCCCGTAATAAATGCGCCCACCTAACCGTCCTTCGTGCCTTACAGGAGCGGGGCACGTTGCCGTCCCCACGCAGTAACCGAACGCCACGCCGCCCACTACCGCGCCGATCTCGCCCTAAAAAGGCGCGCCTGGCTAAACGGGCGGGGCGAGATCCGCGGACGGATATTCCGAGATTCCGCTAACGGGCTCCGGGCCCGCTTTAAGTCTCGAGGGGACAGAGGCTGGCCCTCGACCTGGGTTTCGACAGCCGCCCTCGAGCACAGAGCAAGGGACGACCAGGGATGCGCTCATACATGGCCAGGGCTCGAGCCACGCTCTCGAGGCACCCCAGGACGTATTCGAGGCCAGAGGACGAGGTCGAAGCAGGAATCCCCACGGGGGAGGCAACGAGCCCTCGGATCCCGTCGAAGGGAACCGACATCCGCACGACCACTCCTTGGCATTTTCGTAGAGTGCCTCCGGGCCACAAGCCGACTCCTAACGACTGGAGCACGAACTCTCACTCGAATCTCCCCGCTAGCAGCTCACCGGAGATCGCCGGACTCGCCCGAACGGGGTAGTACGACGTTCCCCACCCCTCCTCTTCCTTTCCGAAGGAAGAGCGCGAGGGACGGACAACGAAAGACGGTAGGGACTCTGATCGACCTCGTGCGCGCGAGGCTCGGGGGCTCGGCCGCATCAATTACTCCCTGATAAAATATAAACAAGACCTCGGAGGAGATTTTCTCAATACTCCACCGAGGCCTCGGGGGCTACACCCGGCGGGTGCGCTCGCGCGCCCCCACCGGAAAAGTACTGAGAACACCTAGGCATCCCTACTAAAAAAGATAAACGACGCTATGACTCCAGTTCATCGGTAAAAAGCCTCAAGGAGAGTGAACGTACACTCACCTAAAGGCTCGGGGGCTACTGTCGGTACCAATAGTATAGGGGTACCCACATTTAACGATAATAAAAACTAAAACGATTAAGTCACGATAAATCACAACCCACTACGTGCGACAGGTCCGCCTCGTACGAGGCCGGCTCGACAAAATGCCTCGACCGCGTCCTGTCTCCGACTCGTACGAGGCCCCCTCGACGGGAGGCCTCGACCGTGCTCCGACCCGCGCGGGGCTCGACCGCCCCCCGGGAGCGTTACGACTCGCGTGAGCCCGGGTCGAGGCGCTCGACCCCATCAGTCTCTACCTACCACGGGACGAAAAGTCAGAGCATTTAATGCAACCTACCAACCATCACCTACCGGCATGGCCACGGTCTGGATCGGCGTGGGAACAATACCTGTGTCAGTTTTCACTGTTTCACCGCCCATCCCGTGATGGGAGGTGAAAAACGTCACTATTCCCACCATGCCTCATCATGTGCGTCACTATTAACCCTCGAGGGAGGATACGACGAGATCCGTATGCCGTAGTTCCGGGGATTCGGACTTATCCGTTCGGCCTCGACCCTACCTCGACCCGACCTCGACCACCGACACAGCGCAACAAGGAAGAAAGGACGGTATGGCACGGTGCTCCGGGTCATTTCGGCACCTCACCTTCTACGACATCACGTGCCCAGGGATGGCCTCCCATTCCTAGGGTACGTCGCTACAGTTATCTCAAACAGGGATCGACAAAACATCGTTTCAAGGCCCCCGTTGTCTTGGTCTCCTCACGTCCTATAAAAGGGAAGGCCGGGGCTCTACAAGGGGGGAGGAGGATCAGACGAACAGCTGGACACACACCACGTAGCGACCAACATCTCAAGCAATCATCTTGTACTCTTTCTTTTCCCTTTTGAGACTTGGGCTCGACACCCTCTCTCGCAAGCTTGTAACCCCTACGCAAGCACCTCTGTGCAAGGAAATACAAATCTCTCTCACCCCCGCTGGACGTAGGGCCTTCTTTTGCCCGAACCAGGATAAACCCCCGTGTGTTCTCCTTGCATCACCATCCAGGAAAGGGACACGCAGCATTTTACTCGTTGGTTTAGGACCCCCTCGGGTCTGAACACCGACAGTTGGCGCGCCAGGTAGGGGACGCTGCGTGCTAACGTCGCTTTCCCGCCTTTTCCCTGGATGGCTGACCCCGGACGCCCTATCCCGTTGGCCACGGTGATCTGGTTCGGGAGTTTGGAGTTCATGTCGCTCGGCTATGGCTATGATATGGTCCTGCTCCCGCCAAGACATCCTACCGATGAGGATTACGAGCTCTCCCAGCCTGGGGGAGCAATCCGCCGGTACCGTCGCTCCAGGCTGGCGCGAGCCGCTCGGCGGCGGCGAGCCCGGCGCAACCATCGTCTCCACCTGACGGAGGGCAATGGGATTCCCCGGTTCGGCGCTTCCCAGTCAGACGCCGGCCCGGATTTTCTCGTGGAAAGTCTGGGCAGGAAGGGCCTGGCCGAGGACAGCATGCCAGCGGAGAACCCCGCCACTCCTCCGCCTGGTGCGACGTCGCTGCCCCGTGCCTCCCTCCCGACAAGGGCGGCAACATCACCTTCGCCGTTTCCGGTTGGGCTGGTTCCGGTTGCCCAGACGTACGCTTCCTCTGTGGGCACTTGCATGAGTGCTTATGAGGAACTCCCTGGGCACCACCTGCGCTCCGCCCTTGACCTCGTCGCGTCCACGCCGGCTTCTGATTACCTGGACTCTACTGAGGCGCCAGGAACAGAACCCCGTGTGGCCGCTTCCCCACGCCGCAACCCCGGTAGCGGCCCACAACGACCATACATCCCCCCGTCGTACTATTATTTCGGCGCCCCTGACTCCGACTCGGCTGATGACACCTACGATCCGACCCGCGAGTGCTTCAACGTCGATGTTGAAGGCGCGTCGGATTCGCAGGAAGAACAGCCGGTCAGAGGAAGGCACACGCCCCCTCATGACGGGCACCCTGCCGGGCAAGGCGAGGCTCAGCTCCTTGCGGATCAGGGGGCGCAGCTCGACCAAATCCGCGAGTTGCGGGAGAGGCTCGACGAAGAACAAGAAAATCTGCGTCTACTCCAACAAACTCTCGAGCATGAGCGTGCGGAACGCGTACTTGGCGGGAGAGCTCGCGAAAGAGCTCGCGACGTCAACCGCCGCATCGACGAGGACCGGATGACCGATCCTCCGGTCTTCGCTCGAGCCAGCCAGAATGTCGTCGCCGCCGCCATGCTCCTCCGCAACATGCCCGAGCCATCGAATTCCGAAGCGCGCCGGGCTCGAGATGAGATCCGAGAACTCCTGGAGACCGCTGCCCTGCAGCAGGCCGAGAGCTCTGCCTCGAGGCGACGCGAACCCGCCTCGGAGCGGCTCGCGGAGCCCTCTCGGCGAGAGAGAGAGGCCTCGGTTCATCCCGAACCTGCCCGACGGATCCGGATGGTTCCCGCCCCTGAGCCCGTCGCTCATGACCAAGCGCCTCGAGACACCCGTGGCAACATCGTCGAACGCCGCACGCGCAAGCACGGTGACGGTGTGGCTCGGGGCTACCACGTGCACAGGGGCGGGCGCTATGACAGCTCGGAGGATCGCAGCCCTTCACCCGAGCCTCCGGGCCCTCGGGTCTTCAGCAAGGCAATCCGTGAGACGTTACTCCCGGCGCGGTTCCGCCCTCCTACGACTCTTGCCAAGTACAACGGCGAGACCAAACCCGAACTTTGGCTCGCCGACTTCCGCTTGGCATGCCAGTTGGGCGGGGCCACCGACGACCGAGTCATCATCCGCCAACTCCCCCTGTTCCTCTCCGACACCGCTCGAGCCTGGCTCGAGGACCTGCCACCCCAACAGATCCACGATTGGGGTGATCTCGTAAGGGTGTTCGAAGGAAACTTCAAGGGAACTTACATGCGCCCCGGCAACTCGTGGGACCTCCGGAGTTGCAAGCAGAAGCCAGGTGAATCCCTCCGGGATTACATTCGGCGTTTCTCCAGGCAACGCACGGAGCTCCCCAATGTCACCGACTCTGATGTGATCATGGCCTTCCTCTCGGGCACCTCTTGCAAGGAGTTGGTCCGAGAGTTAGGCCGTCACACCCCACTCACTGCCAACGGGCTGATGGACATCGTCACCAACTTCGCCGCCGGCGAGGAGGCAGTTGGTGCCATCTTTGGCGGCGAGCAGGACACTGGGAAGCAGAAAGCCGACGATCCCGTGAGCTCCACTCGGGGCTCCAAAAGGAACAACCGCAAGAAGAAGAAGGGCCAGCAGGGCAAGCTCGAGGCCCCGGCCGACGAGCTTGTCGCTGCTACCGAACGCAAAAAGCCTCGAGGCCCCCCCGGCGGGGGCATCTTCGACAAAATGCTTAAAGAACCGTGCCCTTACCACAAGGGACCCACTAACCATAACCTCGAGGATTGTCATATGCTCCGCAGGTACTTCGAGGGCGTTGGCAACAAGACCACCGACAAGAAGGAAGACCCAAAGGGTGATGGCAAGGAGGAGGGATTCCCCGAGATCCACGATTGCTTCATGATCTACGGAGGACCCTCGACCCGCCTCTCAGCGCGCCAGCGCAAGCGAGAACGGCGTGAGGTCTTCTCCGTGCAAACGGCGGTCCCTCGCTTCCTTGACTGGTCCGCGGTGGCCATCACTTTCGACCGTGATGATCATCCGAACTACATCCCCAATCCGGGGGTCTACCCACTTGTCGTTGATCCCGTCATCGCCAACACGCGCCTCACCAAGGTACTCATGGACGGCGGAAGCAGCCTCAACATCATCTACTCCCAGACCCTCGACCTCCTGGGGGTCGAGAGGGCGCGCTTGCAACCTAGCGTCGGGGGCTTCCACGGAGTCGTGCCAGGGAAGCGGGCAGAACCCCTCGGACGGGTCGATCTGCCCGTTTGTTTTGGCACACCGGCCAACTTCAGGAAGGAGACCCTCACCTTCGAAGTGGTCGGGTTCCGTGGGACATACCACGCCATCCTCGGGCGCCCGTGCTACGCCAAATTCATGGCCGTACCGAACTACACCTACCTCAAGCTCAAGATGCCCGGCCCAAACGGCGTCATCACTGTGGGGCCCTCATACGAACATGCCTACGAGTGCGACGTCGAGTGCGTCGAACACGGCGAGGCGGTTTTGGAATCGGCAACCTTGGCCGCAGACCTCGACGGTCTCGCCAACGAGATTCCCGATCCGAAACGCCACGCCGGCAGCTTCGAGCCCGCGGAGGACGTCAAGCTCGTGCCCCTCGACCCCGCTGAGCCCAACGGGAAGGCGCTGAACGTCAGCGCCACCCTCGACCCGAAATAGGAAGCCGTGCTCGTCGACTTTCTCCGCGCAAATGTCGACATTTTTGCGTGGAGTCCCTCGGATATGCCGGGCATACCCAGGGAAGTCGCCGAGCACGCCTTGGAGATCCGGGCCGGGTCCAAACCGGTGAAGCAACGCCTGCGCCGCTTCGACGAGGAGAAGCGCAGGGTAATCGGCGAAGAGATCCACAAGCTACTAGAGGCCGGGTTCATCAAGGAGGTTCACCATCCCGAGTGGCTAGCTAATCCTGTATTAGTTAGGAAAAAGAGTGGGAAGTGGAGGATGTGTGTAGACTATACTAGTTTGAATAAAGCATGTCCGAAAGTTCCCTTTCCTTTGCCATGCATTGACCAAATCGTTGATTCAACTGCGGGATGTGAAACTCTTTCGTTCTTAGACGCTTACTCCGGTTACCATCAAATAAAAATGAAGGAGTCCGATCAGCTCGCGACTTCATTCATCACTCCTTTCGGCATGTATTGCTACGTCACGATGCCCTTCGGTCTCCGGAACGCAGGGGCAACGTACCAGCGATGCATGCAGCACGTTTTCGGAGAACACATCGGACCAACCGTCGAGGCATACGTCGATGACATCGTAGTCAAGACCAAACGAGCCGACAATCTAGTAGACGACCTCGACGTCGCCTTCAAATGCCTTCGAGCAAAGAATATCAAGCTCAATCCAGAAAAGTGCGTTTTTGGCGTCCCCCGGGGGATGCTTCTGGGGTTCATCGTGTCCAAGCGGGGCATCGAGGCCAATCCAGAAAAAATCTCTACGATAACCAAGATGGCCCCCATCCGAGATTTGAAAGGCGTACAGAGGGTCACGGGCTGCTTAGCGGCGCTCAGCCGTTTCATTTCGCGCCTCGGCGAAAAAGCGCTCCCTCTGTACCGCCTCTTAAAGAAATCGGAGCATTTTTCCTGGACCCTCGAGGCTGAGGAAGCCCTCACCAAACTCAAGGTCGCACTCACTAACTCGCCAATTCTCGTCCCTCCGACCCCAGGAGAGCCGCTCCTACTTTATGTCGCTGCGACATCACAAGTAGTCAGCGCAGTCCTGGTCGTCGAACGGGCCGAAGAAGCTCATGCCTTGCCCGTCCAAAGGCCGGTCTATTTCATTAGTGAAGTGCTCTCAGAAACCAAGGTCCGTTACCCCCAAATCCAGAAACTGCTTTATGCTGTCATCTTGACACGGCGTAAGCTCCGACACTACTTTGAGGGCCACCCAGTTACTGTGGTTTCTTCTTTCCCCCTGGGAGAGATAGCCCAGAACCGGGAAGCTACGGGTAGGATCGCCAAGTGGGCGGTCGAGCTCATGGGCGAGACCCTATCCTATGCGCCGCGCAAAGCCATAAAGTCACAAGTGTTGGCAGATTTCTTGGCCGAATGGACCGACACCCAGCTCCCTCCCGCGTAGCTCCAGGCCGAGCTCTGGACCATGTACTTCGATGGGTCTTTGATGAAAACAGGAGCAGGCGCGGGCTTGCTCTTCATCTCACCCCTCGGGGTTCACATGCGCTACGTCATCCGGCTCCATTTCCCTGCATCCAACAACGTCGCCGAATACGAGGCACTCGTCGCGGGGCTAAGGATCGCCATCGAGCTCGGGGTCCGACACCTTGATGTTCGAGGCGATTCCCAGCTAGTGATCGACCAAGTCATGAAGAGCTCGAGCTGCCGCGACCCCAAAATGGAAGCCTACTACCAAGAGGTACGACGCCTCGAGGACAAATTTCATGGCCTCGAGCTCAACCACATAGCACGCAAATATAATGAGGCCGCCGATGAACTCGCAAAAATCGCGTCAAGTCGAACTACGGTCCCACCCGACGTTTTCGCAAAAGATCTCCAACGGCCATCCGTCGACCTTGGGTTGGACGGAGGGGTCGACGGGTCGTCACTCGACCCCCCACCAGAAGCAGAGGCCCCCTCGACCGGGGCCGAGGCCATGCAGGTGGAAAGATCGACCCCACCATCTGACATCGAGACTGATTGGCGCTCACAATACCTCGACTATCTTATCCAAGGGGACCTCCCCTCGAGTAAGACCGAGGCCCGACGGATCGCTCGACGGGCCAAAACCTTTGTGATCATTGGTGACAGTAGGGAGCTGTACCGCCGCAGCCCTACGGGCATTCTCCAACGTTGCATCACAAACAAGGAAGGCAGGGACCTGCTCAACGACCTGCACTCGGGGGCTTGCGGTCACCACGCTGCGCCTCGAACCCTCGTCGGGAACGCCTTTAGACAAGGGTTCTATTGGCCGACCGCGGTCTCCGACGCCGTCAAGCTAGTACGCTCCTGCGAAGGTTGTCAGTACTATGCAAGGCAGACTCACCTCCCGGCACATGCTCTACAAACCATTCCCATCACGTGGCCGTTTGCCGTTTGGGGGCTCGACCTCGTCGGACCGCTGAAAAGAACTACTGGTGGCTTCACCCATTTGCTTGTCGCAATCGACAAGTTTTCCAAGTGGATCGAGGCTCGTCCCATCACCAGTATTAGGTCAGAACAAGCCGTCATCTTCTTTACCGACATCATCCATCGATTTGGGGTTCCGAACTGCATTATCACTGACAACGGCACCCAGTTCACTGGTAAAAAGTTTCTGGATTTCTGTGACCACCATCACATTCGCGTGCTCTGGTCGGCCGTAGCTCATCCAAAAACGAACGGCCAAGTAGAGCGTGCCAATGGCATGCTCCTGCAAGGCCTGAAACCCAGAATTTTCGACAAGCTAAACAAACACGGCAAAAGATGGGCCGCCGAGCTACCCTCGGTCCTGTGGAGCCTGAGAACAACGCCGAGTCGAGCCACGGGGTTCACTCCGTTCTTCTTAGTCTACGGGTCCGAGGCTATGCTTCCGACTGATATAGAATACGGATCCCCAAGGTTAAAAGCCTACAACGAAAGAAATAACGACGCCGCAAGAGAGGACGCCCTCGACCAGCTCGAGGAAGCCCGAGATGTGGCTTTGTTGCATTCTGCCAGGTACCAGCAGGGTCTCCGACGCTACCACGACAGACACATACGCAGGCGTGACCTCAACGTCGGCGATTTGGTGCTACGTCGGAACCAGAACACCAAGGGACGCCACAAGCTCACGCCACCATGGGAAGGACCGTACGTCATCGCAGAAGTACTAAAGCCGGGCACTTACAAGCTATCCAACGAGAAAGGCGAAATCTTCACCAACGCTTGGAACATTGAACAGCTATGTCGCTTTTTTCCTTAGAAAGCCTCGAGGCCTTGTATTTCCTTTTTCATCAATAAAGAATACAGCAATGTTCAAACTTTCGTTTCACAATGAGGAAGGATCGACTCTGCACTCCCAGAATCGACCCTCCCTCGGGGGCTACAAGGGGGGAACCCCCCAGTCCCTGAAAAAACGTGTACTCTCCTTTAAATTTAAGAACCACTTTTCCGATCGACTTCGCTGCAAGAGCACCCTAAGGTGCGAGAGGGCCCTCGAGCCAGGAATATCACCTAAGCCTCCGGGGCTACGATTTGGCTCACAGGCCTTCGTCGTCAGCGGGCGGCACCACCTCGGGCTCAAAGAGCGAGGCCAGACGGCTCCCAGGCCCCTCCGCGGCTTCGATCAGATCCAAGCAAGCGTCCGCGTTCTCCGCGTCCGTCCGCTCCGGGTCTGTGATGAAGCCGTCGGCGACGAGCTCCATGTCGAACACAAAGCCCGAGCGAACGACGGCCAGCGCCCTCTTCACGCCGTGGTGGAGGCTGTCCCGTATCTTCTCCCGGGCGAGGTGACCTAGCGCCGCTACCCGACGGACGAAGGAGTTCCCCGGAGCATCTTCTCCGGTGTCGACGTCGGGCTCGACCCCCAGACCGTCACACACCGAGGTGATCGCGCCCTGGAGCAGCTGGGTCCTCTGCGTCTCGGCTTCCAGGAGGCTCTGCAGGGAGTTCGCGGTCGAGTGGGCCTCCTGGTTCTCGCGCTCCAGCTCTGAAATACAACAAGGCAGATTAGCACCTGACACGCCGCCTCAGCCACATAGCTGCTACGAGCTACTTACCTCCAACATGGGTCTTCAAACCCACGACCTCGTCGCGGAGCCCCCCGCACGTCCGCTCGAGCCCCAGGAGGGCGCTGTCCTTCTCACGAACGGCCGCCTTCAGGGCCTCGATCTCTTGGAGGGCGGTCTGGAGCGCCGCGTCCTTCTCCTGGACGGCCCCATTCAGCACCGAGACCTCGCCCTTCAGCGCCCCAAGCTGGGCTGTCACCTGCCCGATTTGGACGTTGAGGGCGTCCCGCTGACGGCCAGCCTGGGAGACGTCCTCCTCGAGCTCCTTGACCCGCGCCGACAGGGGCTCGAGGTCTCGGCGGGCCTGGGCAGCCTCTTCCCGGGCCTTGTCCACCTCGGTGCGCATCGAGGCTTCTGCCGCCCATGCCTGGATCGCCTCTTCCTTCACCGTCGAGTAGGCGGTGCGCAGTTCCGCCATCTCAGCGGACCGATCGGCGAGCCTCTTTTGAGTCTCCTCGACCAGGGCCCGTTGCCGGGACAGCGACGCCCACACACCGCTCTCACCCCGGATGAAGAGCGACTTTCGGCGGGAGGTCTCCTTGAGTTCCTAATTCAAGGAAAACCAAAAAGCATAATGAATCCCAAGGAAAAAGATACAAAGAGCCACGGAATAAACCGGCAAATTAATCATACCTCGGTGGCATCCAGCATGCCCCGCGAAACGGCGTCGGACGCCACGCTGAGCAGCCGAGCGAGATGCCGGCGGACGCCCTCGAGGTACTGCCAGCGGTGGACCTCATCCCTGTCGTTCAGGATAAGGATGGGCTCGCCGTCGAGGTTCGCGGCATCCTTGAACGCAAGGGGCGGCCCTCCCCACCTCGGGATCTCCTCCTCGGCCCGCGCTATCGCCATCGCAGCGAAGTCTGGCCACGACGACGACGGCGCAGCCGGGGCACCTCCCGGCCCGGTCGAAGGGCCGGCCTCGTTACCCTCGCTCGCCCCCCCGGCAGGGGCCGAGGCTTCCGCCCGGCTTGTAGTCTCGCCCTCCTCGGCCCCCACTATCTCCTTTCCCTTGTCCAGGGGGGCGTCGTCGAGGATGACGACCACGGGCGCCCGTCCCTCGGCAGTGACCGGCCCCTCGGCAGCCGGCGCCTCCGGAGCCGGCACCTCTGCCGTCGACGCCTCGGCGGCCGGTATCTCGCCCGACGGCGGCTCGGAAGCCGGCGCTCCAACCGCCGGTACCCCCGCGACCGGCGCCTCAACTTCCGGCGCCACCGCCTCCGGGGCTCCGGCAGAAGGCCTGACGGCCCCACCTTCCGTCATGCCCACCGGCCGCGCCGGTAGGTCTTGCTGCGGCTGCGGCTCCCTCGCCGGCGCCACCTCCTGCTCCGGCGCTGGTGCAGCCCCCTCCGCGGTCGCCTCGGCGGCCGCCTCCTCCGCGGCCACCTCGACGGTGGCCTCAGCCGAGGGCAGCGCCTTAGGCTCCGCCTCGACCGGGCCGGGCGCCACCATCCTTGCCGGCTCTGACCCCGCCACCGCAGGATCGGGGCCGGCAGCCGTCGAGGCACCCGCGGCCTCCCGCTGCCGACGGCGCTCCTTCGCAGCCTCGACCTCCCGGACCCAGGCCGCGTCCTGCTCCGCCGACCGGTTAAGGACGGCGGCGCTGGCTCGAAGGGATTTCACGGGGGTGGGCCCCATGGTCTCCGCCTTCCGTTTCAGCCTGAAAAATAAAGGATAAGTCGACCAACGAAATTAAAAGATAAGACGAGTCCCCTTCTGTTCAGAAACTTACCCAGAGATCGGCACCAGGGGCCTCGACCCCCCCACGGTCCGAGCCGCTCGAGGTCGTAGGCGGCGGCCTCGCGGCAGTCCCACCCGCGGACCGGGCGCTCCTCGGGGCTCTCGCCGGCGCGCCGCTACGCGCTTTCTGCGCCTCCGAGGCCAACTGGCCTCGGGTCTTCACGCCTGACGAGGGCACCGCCGACGACGATGTCGGCACCCCCGCCCCCGTCCCCGCCTGAGCTTGCGGGGCCTGGGCTGGGGCAAGTGCCCCCGTTGACCCCTCTGGCTGGGTCCGGGGCGAGGCGGCCCCTCCCGCCGAGGGGCCCGCCTCCCTCTTTTCCTCCTCCTTCTTCTTCTTCCTCTTCTCCTCTTCCTCGTCGTCCTCCTCGACCTCCTCGACCACAACAACCGAGGAGGATGGCCCCGCGAGGGGCTCCAGCAGAGGGCGGATGTCGGGGAGGTTCCCCAGCCCGGTCGCGACCTCGTACCGCGACAAGGCGTCGTCATCCTCGCCGCTGCTGCCGTCGTCCTCTCCCGACATGGTTTCGGAAGGCGACGGCTCCAAAGGGAGCCCGTCGAGGGCCTGTTGGCGCCGGAGTTTCTTCCGCGCCTCCTTCTCCCTGGACTTCCGGGCCGCCCGCTTCTTGGTCGATTCCTTGGCCGCCTTCTGCTTCGAGGCGTGCTCCCGTCGAGCGTCCCGAGCAGGTCGGTCCTCCGGAACCGGCGGTCGTGTCTCCCGCAGCGCCGATAGGTCCTGCACAATGGCGTCGACCGGATTAGGGGAAGGTCTCAAAGACGAACCGAACTAAAAGACAAACGTGCTAAGGAACTTACCACGGGCTCGAACCCCTCAGTGGGCCTCATGGGGAGCCGGTCGGCTTCCTCCGCCTTGAAGGTCCCCACCATCCGGCGGGCTCGGCGAAGCCCCTCCTCGGGGGTGAGGGTCTCGTGCGACATCCGGCTCCCCTCCAAAGACGCCTCCGGGGTCATCTGGTCGAGGCGCAGGCGGCGTCGGCACAGCGGCATCACCCGACGACGGTGGAACGCCGTCGCTACTGCCGCCGCCGTCAGGCCTCGAGCACGAAGCTGCTGCAGCGCCGCCAGCAACGGGTCCAGGCGCGGCTTCTCGACGTCCGGCACGCCGTACACCCAGTTGTCCTCCCGGGCGGTCAGCACGCGGCCGGTATACTTCGGCAGCTGGTTCTCGTCGTTGCGGAGGTAGAACCAGCCCGTGTGCCACCCGCTGTTCGAAGAGATGAGGCGCGCCGGGATATACTGGTCCGTCCGACTCGACCTCAACTGAAGGACGCAGCTCCCTACCCGCACTGCGTAGAAGGCGCCCTTCGCTCCCGCGTTCCGCGCGAAAAGCTCGGCCTTGAAAAGGTGGAGCCACAGGTTCCACTGCGGCTCCACCCCGAGGTATCCCTCGCAGACCGCCGCGAAGATGGCGGCCTGCGCAATGGCGTTGGGGGCGAGGTGGTGGAGCTCCACCCGGTAGTAGTGGAGGAGCGCCCGCATGAAGACCGACGACGGGATACCGAACCCCCGTTCGTGGAAGCTTACGAAGCTCACCACGTAGCCTTCCGGGGGGGCCGGCTCCCGATGGGTCGACGGCGGCGCGATCCACTCCGGCCGCGACCGGCTCGTCCTCGGCCGCAGCAACCCATCCGCGACCAGCTCCTCCAGCTTCTTCTCCGTCACGGAAGAGGAGGCCCAGCCGTCGGTAGCAAGGAATTGGCTCTTTCCAGCCATCAGCGCCGACGGGAAGGAAAAGTGTGGAGAAAAAGGGCGGCGGCGGCGGCAATGCGGACGGAAAGCGCAAGGGGGCTAGGGTTTCCTAAGGCAAAGGATGGCAAGAACGCAAAGAACCGGAGGGGAACACAGACCCCCGGGCCTCGTTTTTATAGACCGGGAAGAAGTTCAACGGCCGCGCGAAAAGGTAGGAACAGTTTCCCGTAATAAATGCGCCCACCTAACCGTCCTTCGTGCCTTACAGGAGCGGGGCACGTTGCCGTCCCCACGCAGTAACCGAACGCCACGCCGCCCACTACCGCGCCGATCTCGCCCTAAAAAGGCGCGCCTGGCTAAACGGGCGGGGCGAGATCCGCGGACGGATATTCCGAGATTCCGCTAACGGGCTCCGGGCCCGCTTTAAGTCTCGAGGGGACAGAGGCTGGCCCTCGACCTGGGTTTCGACAGCCGCCCTCGAGCACAGAGCAAGGGACGACCAGGGATGCGCTCATACATGGCCAGGGCTCGAGCCACGCTCTCGAGGCACCCCAGGACGTATTCGAGGCCAGAGGACGAGGTCGAAGCAGGAATCCCCACGGGGGAGGCAACGAGCCCTCGGATCCCGTCGAAGGGAACCGACATCCGCACGACCACTCCTTGGCATTTTCGTAGAGTGCCTCCGGGCCACAAGCCGACTCCTAACGACTGGAGCACGAACTCTCACTCGAATCTCCCCGCTAGCAGCTCACCGGAGATCGCCGGACTCGCCCGAACGGGGTAGTACGACGTTCCCCACCCCTCCTCTTCCTTTCCGAAGGAAGAGCGCGAGGGACGGACAACGAAAGACGGTAGGGACTCTGATCGACCTCGTGCGCGCGAGGCTCGGGGGCTCGGCCGCATCAATTACTCCCTGATAAAATATAAACAAGACCTCGGAGGAGATTTTCTCAATACTCCACCGAGGCCTCGGGGGCTACACCCGGCGGGTGCGCTCGCGCGCCCCCACCGGAAAAGTACTGAGAACACCTAGGCATCCCTACTAAAAAAGATAAACGACGCTATGACTCCAGTTCATCGGTAAAAAGCCTCAAGGAGAGTGAACGTACACTCACCTAAAGGCTCGGGGGCTACTGTCGGTACCAATAGTATAGGGGTACCCACATTTAACGATAATAAAAACTAAAACGATTAAGTCACGATAAATCACAACCCACTACGTGCGACAGGTCCGCCTCGTACGAGGCCGGCTCGACAAAATGCCTCGACCGCGTCCTGTCTCCGACTCGTACGAGGCCCCCTCGACGGGAGGCCTCGACCGTGCTCCGACCCGCGCGGGGCTCGACCGCCCCCCGGGAGCGTTACGACTCGCGTGAGCCCGGGTCGAGGCGCTCGACCCCATCAGTCTCTACCTACCACGGGACGAAAAGTCAGAGCATTTAATGCAACCTACCAACCATCACCTACCGGCATGGCCACGGTCTGGATCGGCGTGGGAACAATACCTGTGTCAGTTTTCACTGTTTCACCGCCCATCCCGTGATGGGAGGTGAAAAACGTCACTATTCCCACCATGCCTCATCATGTGCGTCACTATTAACCCTCGAGGGAGGATACGACGAGATCCGTATGCCGTAGTTCCGGGGATTCGGACTTATCCGTTCGGCCTCGACCCTACCTCGACCCGACCTCGACCACCGACACAGCGCAACAAGGAAGAAAGGACGGTATGGCACGGTGCTCCGGGTCATTTCGGCACCTCACCTTCTACGACATCACGTGCCCAGGGATGGCCTCCCATTCCTAGGGTACGTCGCTACAGTTATCTCAAACAGGGATCGACAAAACATCGTTTCAAGGCCCCCGTTGTCTTGGTCTCCTCACGTCCTATAAAAGGGAAGGCCGGGGCTCTACAAGGGGGGAGGAGGATCAGACGAACAGCTGGACACACACCACGTAGCGACCAACATCTCAAGCAATCATCTTGTACTCTTTCTTTTCCCTTTTGAGACTTGGGCTCGACACCCTCTCTCGCAAGCTTGTAACCCCTACGCAAGCACCTCTGTGCAAGGAAATACAAATCTCTCTCACCCCCGCTGGACGTAGGGCCTTCTTTTGCCCGAACCAGGATAAACCCCCGTGTGTTCTCCTTGCATCACCATCCAGGAAAGGGACACGCAGCATTTTACTCGTTGGTTTAGGACCCCCTCGGGTCTGAACACCGACAATAGGTATAGCGTTTGAACAATTTATATTGTAATTTGTTGATATTCTCAACATAATATTCAAAATTAAGACTTATCGTGTTATTTAATGCATGTATACCGAATTACGTTGGAAATGTCATAATTTTTTTGCCGAATTGTCAAATGGTTTTTACCGAATAGCATATGAAAATTTTTGGACGCCATACCCTGAAGTAAAATCCTAGATCCGCCACCGCTAATTAACCTCTTGCATTGGTACCCTACCACCAGTAGCAGCACTCTAAAATACATTTATTTACCCACTAGATATATATTTTGAGTAAATTATTAATTAACTAGTTTTTTTAAAAAAAAATTTGAACCGTCCACACTGCAGATGGTCATGAATGTAACATAATATGGCTGCTGCACTGCACTAACCTGAGACACCGAACCCAGAAGGTGCCGCCTCCAGTTCTCATTGTCCTCTATGCTGTAGGCTGTAATGCCGTCCTGGCCGCCGAGGTGCAGCAGCAGGATGGGCGCCCACAGCGTCTCCAGGTGGGCGCTGGCCGGGTTCGTGGCCAGCGCCTCCTCCTTGTGGCGGATGAATAGGGTGGCCAGGGCGTAGATCGCCACGACGTCGCCGCCCTGGTAGGCCAGCCAGATGAGGGCCCTGAACCAGTGCGGGACGCGGAGCTTGCGGACGACGGCGGCGGCGAACAGGAAGCACTGGAGGAAGAGGCTGGCCAGGACCAGCAGCCGCAGCTGCCAGTCCTCCCACCATTGCACGGCTGCTGAGAAGCTCATGGCCTCTCAAACTCGCTCTCAACTCTCTTGTGCAGTTTGCCGTTTCGATAGGGACATTGATGCCTATTATTTAGCTGCATTCCTCCCCTATTTATATACTGTGCCTGCCGTGTTGTGCTACTTGTTCTTGAGTGCTTGCGCCGCTCTTTTGTAAGATGTACATGCCTCTATTTTTTTGTTTAACAAGACTTTTTTTGACTCAAGGCATGAGCCAAGCTTTTATAAACAAAGAAACTTAACTAGGGTCCAATACACACAGGCATATGGTGTGG
The DNA here is from genome assembly GCA_022457205.1 of Saccharum spontaneum. Classification (NCBI taxonomy): domain Eukaryota; kingdom Viridiplantae; phylum Streptophyta; class Magnoliopsida; order Poales; family Poaceae; genus Saccharum; species Saccharum spontaneum. Next base: position 50,902,122 of record CM039598.1, on the reverse strand, counting down.
ACATTCACTGCCAGTTTTCGGCCACCTCCAATCATTTTCTGATTTTAAAGGTCAGAATCGGCGGTGAAGAGTCATCATTGCCGGTTCTGTGAAAACCGACATTGATGAAGCCGACAGTTTCGAATTTGTAGTAGTGAGGTAGTTGGGGAAAATTTTAGAGAAAAGGCATCATCTGCCCAACAGCAAGTATCTACATAAGGAGCATGCTTGTTTAAGTTTTTAAACTTTTGTAATGGTGTGATGCTTTTATATTTATTCTTGTACATCATGTCATATGCATGATGGATTATATTATGACACATACAAGCACTCTCAATGCTTGCAAGACGTAAAGGATTATAACTATTTTTTTCTCGAATACGCAAGAGGCCAACAACATTGCGTATCATTGTATTAAGAAAACAGAAGGTCAAATAAAATACAAGAGTGGCCATTCCTGGCCCGACCAAAACCATGAGGGGGCTACATTTTGATTATGAGAACCCTTAAATCCACAGGGATCAATCTAACTACACACGCCTCCCCCTGCAAGCTGGGAACAGCTCGTCGAGGGCCTCGATGTCTACAGTCGAAACGTCGCCCTTGAAGTAGGAGTCGTAGGAACGCTTGGCCACAATATATATATATATATATATAATATATATATATATATATATATATATATATATATATATATATATATATATATATATATATATATATATATATATATATATATATATATATATATATATGAATTTCGACACTTGACCAACTCTTTTGTATAGCTTCTGACATACTCGCCTTTAAGAGCATCTCCAACAGATTAGCTAAAAACACTTTCTAAATTTTATGATTTAGCTATTCTCTAAAATAAAACTCTCTCAAGAAAAGTAGATTGCTCCAAGAGACTCTGTAAAATTGTCTTCTCCATATATATTCAAACTGGCCATGTCACACGGACGGGACCAGCTAGTGGATGGTGATACATTTTGTCGAATGGGTAGAGTGCGTGAATGACTCTCACCGTCTCACGTGAACAGGTGCTCCACTAGCGCCAAAAGGTCCGAGCTGTGAGGCGTCCGCACGCGGCGAGGATCGGGATGCTGGCGGGCACCCCTAGGGCCAAAAGGTCGACATCCAAGAGCGTCGTGCAGTGGAGGTCCGGGCCGGCGGCACTGCAGTTGGGCGGGAAGGGCGATCGCTGCGCAGGAATTGGCGCGGGGAGGCAGATGCCGAGCACCTCCGGTTTGGTTTTTCTAGAAGCACGGAATACATGATTGGCTAATTTAGAATGGCAGATAGAATAGCCATTGGAGATTGTTTTTTTTTTCTAATACTTGCTATATTTAACTTTACAAAATGATGTGGCTAATCTCTTGGAGATGCTCTAGGTACTTTTTTTTCTGTGTGATCACCACAAATTCCACATACATGCCGCTACTAGTTTGGGGACATGAAGGGATCTAATGGTTTCGTCCCTGATTTTGGGCTTGGGAATTGGGATGGTCCCATTTCGCTATTTAGCTTGAGAGATGGAGTTGATCCTGTTGTTTTTTGTTTGGTTGAAGAGATAGAAAATAATGGGAAGGGTGTTGTTTTTTAGGACAATTTTTATATTTAACCCCTTTTTTAATAAATATTTCAATATTAAGCGCCCCAGAAAATAATTTGCATCCGGTAGCCCTTTTTGGTCGCGCCATTCCTAATGGTGCGACCAAATAACATAGTCGCGCCACATGCGTTGGCGTGACATACGGCACATTCGACGGTGTTTCCGACATGGAAAAGTTTATCGCGCCACCCCTGTTGGCATGACAGTACAGTCTTGTCGCGCCACCGGGAATGGCACGACGAGACTGAATTTTTGAAAAATCATAACTCTTCAATACGACGTCGGATGAAGATGATTTTTATATAAAAATTGTAGCTCTCGATGAGATCTACAACTTTATAGTTTTGAGTTTTTTTTGTTTGACGACGTTAAGATGCTCAAAAAAAATATATAAACTTTCAGCATCAAAATAATCACGTATTAGTGATTGTTGCATTATGAAAATCATATCTTTTTTTAATGGATTCAAACAAAGATATAATTTATATAAAAATTATAGCTCTCAATGAGGTATACAACGTTGTAGTTTTGAGGTTTTACATTTAAAGTCGTTAAGACGCTCGAGAAAATAATATAAATTTTCAGCACGAATATGCTTCTGAGTTTGTAAAAATTAAAAATGGGCACATAGAACCATGCAGCAACACGGGAGGTACACTTACGACGGTACGAAGCCACATGGTGGACTGACAAAACAAACAGAATGTATCTATCGTGCAGAACGGAGTAGCAAGGGATCTAGGAAAGAAATAGTCTATCAAACATTCTGGCCACTGATGGACGACCCTGCTGCCATGGGGCCCTCGTATAGCTCGGTCCTCTGCATCTTCTCCGCCAAGGTCTCCATCCCCATGTACAAGAGCAGGAGCCAGACGTAAGACAGGTACTCCCCGCCTGTGCCCAAGCCCTTGGCGTGCAGGTAGCCTTTGCACCGGCTGGCCGAGAAGCAGAGCATCTCCACCCACACGCCCTGGATCACCGTCCACATCTTCTCCTCGTTGCCCTTGTGCGAATCCATGAGTTCCTCGGCGACACTCCAAGCCTGACGAACGACACTGCCGCCTGCTGAGCCCTGGACGCCGTCGTCGTCGCCGTCCCTCTTGAGCAGCTGGATGACCTTGTGCGCGAGGCCCCTCTTGCCCCGCCCCCGCGGCGTGCGCGGAGGATCCTCCTGGAGCATGTCCACGAGCTCGCCGCACGCGTCTCTGAACAGGTTGTGCCGGGCACCGGGCATCAGCATCTCCGGCTTGACGAAGAGGAGGTACGCCATGTAGTTGGACATCTCCCTGCAGCGACGCGCGGCGGCACTGGAGGGGGACGGGTCCTCCTGGAGGAGGTGGAAGCAGAAGTCGGTGGCGAGGTGCCAGACCAGGACGCTCTCGTCGAACGGCCTCGACACGCTCATCACTACCATGGATGGTACGCTGCGCCCGACCTCTCTGTTGAGCGTCCACTGGCCCCGGTAGTCATTGAACGCCCGGAACGAGTCCGCGCCGGCAATGTGACCCTCCGTCCATGCTCCGGCGACGTGGCCGTGGACGAGGCCGGTGATTTGTTTGGACGAAGTGCCCTTGCACGCCTTCATGGTCCAGAGCTGGTCGACCAGGTCCCTGCAGCCCAGCCAGGCTGCCACCTTCATAAGCCAGGAATGCTTCCTGCTACGAGCCACGTACCCAATGAGGTTGTACTGCGCGACCTGGTCCGGCCATGTCCGGTGCCCGGTACACAGTCGCTCTATCCTGCCAAACGTGTGGTGGATCACGGTGGGCAAGACGTACTCCATCACGAGAGCAGACCATAGCAGCGCATACGTGATGGTGACGTCGTTCGGGTCCTGGTCAGTGCCGCCGCCGCCGTAGTGGAACACCGCGATCGCCCCCAGCAGGGTGGCCGCGGCCACCGCCCGTAGGCCTCGAGCCGAGGTGAGCAGCCTCCAGCGGTTCAGGGCGGCGTTGTTCGTGAACACCAGGTGCGAGACGTCGTGCAGCTTCAGCGATTCCTTGGTGTAGAGCTGATGGAACGTCGCGGAGAGGTTGGATTTCACCAGGCGATGGGCTGTGTCCGGGTTGCCACGCACCAGGTGTTTCAGGCAGCTCAGCCGACCGGAGTAGGCGGGTGCGAGGTCTACGCATAGGTTGTAGGGCTTCCAGATTTCCTCTACTTTACAAGTGTCGTCGTCGTCGCCGCCGCCGCCGCCGCCGCTGCCGGATGGCTCCTGCTGCAGTCTTCCCCTTCCATGGAAATGCTGCGTTGCAGCTCCCACGTACTCCTGAAGCGAATTGATCTCACTCTCGCCCTTCCCTTCTGAGCCTGATGAAGAGTCCACCAGGCTGTTGACGCTGACTCTCTTCAGGTCCCAGGGCTTGCATACGCATTTGGTAATCCCACAGAAGAACAAGGGAAGTGCTGGCGTGAAGATTCTCCCGTAAGCCTCCATCTCTTCGTTGTGGGCCACGAGTTGCTGAGTAGTAGTCACGTTGGTTTTGGGCCACGACTTGACAAACACATAAATAGCAGCGGCGACCTGTCATACAACGCACAAGAGTGAGCATACGTGGATGGACTCTCGTGAGTACGAGCTAGTGAAGTCCATTATTTGACCCCCTCAATTTGTCGTGGAGTCTGGAAAAAATAAATCCTCGACTCATCAATAATAAAAAAATATTATGTCCTTAAACTTTAAAAACTTGATAAATTCACTTGCTCGAAACATCTCCACATGTCGTCTGGGTTTTTGACATCCGACGTCGCAACTTGCTCGAAACCTTCTCAAATTTTTATCACAGCCTCTACATGCGATAACACGACGTGTATCAATGTTTCGTGATGTTCGGACTTCGTTTGACTTTTTTATAATTTAAATTCACTTTTCCACCAAGTAGCTCGGCAAGTTGCGTCAAGGAAATGCTCTAGATTTCATGTGACCTCCTGGATACGGCCTCAACATATGCTAAACATCATGAGTATCATTTTTTGGATGGTCCAATTCCATTATTTCATCTACCTGTAGTTCAAATTTCGATTATGCGAAAAAATTCAAGTAAACAAAATTAATGAAGGAAATATAACAAAAAAAAGTCAAAATTACGCCAAATTTTATATTACAGCTTGAAATACTATAGCCAGGCTCCACAAAAAAATTTGGGTCCAAAACAAAAAAAATTGCCGAGTGCCATGGGAGCACTCGGCAAAGTTGTGTTTAAAAAAAATAAAAAAAATGCTTTGCCGAGTGCCGCTGGGCCAGGCACTTGGCAAAGCCCATTTACCCTAATTTGGCTGGGTGGGCCGGCCCACCCCACACCCGCAGCCTCATTTCTCCTCCCCTTCCTCTCCCCGCGCCGCCACCCTCCACCCAGCGCTGCGTCGCCACCCGTCGTCCCGCCGCGCTCTGCCGCGCCGCGCGGCCCTCTCCGCCGCCCGCGCGCCGCCACCCCGCCACCCCTGCCGGGACCGCCACGCCGCGTCGCCCTCTCAGCTGCCCGCGCGCGGCCCTCTCCGCCGCCAGCGCGCGCCTCCAGCCACCCGCGCACGCCTCCAGCCGCCGGCGCTCGGGGCTCGGCTACGCGGCTAGCGTGCGCCCACGTCGCTCGCGCGCGGGCCCCCAGCCGAGCTCGCCTCCGCCACCCACCGGCCGAGCCTCGGCGCCTGCCCACGCCCGGGCACGCGCGCGCTTGGCTTTGCAGCACGGCAACATCCCTGTAGCCAAACAAGATACAAATCCATTTTCACTGTTATGCCATTGATTTTCTGATTACTGGTCAGGAGGCCACCGAGTAAATGTGAAGCAGGTCAGGAGGCCACCGAGTACTGGTCTGTCAGCAACCTCATGTGACAATTTAGACTCCTACACCATAGTTGAACGTGGGGGAATACATGGGACGGACAAGGCTGTCACCACCTCCTGCCTACCCCTCTATCATGGAAAGGGATAATGCAATCACCTGTCTCTCCATACCCAAGCACCATGCTTGCGTATATAGAAACTCCCCAAATTCCCCCGGGTCCCTAACCCTACGGATCGAAAGATAAAGAACCTGAGCACACCTGAAGGCACGATGAACCGCCACCTCAACTTTACTCTAATTCTGATTATACAAGTTATATGATTGGTTAAGCATAAAGTTAAGTGTGCTATTCTCATGACACATAAACTTTGCACTAGTTCATATATCATGATCATAACACAATAACCATACTCTAGTTCATAAGTATATAAATGTAATATGAGAGCATAGCTTTGAAAGAACTCATAATTCTATTCATACCCAAGAGTGTAAGGTCCAAATGGCTAGAGGGGGGTGAATAGCCTATTTAAAATGCTACAAGCTTCACTAAACAATCATGTTAGTATAAAAGATGGCTAAGCTAATTCTAGCACTAGCTCAACTACACTATGCAAGCCACCTATACAATACTAGTGAAGCAAGGCTATGATCTCTAATACACACCAACAAGACTAAGTCACTAAGCTACTTACTCCTATGTGATAAGGGCTACACGTACTGAGCAAACTACACAAGGACTAGTACAAGAAAGTAAAGAGCAAGTTACTTGATTCTTATACCAACGATGTAGAGAAGTAATGCACTTGAAGAATCAATCACAATAATCAACCACAAGAGAAATCCTCGGCAAAGAGATGACACAAGATTTTTTACCGAGGTTCACTTGCTTCCCGGCAAGCTACTCCTCGTTGTGGCGATGCACCCACTTGTCGGTTCGCGAGCTAATCGACTATCAAGAGTCGAGCCCTCGGCGGGCGCTGCACAACCGCACACAAGATGGGGATCCTCCAAGCCACGAGCTCCACTAGAGTATCCAATTTGCGAACTCCCGCGGGGAAGGATCAAGAACCCCTTACAACACTTGGTGAGGGTTCCAACAATCTCCAATTGCGAGCTCAATCACCTCCACTGCTCCAAGCCGTCTACCATGTCGGGAAACACGGAAGAGTAACAAGAAATCCGTAGCAACTCGAAGATCAAGTGCCTCTAGAATGCAACTCTCAAGCAATGCACTTGAATCTCACTCAATCTCACTCAAGATGTGCAACTATGCAAAGAGATGAGTGGAGGGGTTGTTCTCTAGCTCAAAGGATGTCTCTAGGTCTCAAAATGTGCAAGAGTTACCCTCAAACCCCGGACATCCTCTATTTATAACGAAGGGGTACACAGCTAGCCGTTACGGACGACGCAGCAAAAATCGCGCTGACCGGACGCTCCGGTCAGGGTGACCGGACGCGTCCGGTCACTACACGACAAGCAAAAACAGTGCGCGTCAGAACTAGCCGTTGCCCTGACCGGACACACTCAACCGTTTGACCGGACGCGACAGTGCCAGCGTCCGATCGCGTTCCAGTAAGCTCCCGTCGAGACCGGACGCGTCCGATCGCACGTGACCGGACGCGCCGCGCGTCCGATCGGCACTCCGCTGCGCTCAGCTCCTCTGGATGCCTGACCGGACGCTCCGGTTCCGTGAGGGACCGGACGCGCCGGTCGCGCGCTCTCCTTCTGCGCACAGGTGAACTGACCGGACGCGCTGGTCAGGGCAGACTAGCGTCCGGTCACAAACCCTAGTACCCGCGCCACGTTGAACTGACCGGACGCGTCCGGTCAAACCGTGACCGCGTCCGGTGCAGCGTTCGGTCACCACAGTGACCGCCGTTCGCCTCTGTTTCTTTTCCGACTTCCGGCGCAGTAGAAAATAGGCGTTTCACTTCACCAAATAGGCGTTTCACTTCACCAAACCCAAAGCCCTCTCTACCGCTCAAACTCCACCGCCTTCGCAAATGTGCTAACACCACCAAGTGTACACCATCAATGTGCATGTGTGTTAGCATTTCACAAACATTTTTCAAGGCGTTACGTTAGCTCTCAACTAGATCCTAATGCATATGCTCAAGACATTGATCTTGTGGCACTTGATTCCCGAGCTAACCGTGATTGCCCCTCTTGATAGTCGGCTATGTATCCTAAACCCGGTCAATCACTTCTCTACTCATCTTAGACCGGCAAAAGGAAAACCCTATGGTTATACCTTTGCCTTGCGCTTTTAGATCCTTCTCTTCCACTTGATCATCATGTCCATCATTTTAAGCGCATCTCCACCATGATCATCATTTCATGTCCGTACATCATCTCTTTGTGATCTTGTGGCCACCACTCCTTGCCACATGCACCTTCATCACACGTGTTGCTTATGCCTAGCTCAAAACACTTAACACATGGCATTAGCAACTTGGTGTCATTAATTACCAAAACTAAACTTGGGCTTTCAATCTCCCCCTTTTTGGTAATTGATGACAACCATCACAAAGATATGAAATGAAATCAATTTTCAATTTCGATAGTATTAGCTCCCCCTACATATGTACTTCCATGAGTTTGGTTCAATTGTGCACATATGTATGGATTTGAATTTTTGGGAGAGTTATTACTATCAAATTGATGCTAGGGTATATAGAATGGACCTTTGAAGCGTGATACCAATCGGAGTTGCCTTTATATACCATCCTTAGCATCAATGTAGCTAGACACCACTTGTAATTCATCACTTGTAAAGATCACAAACACTAAAATACCTCGTGAGATCAACATTATAAGCAAAGGTGTCTAGATACCACTTGTAAAGCTACTCTCAACAATTCATCATTCAAGTTCTATTTCTAGCAATCACCACACAAGCATGAATATGAATTTAAGCTTTGCAATGCAACAATTCATCATGTTATTGCACATTCAAATGCAACAAATAATTCATCAGCTTGCTCCCCCTACTCGTGTGCTCAATTTTTAATTTCTCTCCCCTTACTATATCTTTCTCCCCCTTTGTGACTTTTCTATCTTTGTGACTTTTCTCTCCCCCTTTGTCAACAATCACCAAAAAAGGTGCCAATTTTAGTGAGAGTCAAGTCAGTCAATATGAGGGAGTCCAAATTATGGTTCAATCTAGATCACTTACCTAGAATATGTAATTCGGTTTGATCCAAGGACAAGCTTCTTCACACCTCATAAAGTACAAGGGTTATCTTGACCATGTTGAATTACACATCGTGAGCTCATTTTCTAGATTCAACACTAGGTTTGCAAGCCCACAAACATGTCATATGCTACCACTAGATCAAACAAACATAGAAGCAATAGTGGTACCATATATACATAAAAAACATTAGATTTTCATGAATGAACCTATTTGTCATGCAAATATGTCTATATGTTCTAAACATGTCCTTAGCAAAGTATGAATGATATGCCAAATAACTTTACCTTGCTATGTTGGAGGAGAGGCATGTCATATAAGAATGTGGGGGTGCACTTATTTCAAGTTGGAGAAGTCAAGTATGTTCAATTCATTCTTCAACTTGTAAAATCTCTTCTCATCAAGTGGCTTTGTGAATATGTCGGCTAGTTGATCTTCGGTGCCAATGCTCTCAACGCTAATATCACCCTTTTGTTGATGGTCTCTTATGAAGTGATGCCTTATGTCAATGTGCTTCGTTCTTGAATGTTGAACCGGATTTTGTGTCATCTTGATAGCACTCTCATTATCACAAAACAATGGCACATTCTTGAATTTTATTCCAAAGTCATTCAAGGTGGCTTTCATCCAAAGCAATTGTGCACAACAACTACCGGCACTAATGTATTCGGCCTCGGCGGTAGATAGTGCAACACTATTTTGTTTCTTTGATGACCATGAAACAAGAGACCTTCCAAGCAATTGACAAGTGCCACTTGTGCTCATTCTATCAATCTTGCATCCACCATAGTCGGAGTCCGAATATCCAATCAACTCAAAATTAGACCCCTTTGGAAACCATAATCCAACATCATGAGTGCCCTTAAGATATCTCAATATCCTCTTGATTGCTTTCAAGTGACTTTCTCTAGGTGAAGCTTGGTATCTTGCACATTTGCACACACTAAACATCACATCCGGCCTAGAAGCGGTGACATAGAGCAAACTTCCAATCATAGACCGGTATTGCTTTTGATCTACCATGTTGCCACTAGCATCAACACCCAATTGATCATTTGTGCTCATTGGTGTACTCATTGGCTTAGCATCTTGCAATCCAAACTTCTTGATCATGTCCTTGATGTACTTGCCTTGACTTACAAAGGTGCCATTCTTCATTTGCTTGATTTGAAGTCCAAGGAAGTAACTAAGCTCTCCAATCATAGACATCTCAAACTCATTTGCCATCATTTTTTCAAACTCTTAACAAAAGTCTTGATTGGTTGATCCAAAAATGATATCATCCACATAGATTTGCAACACAAACAAGTCATTTCCAAGCTTCTTGGTGAAGAGAGTGGTGTCAACCTTTCCCATCTTGAACCCTTTAGAGAGAAGAAAGTCCCTCAATCTCTCATACCAAGCTCTAGGTGCTTGTTTTAAACCATACAATGCCTTCTTTAGCTTGAAAACATGGTCGGGCTTCTTATCATCTTCAAAACCGGGAGGTTGCTCAACATAAACTTCCTCATTGATGTAGCCATTGAGAAATGCACTCTTGACATCCATTTGATAGAGCTTGATGTTGTGTGCACAAGCATATGCTAATAAGATTCTAATAGCCTCCAATCTTGCAACCGGTGCATATGTTTCTCCAAAGTCAAGACCCTCAACTTGAGTGTATCCTTGTGCTACTAATCTTGCTTTGTTCCTCACAACCATGCCATCTTGATCTTGCTTGTTTCTAAAGACCCACTTAGTACCAATCACATTGTAGTTCTTTGGCCTCTCAACAAGTTTCCAAACTTGATTTCTAGCAAAGTTGTTTAGTTCTTCATGCATGGCATTTACCCAATCGGAATCTTTCAATGCATCTTCTATTTTCTTAGGTTCTTCAAGTGACACAAATGAGTAGTGCTCACAAAAAGATGCTAGCCTTGATCTAGTTTGAACACCACTTTGAATTCCACCAACAATTTGATCCAATGGATGATCTCTTGCAATACTAGTAGGTTGGAGTATTGGGAGTTGATTGCTTTCACTTGTTTGACCTTGAACTTGAGCTTCATCATGAGTACCACTAGAGCTTGCTTGATTTGTATCAATTTACACACTTTGGTTGATCACATGAGTATCAACATCATCATCAACTTGCCTCGGCCTTATGTCACCAATATCCATGTTCTTCATTGCATTTGACAATTGATCTCCTCTCACATCATCAAGGTTTTGAGCTTCATTTTGAGACCCTTGGGTTTCATCAAACTCAACATCATGAAATTCTTCCAAGGTGCCATTTGTGAGATTCCAAACTCTATATGCTTTGCTTGTGGTAGAATAACCAAGTAAGAACCCTTCATCACATTTCTTTTCAAACTTGCTCAATCTAGTGCCTTTCTTGAGAATATAGCATTTGCAACCAAACACTCTAAAGTATGCAATGTTGGGCTTTCTTCCATTCAATAGCTCATATGGTGTCTTTTCAAGCTTTCCATGGCAATAGAGACGGTTGCTACAATAGCAAGCCGTGTTGATGGCTTCACTCCAAAATGAATGACTAACATTGTATTCACTAAGCATTGATCTAGCCATGTCGATCAAAGTTCTATTCTTTCTTTCAACTACACCATTGGATTGAGGAGTGTATGTTGGAGAGAATTGATGTCCAATACCAAGAACATCACACAAATCTTCAATTCTTGTGTTCTTGAACTCACTACCATTGTCACTTCTAATCTTCTTGATGGTGATTTCAAACTCATTTTGTACTCTTTTGACAAAAGACTTGAATAGATCATAAACATCACTCTTGTCATAGAGAAAGAACACCCAAGTGTATCTAGTATAGTCATCCACTATCACAAAACCATACTTGTTCCCACCAATACTAGTGTATGTTGTTGGTCCAAACAAGTCTATGTGTAATAACTCAAATGCCTTTGATGTGCTCATTTCACTCTTCCTAGGATGTGCATTTCCAACTTGTTTACCGGCTTGACAAGCACTACAAGGTTTATCCTTCTCAAAGGTGACATCCTTCAAGCCTCTAACTAAGTCATGCCTCAAAAGTTTGTTCAATTGTTTCATTCCAACATGACCAAGCCTTCTATGCCATAACCAACCCATACTAGATTTGCTAAGCAAGCATGATGTCAATTGTGTCTCACTATCATTGAAGTCAACCAAGTATAAGCTACCATGTCTAAATCCTTTGAATATCAAATTTGATCCATCAACACTTATGACTTCAACATCATCACTACCAAATATGCACTTGAAGCCAAGATCACAAAGTTGTGCCACCGATAAAAGATTGAAATCCAAGCTCTCAACTAGCAACACATTAGATATGCTCATGTCATTTGAGATAGCAATTTTACCAAGCCCCTTGACCTTGCCTTTCTTGTTGTTGCCGAAAGTGATAGCATCAAAACCACCATTTTGACTTGTATCAATTGATTTGAACATACAAGAATCCCCGGTCATATGTTGAGTGCACCCACTATCAAGCACCCAATGTCTTCCTCCGGCTTTATAATTGACCTACAAGATAAGATCAATTCTTTTTAGGTACCCAAACTTGTTTGGGTCCTCCAAGGTTAGTGACAAAGCTCTTTGGTACCCAAATGACTTTCTTCTTTGAGCCCATCCATGGTGCACCAATGAACTTAGCATGAACACCATTTGTACCCTTGGTAAGTATATAGAAAGAATTAAACTTAATTGAGGATACATTAGCATTGGATTTCTTGTTCATGCAATATTGCTCTATGTGACCAACTTGCTTGCAACTTTTACAATAGCTACCATTGTTCTTCACAAAACGAGTCTTGTGAGGAGCAAAAGCGGCCTTGCCTTTTTTGGGGTTATAGCCCAATCCCTCTTTATAGAGGGAAGCCCTTTGGCTACCCAAGCACATAAGCAAGCGGTCCTCACCACCATAAGCCTTAGCTAAGGTGTGATTGAGCCCTTTTACCTCCTTCTTGAGATTTTCATTCTCAACTATTAGTGTGGAGTCACAAGTGAGACCGTCACTACTAGATGAGGATGATGTAGATGAGCTACATGAAGGGTTAGTGGGAGCAACAACAATAGGCTTATGACAAGATTCATCAATTATATCACAAGATATGCCTATGTTGCAAGTTTTAGTTTTCTCAACATTAGTTGACATGTTTTCACATTTTTCAACTAGAGAGGAATAAGCTTCTTCAAGCTCAGTGTGAGACTTTTGAAGCTTCTTATGGTCTACCTTTAGACTCTCATAAGATGCCCTAAGCTCATCAAGTTCTTGCATAAGGTTTTTCTTTTCCTTAAGCAAGCCCTTGCACTCCTTTCTAGATTCTTTAAAATGTTGAGTGCAATCTTCTAGCATAGTGATTAGTTCATCTTTAGTGAATTCTTCTTCGTCACTATCACAAGCATTATCATGATCACTCTCATCATCGGATGATACCTTAGCGGCCTTAGCCATGAAGCACGATGGAGTGTCGAAGAGGGAGACTTTCTCTTGGATGGCAATGCTAGCATGTCCCTTCTTCTTGCTCTTGTTGTCATCCTCTTCATCACTTGAGGAATCATCACTATCCCATGTAGCAACATGAGAATCATTCTTTCTCTTATGAGAGCTCTCCTTCTTTTCTTGTTTCTTCTTTTGCTTCTTCCTCTCCTTCTTGATAGCATCTTCATCATCACTATCATAAGGACACTTTGCAATGAGATGATCCTTGCTATGGCATCTAAAACATCTCATGGTATGCTCATTCTTCTTGGATGAGTTCTTCCTCCTTCTTGCACGAAAGCCCTTCTTCTTCATGAATTTGCCAAATTGCTTGACAAAAAGAGCCATCTTCTCATCAATGTCATCACTATCACAAGAGCTTGTGTCTTCATCACTTGATGATTCAATCTTGGATTTGCCCTTGGATGTGGTGGCTTTGAATGCCACACTCTTCTTCTTCTCATCATCCTTCTTCTCATTTTCCTTCTTCTTCTTCTTGACCAATTCATCCTTCTCATCATCTTCTCTATATGAATCATCGGTCATCACTTCTTGAAAAATTTGTTGAGGAGTTGAATCCTTCAATGTAGTCCTCACTAGCACGGTGATCAATGTATCAAACCTCTTGGGCAAGCTTCTCAAGAACTTCATAGAGAATTGGTTGTCCTTGACTTCCTCACCAAGTGCCTTGAGCTCATTGACAATGACTTGCAATCTATGAAACATCTCCGGTACACTCTCATCATCTTGCATCTTGAAGCTTGAAAATTTTTCTTGCAAGATATATGCTTTAGCGGTCTTTGTGCCTTCGGTGCCCTCAAATGTTTCTTCTAACTTAGCCCAAGCATCATGTGCAACTTCTATGTTCTTCACTTGCTCAAATGTCTTGTCATCTAATGCCTCATGAAGAGCACTAATGGCAATATCATTGCATTGAAGCTTCTTCTCCTCCACCGGTGTAGGTGCTTCCGGATTAGCAACTTCAAATTTTGTTTCGGTGACCTTCCATACATCTCTATTGATTGACTTGAGGTGTGCGGTCATCTTAACCTTCCAATATGCATAATTTGTGCCATCAAAGTGAGGTGCCTTCTTGGTGTTGTTGATGTGCAAACTTAATTGAGCCATTTCTTTTTCACCGTAGGTTGTTAAGCCTCAAATAAACGGTGCCTCGGCTCCGATACCACTTGTAAGGTCCAAATGGCTAGAGGGGGGTGAATAGCCTATTTAAAATGCTACAAGCTTCACTAAACAACCATGTTAGTATAAAAGATGGCTAAGCTAATTCTAGCACTAGCTCAACTACACTATGCAAGCCACCTATACAATACTAGTGAAGCAAGGCTATGATCTCTAATACACACCAACAAGACTAGGTCACTAAGCTACTTACTCCTATGTGATAAGGGCTACACGTACTGAGCAAACTACATAAGGACTAGTACAAGAAAGTAAAGAGCAAGTGACTTGATTCTTATACCAACGATGTAGAGAAGTAATGCACTTGAAGAATCAATCACAATAATCAACCACAAGAGAAATCCTCGGCAAAGAGATGACACAAGATTTTTTACCGAGGTTCACTTGCTTCCCGGCAAGCTACTCCTCGTTGTGGCGATGCACCCACTTGTCGGTTCGCGAGCTAATCGACTATCAAGAGTCAAGCCCTCGGCGGGTGCCGCACAACCACATACAAGATGGGGATCCTCCAAGCCACGAGCTCCACTAGAGTATCTAATTTGCGAACTCCCGCGGGGAAGGATCAAGAACCCCTTACAACACTTGGTGAGGGTTCCAACAATCTCCAATTGCGAGCTCAATCACCTCCACTGCTCCAAGCCGTCTACCGTGTCGGGAAACACGGAAGAGTAACAAGAAATCCACAGCAACTCGAAGATCAAGTGCCTCTAGAATGCAACTCTCAAGCAATGCACTTGAATCTCACTCAATCTCACTCAAGATGTGCAACTATGCAAAGAGATGAGTGGAGGGGTTGTTCTCTAGCTCAAAGGATGTCTCTAGGTCTCAAAATGTGCAAGAGTTGCCCTCAAACCCCGGACATCCTCTATTTATAACGAAGGGGTACGCAGCTAGCCGTTACGGACGACGCAACAAAAATCGCGCTGACCGGACGCTCCGGTCAGGGTGACCGGACGCGTCCGGTCACTACACGACAAGCAAAAGCAGTGCGCGTTAGAACTAGCCGTTGCCCTGACCGGACACACTCAACCGTTTGACCGGACGCGACAGTGCCAGCGTCCGGTCGCGTTCCAGTAAGCTCCTGTCGAGACCGGACGCGTCCGATCGCACGTGACCGGACGCGCCGCGCGTCCGATCGGCACTCCGCTGCGCTCAGCTCCTCTGGACGCCTGACCGGACGCTCCGGTTCCGTGAGGGACCGGACGCGCCGGTCGCGCGCTCTCCTTCTGCGCACAGGTGAACTGACCGGACGCGCTGGTCAGGGCAGGCCAGCGTCCGGTCACAAACCCTAGTGCCCGCGCCACGTTGAACTGACCGGACGCGTCCGGTCAAACCGTGACCGCGTCCGGTGCAGTGTTCGGTCACCACAGTGACCGCCGTTCGCCTCTGTTTCTTTTCCGACTTCCGGCGCAGTAGAAAATAGGCGTTTCACTTCACCAAAAAGCGCTGAATCACAAATGTACCCCTCTCTACCACTCAAACTCCACCGCCTTCGCAAATGTGCTAACACCACCAAGTGTACACCATCAATGTGCATGTGTGTTAGCATTTCACAAATATTTTTCAAGGTGTTACGTTAGCTCTCAACTAGATCCTAATGCATATGCTCAAGACATTGATCTAGTGGCACTTGATTCCCGAGCTAACCGTGATTGCCCCTCTTGATAGTCGGCTATGTATCCTAAACCCGGTCAATCACTTCTCTACTCATCTTAGACCGGCAAAAGGAAAACCCTATGGTTATACCTTTGCCTTGCGCTTTTAGATCCTTCTCTTCCACTTGATCATCATGTCCATCATTTTAAGCACATCTCCACCATGATCATCATTTAATGTCCATACATCATCTCTTTGTGATCTTGTGGCCACCACTCCTTGCCACATGCACCTTCATCACACGTGTTGCTTATGCCTAGCTCAAAACACTTAACACATGACATTAGCAACTTGGTGTCATTAATTACCAAAACTAAACTTGGGCTTTCAAAGAGTCACTTCTTCCAAGGAGCTAAGCTCTCCAAGGGAGCTTTGCCTTGCTCTAAACAACTAGGAAAGTAAAAGCTACAACTAAAGAGTGAGGTGTGTGAGGTAATGCTCAAGATGAGTGTGTGTTGAAAGAGGGGGGTACCCCTCATTTTATACTAGAGCTAAGGCGGTGCTTCTGTCTATCATTAGCGCAGGGGCATGGGAGATACCAACTCAGCATGGAGCCATGCCACTGTCAGAGAAAGATGGGGCTGAGGCGCGCCAGGAAGGGGCCGGCCACCCCCTAGGACCGGCCGGTCCATGACCAGGCCATCTCGCCACCGCCTTTGCGTGGTCGACTGTGGACTGGATATGGGTTAGTGTCCCGAGGTGCCCCGCTTAATTTGGCTTGATTTGGTGGACGTCTCCCTTGTCTCTCTTGCACAAATCGGTGTTTGGAAAGTGCCTTTTGGTGAAAACTACATGTATTTGTGTTTGTGACCTGCAAAATAATAATCTCTAAATACATGTGGAACTTGGCTAATAGTAAATGCATATGTGACTAAGTTTTCTAATTTCTCCCTTTTTGTTACTTAATTGGCAGTTAGATTTGATCGATAAAGACCGCCAACAGAGGATTAACTCGATTCATAGGTAATCAAATATGACTAGGATAACTATAATTCTTTTTGGCAGGTCCTTCTCTATTCAAAAGAGAGTATGAACCTTCTTCGAAAATCGATTTGTTTCCAAAATGATTTATAAACGATTTATCAAACAAAACGATTGCGAAAAGGTTTTGTTTTATAAACTCTTGACCTCTTCTAGCTTCAAAGGGTGTCACTTTGAAAATGCTTTGGAAAACCCCATTTTTCTTTGCAAAGGCTTTACCCTTCAAAAGAGACTTGATTTCAAACCGTCTTCGAAACAAGTATCAAACCTTTTGATTTGAACTCCTTTCCGTAAACGTTTTGTTTCACTAAACAAATGTTTTTTACAAAAGACTTTGGTTTCCAAAAACTTGCCTCAAGGGACCAATCTCAACTTGAGATATAATCTGATGGTCACCTTGTTACTCTCTAATCTTGCGAGGGGTAAGGTCACTGTGAGTGTGGGATCTCAAGTGACATAGCTCGCAGAGCAGCTAAGGACCATTCATTAGGATAGTGAGTTCGAGTAACCACCCGTACAGACCACATGTCGCGGATGGGGTCAACAAGCCAAGTAACTAATTGCGACTAGTTTATCCGTGAAACTGGCAAGGGAGTTGGCGTCGGTCGGGAATGTCTGGGACAATGACTGGGCAACTGCTCGAACCTTTTGTCGGATATTCTGGCCAGACTAGGGAAAGGTTGGAGAGCATGAGGCAATACTTACCTGTCGCTCGGGTATGGTGGTTCATCGCATTCTCCGTGTGGGTATAGTTGTACCCTCTGTGCAGAGTCTTTCGAAAGCATGAAGTCCTTCAGGACGGAACCAGTTGTTCCTTCTTCTATACCCATTGTAGTGTTGAGGATGGAACTTGATGATGATATGAATTACATATGTTTAACACTTATGTTGCTACCATGAATTGTAAATGCTAATACCTTTAATTATGAATCATGAGCATGTCATTCTTTTAATGAACCTTGTGCTTTTATGCAAATGTACAAATGCATACTAATCCCTTTGCATCCACCAGATATCCATATGTTGGAAATAAGTCCTGGGAGTACGCAATGTACTCACGGTGCTGCTGTTAAGTTGTTTTGCAGGTAAAGGACATTGGTGGCCATCTCACTCCATCGTTGGTGGCAAAGTTAATGAATAGCAGGAGCCGTCCAAGCTATGGTAGTGACGCCCATGGGCAAGGTGACAGTGTATATCGTAGTTGTTAGTAAGATAGTATTTGGTCTTCACTACATATGATTGCATTAAATCTATGTCTTCTTTAATGTTGTATAATTAACTTGTTAAATTTAATAAGACTTGTAATATATGTTTTCCACTGAATTATTATGTACTATGATGATGAGATGTTACCTTGAGTTGTGGAGGCTATCGTGGTATGATACTCAACCTGATCCTGAAGAAGAGTTGCCAAGTGCGCTCCTTGGGGAGTCGTCGAGGTTCGTTTGCTTAAATTGAGCTGTTCAAGTGGATGACGCTTGTTTTAGGCGAATTAACGTGGCGGGTCCCCCACAGCGATGACCATTCTTATCACAAACGACTTTCACCGCCGAGGGCCAAAACCGGTGGTGATGAGCGGTCCGGAACCGGCGGTGATGAAGATTATGTAGTAATTAATTGAACCGCCAACTAACAGACACGTGGCCAAATCATTTGAATGAAGACATGAATCCGAGTGAACAGAAGCACTTGACCAAAGCTGAATGGATGTATGCATTTGGCCAATTAACGCTCCCTTATTGCCCAAATATATTCATGTGCTGATTTTTGCTATCAACAGAAGTTATGTAAAACAAAAGAGATCAAAACTTGAAGAACGAGTGCATGCTGAAAATCACCAAAAACTGAGTGGCGTGGCGTATATAATAAAAGTCTATGATAATGAAAATCTATGTTTCATTAAAAAAATGAAAACATATGGAAATGAAAGTACAACATTTGATCAAAGTCTTCAAAAACGTATAAATATAGATCGAGACATGAGAGCGAGTGATTAGCTGGGAAACCCAACTATTTAAGGTGGGGAGCCGGAGCTTAATTGGACATCTATCCCATCCGCACCACTGCGTACAGTTAGTTCAGGATTGATGAGAGACAACATTTGATCAAAGTCTTCAAAAACGTATAAATGTAGATCGAGACATGAGAGCGAGTGATTAGCAGGGAACCCCAACTATTTAAGGTGGGGAGCCGGAGCTTAATTGGACATCTATCCCATCCGCACCACTACGTACAGTTAGTTCAGGCTTGAGAGAACCGCGAGAATTGTTTAAATCGAGAATGGGTTGCTCAGAGACTGTGCACCGGTGGCAGGAATGGCAGCTGCGCATCCTTGCCTTGTCCAGCCTCGTCTTCCAGTACTTCCTCTTCATGGCTTCCCTCTTTCGTAAGCGGCCCGTGTCTCATCTTGGGTCCGGCTTTTCATCTGGCTGGCCTACCTAGGCAGCGATGCAATAGCCTTGTATGCCCTCGCTGCCCTCTTCAATTACCCGAGACAAGTCTGTCTGGGTGTCAAAATTTTGTGGGCTCCTATCCTCTTGGTGCATCTAGGTGGGCAGGATTGCATAACTGCCTACAACATCGAAGATAACGAACTATGGAAAAGACATGTAGTAACTGCGATCTCTCAGGTCAGTGAGACAAAACTTATCATGATTATTAAATCCTTTACGCTATTCACTTCTTCTATTGTCGAAAATTATTCATACTTTGAACATTAGTTTGTTCAAGATTATCAAAGATGGATGCATCAGAACTACCTTCACAGTGTTATGATCTTAATATTACTAATCGGAGCTATCTAACAGATCCTCCACACGTGCTAGCCATTGAATCTATTCAATTTTTTTAAAAAAAATAATCATGTATGTCATTATTTTAATCTATATCTATATACTTTTATAAAGCTAAACCCCACTAGATGATTTTTCTCTTCATGCAAAGTGTCCATATCATTTCTCACTAAGTGACCCCACCAAATGTTCTATCTCTTCATGCAAGGTGTCCACATCATTCCCCATTAAATCCATGTCATCCCTTATTAATTACAAAAAATATCCACGACATCTCTATCATGTGCAATACTTGTAATCTTTAATCTATTAACATACAAGTCATATACATATACTATTTGTTTCATCATCTATTCCTCTATAACATAATCACATATTCTATTGATTTTCTTCTATTAGCTTACCGATTTTTACCTGATCTCACACAATAAAATAACATGCAAGTCAAATTTATATATATACATAATATACAAAATACCATATAGTAATGTTACGTATATAACAGATTTATTTTTAGAAAAATCCCACGGCAACACACAGGGTATGCTTCATCTTTAAGTCATCTACGTACACTATTTTCATCATCTATTCCTTTATAGCGTAATCATATGTTCTATTGGTTTTTCTTCTATTAGCTTACCAAACTTTACCAGATCTGATATAATAAAATAACATGCAAGTCAAATTCATATATATACATAGTATATAGAATACCATATAATACTGCTATGTATATAATAGATTTATTTTAAAAAAAAATCCCGCGGTAACACGCGAGGTATACTTCTAGTACTCTTATAAAGCTAAACCCCACTAGATAATTTTTTCTCTTCATGCAAGGTGTCTACATCATTCCCTACTAAGTAACCCCATTTGATGTTCTATCTCTTCATACAGGGTGTCCACATCTTCTCCACTAAGTCTGTGTCATCCCTTATTAATTACAAAAAAATATCCACGTCACCTCTATCACATGCAACACATTTAATCTTTAATCTATTAACATACAAGTCATCTACATACGCTATTTGTTTCATCACCTATTCCAATATAACGTAATACAATATTCTATTAGTTTTTCTTCGATTAGCTTACCCATTTTTTACTACAACAATGCGAGTCAAATTCTCATATATACACGGTACACAGAATATATATATATATATATATATATATATATATATATATATATATATATATATATATATATATATATAGATTATATATATATATATATATATATATATATACGCGAGCCGCAATCCCCGCTCGATGGAGCACGGCGCGACCGGCCGTCCATCGCGCGTCCCCAGCGACGCTCCGCACGGCGGCTTTCTGATCCGCGGTGGCCTCCACATCGGCTTCGCCCCCCTTCCGGCGCCCACCGCGTCCCCGCCTGCACCCTCCGACCACCTCGACGCGCCCCTCCCTGGCGGCCCCCGCGTCCGTCTAGAGCCACAGAGGGCATAGGTCGTAGGCGATGCAGGGCGCGATGGCGGAGCTATCGGGTCGCAGGTGATGGCCACCTTGGAGGACGCCGCTGCGCCGCCTGCAAAACTGCGGCACGCCGCGAGGGAGACTCCAGCCGCGAGCGCCCCGCCTGCCGGTGCTCGCTGGAGGTCGCCGCCCCGGCCTGGCCCTCCCGCCGGAGCTCGCAGGACCACGAGACCTCCGCGCGCGACCCGCTCACCATGGCCGCGTCGCCCCCCGCGCGCGCCGCGCTGCCACGAGCCCCGCCGTAGCTCGCCAGATCTCGCCGGCCCCGTGCTCCCCGTGCGCCCCGCCCGTCCGCTTGGTCTGAGAGTACTGAACGACTGAGTAATACTGAACGAAACAATAGTCTGGATGCGGTTGCTGGCCTGGCCGCCGCGAGGCTGGGGTCGGCAAGGTGGCCTGATGGCTCTGCTGCCAGCCAGTACAAGCTGGGCGGCGGGCTGGACGCCTGGACGCGGCTGCGGCCTGGGCAACCGCATAGAAGTTAATTTTGGATTTGGGATGTTCGGTATACTCCGTAGAAGTTACTGAAGAATGGTCCCCCACACTGAATGTCTGAATGCAACGGAGGTGATGTGTGGCCGCCATCGCCGCCAGGAAGGTGGAGGGGCCGCTGGTTGAGTGGGGCAGTGGCTGATGTAGAATGCTACTGGTATGCTACTGAAAGTCTGAAACACTGTCAAAAAACTGAATGCTCAACACCGAATGCAGGTAACTACTGACAAGAAAGATACTACTCAACGCTGAATGC
Source organism: Saccharum spontaneum (assembly GCA_022457205.1). Classification (NCBI taxonomy): domain Eukaryota; kingdom Viridiplantae; phylum Streptophyta; class Magnoliopsida; order Poales; family Poaceae; genus Saccharum; species Saccharum spontaneum. Next base: position 50,880,196 of record CM039598.1, on the reverse strand, counting down.
TACTGAAAAAGTATGAAACACAGACAAAAAAGAAGAAAAGGTACTGCATGGAGCAAATGTGAAGGCGAGATTCATATGGACTATTACGTATAGTATTAAAAATGATGCTACTTAATAGTTGATATCGAAGAAAAACTATTGAAGAAAATGCTGCAACACTAATCAGTAGTACTGAAGGAAAACACTTACAACTACTAGAGTCGTAGTACTAACAAATATACTTGAAGATACTGACAACTACTTAAAGGTATTAGCAACTACTAAAGTTATAGTATCGGTTATACCAAGCAATTGACAAAATACTGATAAAATACTTAAAGATACTGACAAAATACTTGAAGATATTGACAACTACTTAAAGGACCAAGCTCATCAGACACACCAGCCGCAAGAGCCACGGCGCCGCCAGGACCAAGCTCGTGCTCGCATGAATGGTTGTTGCCGGCGTCCAGTTCGGATCTCGCATGAATTGAATGGTTGTGCTCACATATACTGAGAGATACTGAATACTGTCAAATGTTACTAAGAGATACTGAGTACTGTCACATATACTGCGAGATACTGAAAAATGAAATGGACTACTGAGTACTAATGACTTGAAATACTACAACATACTTGGAGATACTGACAGATACTCGAAGATACTGACAATTACTTAAAGGTACTGTCAATTATTCAAGTTATAGTATCGGTTGTGCCAAGCTACTGACAAAATACTCAATGATACTGACAAAAAAAATTGAAGATACCGACAACTACTTTAAGGTACTAGTAACTACTGAATTTATAGTACCGGCTTTATCAAGCTACTGACAAAATACTTGAAGATACTGACAAAATACTTAATGATACTGACAAAAAATTGAAGATACTGACAACTACTTCAAGGTACTAGTAACTACTGAATTTATAGTACCAGCTTTATCAAGCTACTGACGAAATACTTAAAGATACTGACACATATTTAAAGATACTGAAACAAATACTAAAACATATAAATACTGACACGTGAGATCCATTACCGATAGGCACTTAAAAATACTTATAAATACTGAAGATCGATGAATATTGACATAGTTTCAACATTTTTAGTGTATTAGTTGCATCACTTGAATTTAAGGAAATAATAGAGTCCAAATATCAAATATATTAGTTATATCCTTGTCACGATCACTGATATCTACATGCATCTAACAAAAAATGGTGACTAAAAATAGATACTTCATAGTCCTAATTAACACGGTGCTAATTAAATATGTATGCACGCGGAGCATACATGCAGCTGTCAGATGCATGCATGGCTTTGAAAATAAAAAAAAAGCGCCTACACGGAGTACTAGCAGGCGGGAGTGAGCACGTAGCAGACTAGCAGGAGCGGCACAGGAGTGGGCGCGCCGCGCGCGTGGGCGCCTGGGCTGGGCGGGACCATGTCGTAGGTGGCGTGTGCGAACTTGGGAGCTGTAAGGCGTGCAGAGTGCGGCTGTGCGGGGGCGCGTGGGCGGGACGGGGAGCATGGGGAGGGTCGGGTTCGCTGGGCGGGGTGGGAGTGAGCTGGTTGGTTCCATGGTTGACTCATGGTGTAGAACAACTATTCTACACCCTAGGTGTAGAATAATATATATATATATATATATATATATATATATATATATATATATATATATATATATATATATATATATATATATATATATATATATATATATATATATATATATATATATATATATATATACGGCAGCGCTATTCTACACCCTAGGTGTAGAATATTATTCTACACCACAAGTCAAAATTGAACTGAAAAAATACTGAATACTACTGAACCACGTTCAGTATCAGTCAGTACTACACCCAGAACCTCGAAAATACTGAACAATACTGAAACACGAGTACTGAACAATACTGAATTTTGTTCAGTATAACAGCTTGGTGTAGAATACTATTCTACACCTAGGGTGTAGAATAGCGCGTGTGTATATATATATATATATATATATATATATATATATATATATATATATATATATATATATATATATATATATATATATATATATAAGAAAATCCCGCGGTAACGCGCGGGGCCGGGTATGCTTTTAGTGTTACTAATTGGTTACCTCCAAAGAAGTCTCCAAGCGAGTTCTTCAAAGACATGTTAAGAAAATAATAAAATCTAGAAAATTTGAAATGTCTAGCATTTAATTTGGTGCACTCTAGTAATTATCATCTATAATACCCATTGGATCTACTCTATTTTCTAAAAAATACCACGTATACAAAAAGTACACTAAGTAATCCGTAAAATTTTCATCACAATGGGATGGAGCGGCTGACGAGGGGTTCGCACCACCCGAAATTCCTATGCCCTCCATAGTCCATCCCTCAACTAGCTACTTAATAGTCCAGTTAGCTAGTTAATAATACTATTCCTTCTTTGATTCCTTGTCTTCCCCCATATTAATCTCTAATAGCGTCCTATATAATTAAGAATTATGTCTTCCTACCATTTTCTCTCTTTCTTTTGTTTTTTTATCTACCAAACATCTAATTTGTCCACACAGTACACCCCTCTAATTAGCTGTTTAATTGTTATTTGCTTGTTTGTCTCCGATGAATTAATCTCCAATGACATCTATATATTACTTAGGCCGGACTAGTCTTCCTGTTATCTTCTTTATCTACTTTGTTCATATTAATTTTTACCCATTCAATCTAATTCCTAGGCCAGAAAAATTAGAGACCATGGGCTGATTAATTTTGTTTCTTTCTTATAATATTTAGTGATTTTTTTAGTTTTTCCACTTTATTTTATATTGTAAGACAAATATTTATTTAGTTGTTATGTATACTCTTTATCATGTATGTATTTAGTCGTACATGGCTGTTATCGGTTTGAAGGCCCTCTCCCTATGTTTAAATCCTAGCTCCGCCCTTGCACCTATGACATATGAAACAATTTAGTATAACCCTCAAATTCGTATCTAAACTAATAACTTCTATGATTATGAAAAATAATAAAAATTAAGCAATCCCTAGTTTAGCTTTCAATTTACTTAAGTCTATTATTTTGAATGATAATAGAATGTGACCCCTCTAATTCATATATAAATCACCCATCTTTGTGGTAAAAAAAACTGATATACCTTTCAAAACAGTTCCTCATTCATTGAAAAATGTTCTCTTGACAAATTCCATAACAGTGACAATGGCAATTCAATTAAGGTTTTGTTCAGTTCTCCGGAATTGATCAGAGGAATTAGAAAATAATAATCTAATAATAAAATGGAAAGCACTTTCTACATATTGGTTTCAATTCATAGGATCCAAACAGGCTCTAATATTATATTAATACTCTAAGTTGTTACTCTCCCCAAATATAAATAAAAAGTATCAATTTTTATGATATCAAATATATACCATTAGATTAATTATAAAATATATTTTTATAATAAATTGATTTAGAGCCATCAATATAAATATCACTCAATAGAAACTTGGTCAAACACAAATCACTTTAACTTACATAATATAGAGGATACAGTCAACAAACAGCCACAACAGTTTTCCAGTGCATTTTGGATGGAGCCAGAGGCCTGCTGGAAGCCGCTCCAGTTTTCTATAGTGTAGAACAGTACGCTATAGTACAAGGCAGGAGGAGCCGGAGCGCCTGGCGCTGCGCCAAACAGGCACTAAGTGCGTCATGATAAATGGACTAGCATGCACAAGCACGGGACGGCTGTGCTCTTTGAAGCGCTGTGCAGCAACAGCAGCTGCAAAACACTGTAGACTGTAGAGTAAAGTAAGGAGGTGTTTGATTTGAGGAGTTAAAGTTTAATAAACACTGTAACACTTTCGTCTTATTTGACAAAAAGTTTTGCATCTTGGACTAATTAGGCTTAATAGATTCATCTCGTAAATTACTTTTAATCTGTGCCGACATACATGCAATTAGTCTACATTTAGTACTCCATGTATTTGAGGAAACATTAATGTGATGGGAGTTAAACTTTAACAAGTTGAAACCAAACAGACCCTAACTAGTTATGGTACACAAAAAGCACAACAGCTGCAGCCAAGCAAAAAAGGGCAGCTGAGCAGGCCCAAATATGTTTTGCTTTATAACTAATTACTAAATCCAATCACAATTTCGAATTTCTTTTTATGATTAATACACCCCTAAAAGAAGAAGTTTGCTTTAGATCTATATAGGACCATGGATAATGCATAACTCTCGTTTTCCGGTATCTCAGGTAACCGTTGCTGTCTACGTCTTTTGGAAGTCGCGGTCGCCAGATAAGAAAGGATACTATCTGGCAGAAGGCATCCTCTTGTTCTTCCCAGGGATTCTCAAATGCACATTGAAGCCATGGGATTTGAAGAGAGTTAGCATGAATAGTCTCGTGAGCTCATCCGGGTCAAAAGGAAAAGGTAGGGTTAAGATTCATAACAATCCCGAAGACTTTGTAAAAGACTTGGTAAGACTGGCCCAACAACCGACCAGCAGTGATGGAGATCAACAACAACAACGGACCAGTAGTGATGGAGGCAACCAAGTGCCATTGTTTCAAAGGCCCTATGATCTATTCGTAGACCTTGCACCTCTGAATTCGGATCGGCTCACCTGCGTGAAACACTTCACCAAGAAGGATAATTCGGAGGATAATTCGGTAGTCGTGCATAGTCAGATACGGTCCAGCCTCTCGGTAACGTTCGATCGGCTCTACACCAAAGAATCATTGCTGCATCAAAACTTTTTCCGTAGCCTCTTGGACAGGTTCTCTAACTTTATAGACCTTCTACGGATACTAGCCGTCTCTTGCATACTCGCGGTCATCGTGCTAGTGCCCATTGCTCAAGTACAAAAAAAAAAAAGTAGAAGCTATGGACACAGATGTGAGGATCACATATATCTTGCTTGTGTGTACTGCTGCTCTTGAGTACCTTATACCTCTTTTGATATTTAACAGATTTAGTCAGCTGTTTGGTCAGCAGCAATGGCCCGATCAAGTTTCCCAGCACAATCTATTGTGGTACTTGGCCCAGAATAAGAAGCGCAGGTGGTTCAGGAAGCTGGCAATCTTGCTGGGTTGCAAGGAGTATCTGGACCAGCACTACTGGTGCTTGCCTTGGTGCACCTCTGCCGCGGACATCACCAACCTCGTCCATGACTACCTCAAGAAAGGGTTGTCGGAGATAACGGACATGGCCACCTACAGGGCGTTCAACGACAACCGAGGCCAGTGGACTCTCAGGGTGAACAACTGCGGCATGAGCCTTAGGAGGAGCCTAGGAAGGCCGTTTGACGAGAGTGTCATCCTCTGGCACCTCGCCACGGATTTCTGCTTCCACGACACAGACGAGTCGTTGAGTGCTGCCCGTCACTCAATAGAGATGTCCAACTACTTGGCGTACCTGCTCTTCGTCAACCCGGAGATGCTGATGACCGGCGCTAGACGCTTCCTGTTCAGAGAAGCGTACAAGCAGCTTAAGAAGACTCTCAAAATTGAATCGGAGGATGATGCAGGGGGCCCCTCGCCGCAGGACACGCCACAAACAGAAGAAAGGGCTCTCACCCAAAAGATACAGCACAAGATCTCTCAGGCGACGCGCACTCAGGATTCAAAAGGCATCGTGCATGAAGCTTGGGACCTTGCTCAAGAGCTCAGGAAACTATACCACGAGGATGACTACAAAAAGATGTGGGAGGTGATCCAGGGCGTGTGGGTGGAGATGCTCTGCTTCTCCGCCGGCAGGTGCAGAGGCTACCTGCACGCCAAGAGCTTGGGCACTGGCGGAGAGTACCTCTCCTACGTCTGGCTCCTCCTCTTGTACATGGGGATGGAAACGTTAGGAGAGAAGATGCAGAGGACGAATCCACTGGAGGAAGAAACAAACAGCGGTGGCGCAACAGAGGCTTCACAAGTTATGGCGACAGGTGGTGATGCAGATGAGATGACAGTATGACACCAAGGCCGCTACGGCGGCATGTTCGGGCCCAAGGTGAATTCAAAACCATGAGACTGTAAGTGAGAGCGCGCCTGCGCTATAACAATACATACAGCATGTCTACTTACACTTGTATAAAAGTAAATAACAAAGAGTGAGCTGTCACGCACCAGGGAGATACAAGAACCAGCAGTGGCTAGTGGGCTGCATGGAGTATTAGAGAACCATAGTAGTGGGCTGGATATCAGGCCCAGTGTGGATTGTGGAATCTGTTCCGGTGCTGTTATAAGCCGGAGCTTGTAACCTGAACTCATTACGAAAAGACGAGAAGAAAGTCGTAATCGTCCCCTACCTCTTATCTCTTCTTCTCTCGTCTTCCTTCTGCTCCTCTCAAATTCTTCAAAGTTATCCACCCAAATCCACCGGGGGTTCGTGACATTTTGGTAATCAGAGCCGTCAAATCACGGGGAAATTTCTTTCACGTCATCAAATAGCTGGGCAAATTGTTCACTCTTCGACGTCCTGACACCCGGGCGTCGACCGTCGAAGCAGCAACAATGCAACAGATTAAATGGCGACTACGGTTGAGGCGTTGATGACCACTGTCAAAGGATTGGCGACTCAGTTTGAAGGGTTCCAATCGATGATGAAGCAAACGCTCGAACAGTTGAGCAAACTCGAAGCATGGAGATCCACCACCGATGAGTCATTCGGCATCCTACTCCAACAGACAGGTGTGACAACGATGTGCGTGGAGCAACTAGAAGCACAACCACCGCCGCCGTCGAGAACCTGATGGATGGCGGCGTGGATAGTGTTGAGTGAGAGTTGGACGGAGTTGCCCAATTTCTACGCGCAGAAGGCCCAAAATTCTCTTCGTGATGTTAGTCACCGACGGGAGAGATCTTTCCGGGCAGTCTTGCTGTCCCGCGCCGAATGATTCTGCGCCGCTGACGGAGGATACACAGAAAATCTATCTGGTGTGATCCGTTCCAATTTAAAGGTTGCTTTGGTTTATTTAGATACATAACTTTTATATTACGTAGATATACATACCAAAAGTATATAACTAGAAAAGCCAAAACAACATATAATTTAGGATGGCACTTAAAAACTTTTTGGCTTTTTAGAGTTGATTCGTTGTCAATCGCTTCAAAGATGCCTTTCACATTCATGCCCCCATACCGTATCTTTAGTAACTAGTGTCTTTCCTCACTCGAAAATTTTAGAATTTTAATTTAATGTACTTCCCATTGGCAATAATAGCAATTTAGTGACCTATAAATTAATTTCGATAATGAGGAAAAGAGCAACAACATGTATCATAACTGTATAATTTAACACTACCACTACGATCCGAGACAAACTCAAATTTCCTAGTGCTAGTAGCAGAAGGAATGCTAGAACGAACAATAAAGAAATTGTAGACATTCTTATAGTGGAGTTGTTGGCGCTAGACAGGGCAAAAGTAGACGAAGTTGACTGACGAGATCCTAGCATATGAGTATGTTAAGCCTCGGGATCAAAGGTTCTCGACCGAGAGATCCCGCGACGCCTTCAGGTTCGCCCGGGGGCTATACCTATCGGGTATGCTCGTACGCACCCTCAGCCCAAGGGATCAGGTCGAGCCTGAGCACGTATGCCGCCTTTGCTCGTGGCTTGGGGGCTCACCCGAACCTCAGGCTCTCGATCGACGGAAGCCTGGTCCCGATCCTTGTCTCCCTCCCGGCCTTCGGTGACAGCCAAGGTCTGGGTACGACAAAGAATGCCCCGAGCCATCGAGGCTCGGGGGGCTCCCCCGAACACTGCCCCTTGGGCGTGGCACCGTCAACCGCTACCCCGACAGGGTCACGCACGGAGCGTGACACAAGAAGGCAAGCTCCCCAGCGTACTCCAGGGGCTTGGGACTTCTGGGCTCGCACGTCAGCCCCTCGAACCGACCTCCTTCGCCGCCATGAAGCCTCCAGAAGGCGCATGTAGGTGAGGCCGGTCGAAGCCGACACAGAACAGAGCAGCCAGAAGACGCCCAGAGCATCTTTGGCTCCATGACATCGCCATAGTCCATAGAACGCCACTGCAAGACCTTCCTGGACTCCGACGCATGTAGACCATAGGCTCAACTCCCCCAAACCGTGATGTACCCGACCTATCTGGGAATATAAGGGATAGGTCGGATCCTAAGAGGGGAGAGGACGATTCGAGTCCTCACCGTTCCACTCGAGCTCTGCACCGAGAGCAGAGCAACCCAGAGAGCAGCACCGAGAGTTCCTCCTCCGCACCCGAGCTGCAAGGGAGTATTTTCATGAGGGCCATCCATCGGACAGTGCTCCAGTGGAACTTCTGAAGCCCTATCTTCTATTTGTAGACCTTGCACCTTCATATTTTGAACGCCTTAAGTGGCTGAAAGCCTTGGTGCATAGTCCAGCTGATAGAAGTCACAAAAAAAGAAGTCCAGCTGATAGAGCATATAACTACGTACGGTTTTGCCTCTCTCAATCGTTTGATAGATTCTACACCAAGGAATCACTGCATTTTTCCTTCGCTGATTGGCTTGGCTGGATTACCAACCTACGGCTGCTGGTAACGGGAGTCTCCTTTGTAGTCGTCATGTGGGAAGAAAGAATGCTGAACCATAGAAAACATTCTATGGACACCGATGTCAAGATCACACTTATCTTGATCTCTCTTGCAGCTGTCCTGGATTACATTTTACCAACTTTGATGCATAGGGTTATTCCAATAGTTCGACAACTCAGCAAAGTGAGATGGCCAGATGAAGTTGCCCAGTACAACCTCATGGGGTATTTAGTTCGCAACAAAAAGCACAGGAAGCTCAGGGGGTTTGCAACCCTGCTTGTCTGCAAGGACTACATCGACCAGCTCTGGTGTATGAAGCCGTCCAAGTCCTCCCGCGAGATCACCAAGCTTGTCTACGACTACATCGCCAAAGGGTGGACGAAGCATCACATAAAAGACATGGCCACCTTCAGAGCCTTCAACGACAACAGGGGCCAGTGGATTCTCAACCGGGAAGAGTGCGGAGACAGCCTCACCTGGAGCCTGCAGCGGCCGTTCGACGACAGCGTCCTCGTCTGGCACCTCGCCACAGACTTCTGCTTCCACCTTATGCATCCGCATACCTCCCGCGAAGAAACCGTCCGTCGCTGCAGGGAGATGTCCAACTACATGGTGTACCTGCTGTTTGTCAACCTGGAGATGCTGAATCTGATGACCGGCGCTAGACGCAGCCTTTTCAGAGCAGCATACAAACAGCTTATAAAGACTATCAGGGTGAAACTGAAACATCAACAATCGGAGGGTGATGCAGCAAGGCACTCGCCGCAGGAGGCCACGCCACAAACAGAAATGGTTTTATTAGCCCAAAAGATAGACCACAATATCAAGCACGCGACTGTGGGAGAGGGCTCCGTAAATATTCACGAGGCGACGGGCGATGAGGATTTAAGCATCGTTCACGATGCTTGGAAGCTTGCTGCTAAGGAACTCAAGAAATTACACAGCATGCATGGCGAGGAGAAGATGTGGAAGGTGATCCAGGGCGTGTGGGTGGAGATGCTCTGCTTCTCTGCCGGAAGGTGCAGAGGCTACCTGCACGCCAAGAGCTTAGGCAAGGGCGGGGAATATCTCTCCTACATCTGGCTCCTCATGTCCTTCATGGGGATGGAGACCTTGGCAGAGCGGATGCAGACGACCAAGCTGCAGGAGGAAGAAACAACAAACAACGGTGGCAGCTCCAATGCCACGACAGCAGCTTCAACGGCTGTAGCTACCGGTGGCAGTGCCATTGGTACGACAGCGGATACATCAGTGACGCCCCCACCAGATGGCGGCGGCGATGGCACCGCAGCGGCTTCACTGGTTTCGCATTCGCCAGAAGGTGACGACATGGTCTGACAGATAAAAGTGCATATACCTTTGGAGACCTTTTTACCTCTCGTATGTACGCTCCATCCTATGTACATTACCCTCAGTTTGTTCCTTTCCAGCTTGTTTGTAAGTTTGTTCCATACTGGTATTGCGGCGGCTGCCCTTTTGTGCTGTTCTTCCAGTTTAAGTCATCACCTATCTGTAAAACAACGTGCAGTGTGGGTCATCCAACCAAATTCTATGTATGGTATGGAGTTGCAGAGTCCCTTTTTTTTCATTGAATTTGACGAGTAGCAATTAGCTGATGGAAAACCATCTGGGCCTAGTGTCTTATTATATTCCATTTGGAACACTGCTGCCCTTACTTCTAATTCCGAGAAGGCATCTGTCAAGTGCTCATTTTCCACTTCGGAGACTTGTGGAAGGTGTCAGTGTTTTGTCACCCGACGAGTGAATTTATACCTATGTCGCGTTGCTCTAGAAAGACGATGGTAGCATTCAAAGACATGGGAAATTATACTGGTTCAGGGCGGAGCACTACGTCCAGTCTTACAGAAGATCGAGTGCTTGTTCCTCGGTTGAATGTTCTGAAGTTGTTATAATGGGGTGTGTTAGAAGATGGAAAGAGGTAGGAGAAGCTAGGGGGACGAAACCCGAATGAATTCTCGGGAGTCTGTCCCCCTGGATGGGAGGCCTGGTCGTCCTTATATAGAGTCCGAGGGCCAGGTTACAGATGGAGGTGGGTTCTCCCGACCGAGTGGTCGTGACCCCGAGGGAAGTGAAACTAGTAAACATGACTTGCAAGGAAGGCCGTCTTGTCTTTGCAACAGCGTACATCCAGGTATGGTTATCGTCATGATCTCGTGCCCACGTCGCGGCATGATGTGGCGTGATGCTACAGTGTCAATCGCGTCTGCACTATTGGCACGGTGGTGGTTCGCCAACCGTCCTATACGACATGAGCTTGCCGTGGCCTTCATCATTGTCTCCTGTTCTCCCGATGGCGTCGTGGCGACAGTGAGGGAGCAGGTAGCCACACCTAGATCATCGGTCGCCTTGCTAGTCTTGTAACCGGTGGCCTCGAGCCCGAGCTGCGGGGTCGAGGCTCTCGTTGGCTTGGTTGGTCTTGAAAGAAGGTCGTCCAGCTCTGGTGTATGAAGCCGTCCAAGTCGTCCTCCCGCGAGATCACCAAGCTTGTCCACGGCTACATCGCCCAAGCGTGGACGGAGCATCACATAAAGGACATGGCCACCTTCAGAGCCTTCAACGACAACAGGGGCCAGTGGATTCTCAACCGGGAAGAGTGCGGAGACAGCCTCACCCGGAGCCTGCAGCGGCCGTTCGACGACAGCGTCCTCGTCTGGCACCTCGCCACAGACTTCTGCTTCCACCTTATGCATCCGCATACCTCCCGCGAAGAAACCGTCCGTCGCTGCAGGGAGATGTCCAACTACATGGTGTACCTGCTGTTTGTCAACCCGGAGATGCTGATGACCGGCGCTAGACGCAGCCTTTTCAGAGCAGCATACAAACAGCTTATAAAGACTATCAGGGTGAAACTGAAACATCAACAATCGGAGGGTGATGCAGCAGCAGGGCCCTCGCCGCAGGAGGCCACGCCACAAAAACAGAAATGGCTTTATTAGCCCAAAAGATAGACCACAATATCAAGCACGCGACTGTCGGAGAGAGCTCCCTAAATATTCACGAGGCGACCGGCGATGAGGATTTAAGCATCGTTCACGATGCTTGGAAGCTTGCTGTTAAGGAACTCAAGAAATTACACAGCATGCATGGCGAGGAGAAGATGTGGAAGGTGATCCAGGGCGTGTGGGTGGAGATGCTCTGCTTCTCTGCCGGCCTGCACGCCAAGAGCTTAGGCAAGGGCGGGGAATACCTCTCCTATGTCTGGCTCCTCATGTCCTTCATGGGGATGGAGAGCTGATGGAACGTCGCGGAGAGGTTGGATTTCACCAGGCGATAGGCTGTGTCCGGGTTGCCACGCACCAGGTGTTTCAGGCAGCTCAGCCGACCGGAGTAGGCGGGTGCGAGGTCTACGCATAGGTTGTAGGGCTTCCAGATTTCCTCTACTTTACAAGTGTCGTCGTCGTCGCCGCCGCCGCCGCCGCCGCTGCCGGATGGCTCCTGCTGCAGTCTTCCCCTTCCATGGAAATGCTGCGTTGCAGCTCCCACGTACTCCTGAAGCGAATTGATCTCACTCTCGCCCTTCCCTTCTGAGCCTGATGAAGAGTCCACCAGGCTGTTGACGCTGACTCTCTTCAGGTCCCAGGGCTTGCATACGCATTTGGTAATCCCACAGAAGAACAAGAGAAGTGCTGGCGTGAAGATTCTCCCGTAAGCCTCCATCTCTTCGTTGTGGGCCTGGATGGCCTTCATCCGGTCAATAGTGGCTTGGTCAACTACTCCTACATGACTAGTAGTCACGTTGGATTTTGGCCACGACTTGACGAACACATAAATAGCGGCCGCCACCTGTCATAACACGCCACACAAGAGTGAGTATATATGTGGATGGACTCTTATAGTGGGTATAAGGAGCTTGTGAAGTCCATTATTTATTTGATCCCCTCAATTTGTCGTGGAGTTTGGAAAAAATCCTCAACTCATCAAAAATAAAAAAAATATTATGTCCTTAAACTTTAAAAACTTGATAAATTATGGAAAAGTTTTTGAGATCTATTTGTTTCAGCTATGAACTATGGAAGACGATGGGGGAGGGGAGGGAGTCATATCTTCGAGGGAGAGCAATGCCGCTGGGAGAGGGAGTCACGCTGGGGACGAGGTCATGCCCTCCGGTGGAGGGAGTCGCGTCGTTGGGAGGGGACCGAGTCACGCTCTCAGGTGGAGAGTCATGCCGTCAGGGAGGTAGTAGGGAGTCGCATCGCCGAGGGTTGTGCGCACAAGTGGCAATAGCGCAGGCGGGGAAGGGTTGGGGAGAAGGCGCGCAAAGAAACTTAAGTCGTCGTTTGGGGGCTTGGCCTAGAGCACCTAAGAATGAGGGTTGGAGGGAGGATTTGGGTGCCCACCCAAATTCGATGGTTCTACTAGTGGCCTGCTGGAGTTGTATTTATGATTTGGACATCCATATTTATCTATGGTGACTCAAGTAAAGGCCTTACTAGAGTTGCTATTAGAAAAGCAGAAAGCCAAAAGTAGAGAACACGGTACTACGAAAAATATACTTCGCAAACGCAGCTGCTTCTGAAAAAACTACAAAGCACTTTCTAAAAATTAAATCAAACACAGCCTAAACCACATCGTCCTTCTTTAATTTAGAATCAATTCTGATAAATTTAGATAAGATTTCAAATCACACAAAAATGTCTTGAGGCCTCCAAAAAAATCCAAGAAACAAAACTAGAGATATATTAGGATAAGAGAGACACCAATAAATAATTTGGAACTTGTAAATTATCTCTAGAAAAATTCAAATATCAAATTGAGCTCTAGGAAAACGAAAATAATGTCTAGAAAAATCTAGAAAGTTCCTAAAGCATTCTTGTTGAATGTCTAAAGACATTAGAAAACTTTCTAAAAAAACATGACATAAAACCAGTATAAATGGACCTGATCATGGGCCACCCAACCTGACCAAACCCGCTACTACGTCAGGTCAGGTTCTGATCATCATTTCCACCCATGACCTAACCCAACCCCAAAAAAACTAACCAAAAGTAGAAAAAACTTGAAAAAATCATAAAAATAGTCTACCTGGCCCACTATTTCATCGGGTCAGGCTCAGCTCAACGATTTAGACCTAATATTTTTTTCTCGAACCAACCTGAACCCATCCCGTCCCGAGCATTTGATCAAATCTAGTATGAATGCAACAAATAGAGATGTCGGTTGCATCGCATTTTTTTTGCAAAGAGATTTTGAAATTTATTTAGACATTGATTATAATATTTTGAGAATGTTCTAGATTTACCTAGACATTTTCCATTTTCCTAGAGTTCAATCCAATTTTTGGAAACTTCCAGAAATAGTTTCATAAGCTTCAAATATTTTATTTGATTGTCTATTATCCTAATATATCTGCTGATTTATCTCGGATCTTTTTAGAGTCTTGTAGATATTTTTAGTGGCTTAAAAATCTTTACCTTGTCCTTGTGTTCATCAAATTACTTTTTGAACTTCAAAAGGATGATGTGGCTCAAAACCACATTTAACTGTTGTAGGGAATAATTTGTCTGTTTTTTAAAGTTAGAGGGTGTGATATTTCTTGTTTTTGAGTTGACGTTTTTTTTCCACACTCTGTAACAAGTTCAAGGGTGTCAAATGGACTTTAATCTTAAGGTAAAATCGAATCCAAGCCGTTCATTTGTATTGGCATCGCAACAGCTATATACACCTAAGAGCATCTCAGAGTACCCTATATTTTTTTCCAAAAACATGGTGTTTTCCAACTCCAAAAAAAGGATTGCTAGGAATAAATTATGTCATCTACCTATTTAAGAGTATGTTGTATTATCTGCAATAACATTTTAATTTATAGATGTGGCTCATATAATTTATTAGATAATTCCAATAAAAGATAACATGATGGAGACATTATAGCTGTGGATGGAGAGACACCCTAAATCAAAGTTGTAGTGCTCAACGAGGACCAAGATTTGTAATTGAAACCTTTTCACTTGAAATTGTTTATAGGCCAAAAATATTTATTACACTATTCATAGAGGTTAGTATAAAAGGATATGATCGTACAGTTCACTAGAAGTGACTGTTTGGGGTAGTGGTAGGGGCCTGGAGGCAAAGATCACGGGTTCAAATTCTATTAGGGACCCTTGGTCAGAGGTGGTCAGGACAACTGCGATTATGATTGGGGCAGCCGCTGTCCCTTGCCCACGATGGGGAAGGGTTTTGTTTTGATTTACCGAGCTGTCATCCTTATCTAAAAACACAAGCGCCAAGTAATACTAGCGAGCAGGAAACGAGCGAGCGAGGCGTCTGGTTTCGAGCCAGGAAAATTTCCAAGAGCTCTGACCTCATGCTTCGTTGAGCTCTAACCTCATGCTTCGTTTCCTATAAAATAGGCCATAGGAACGGAATCCTCTGAAATTATTCCTTTACCTTCCCTGTGAACCAAAGAGCCACATAGGAAAGAATACTCAGGAAACTCAATCCTCCAAAATTCCTTTGGCAATCCTTCCATCCAAAGGACCCTTAAACATGTTGTCTTGTCATGATCTATGAGCCTGGCAGCCGGCAGGAGATGCACCAAGCATGGCTGACTGAGGAAGGCCTGAACGAGTGCTGCTGGGTGAGTTGGTGGAGAGATATGGGCTTGACCCAGTAGGGAGTAGAGGTTCGGCCCATGTAGGCGTGAGACGGTGTTGCTGGTACACAAAAGCGGGCTTGTTTTATGAATTGGACATGGATTGGATAAAAGGAAAAAGTCTATTTTTCCTCCCCCAACTTTCACAAAAGTCCGTTTTTCCTCCCTCAACTCTAAAACCGGACAAATCACCTCCCTCAACTTTTCAAACCGTGCATTTTACCTCCCTGGAGCGGTTTCGAAGGCGGATTTGCTACAGTAAACGGTGGTTTTGCTACAGTGAGACGGTTTTGTCTTTTTCTTTTTTTTATTTATTTCGGTTGAATCTTTGAAAAATCATAGTAAATCACAGAAAAATCATAAAATAAAAAATATAATTTTGTTGCACTCCACATGAGTAGATCTACACGGTGAACATATAATATGGTATGTTTTAGTACAAAATTTTTGCTATGAAGGTTTTGCCTTTTTCTTTTTTATTTATTTCGGCTAAATCTTTGAAAAATCATAGTAAATTACAGAAAAATCATAAAATGGAAAATCTAATTTTGTTGGATTCCACATTAGCATATCTACACAGTGAACATATAATATGGTATGATTTAGTACAAAATTTTTATTGTAGCTTTAGATCTATGCTTTTCTGTAATTAATTGAAATAATTCATAGTTGCAGCTTCTATAATTATTTTGTTGGACTAAAGCATACCGTATTATATGTTCACTATGTAGATCTACTCATGTGAAGTCAAAAAAATTAGACTTTTTATTTTATGATTTTTCTATGATTTACTATGATTTTTCAAAGATTCAGCCAAATAAATAAAAAAGAAAAAGACAAAACCTTGGTAGCAAAAACTTTGTACTAAAGCATACCATATTATATATTCACTGTATAGATCTACTCATGTGGAGTCCAACAAAATTGGATTTTCCATTTTATGATTTTTCTGTAATTTACTATGATTTTTCAAAGATTCAACCGAAATAAATAAAAAAAGAAAAAGATAAAACCGCCTCACTGTAGCAAAACCACCGTTTACTGTAGCAAAACCGCCTTCGAAACCGCTCTAAGAAGGTAAAATGCACGGTTTGAAAAGTTGAGGGAGGTGATTTGCCCGGTATTAGAGTTGAGGGAGGAAAAGCGGATTTTCGTGAAAGTTGAGGGAGGAAAAGTAGACTTTTTCCTGGATAAAAACATTCCCCATTGCTATCTTCATCTGCTGTTCTTCCCTTTCTCTCTCTCTCTGGGCTGTTTCCATCCAATTCAAGCTCACGACATGTCTGTACTATATATGCTGAGCTAAATAGACCTGGTTAATGGGCAGTACTTTTCATGGGATTGGACTCCCGCGTATGGTCGGTCATGCTGCTGACGGTCTTATATATATATATATATATATATATATATATATATATATATATATATATATATATATATATATATATATATCTTCTATTCTAGATTTCTCGCTAGCCAAAAATAGAAGACGAGAATAACTCTCTAGAGTGTGTACGAGATGTAGAAAAATTGTTAGAGAGTGCAAAGATGTAGAAAGCGATTTTTATGCAAATGACTCTTCAAATGATGATTTAGAGAGTAAGATTTAGAAAGACTCTTGGACATGCTCTTAACTAGCTAATTGGACGGGTGTATTGTGTAGACAATGACGCGTTGCGGTGGGAGAAAACCAGGGCAATAATAAAAAGAACAAAGGAGAGGGAGAAGACACCTTAAAGATTAATCATATATGTTACTAAAAATTAACACAAAGAGAGAGCAACCGAATAAAAAACTAATGAGTAATTATCATCATTCATTAGCTAAACTAGCAGGTATCCCCGCGCATATGCGCGGGCTAGCAAGTAACATCGATATGTTTTTATGTGTAGTGCAAAATATTTCAGGGATTAAGAGCAGGAAACTGGTGCTGTGCGGGTGCCAAATTTTGCACAGTATTTTGTAGACTGCAAACAAATTTTGGGTAAGTACATAAGTTAGGGTAAACAATCCAAGAAGCAGAATTTGTAATCTGACAATCCCATGGGAAAAGTAGGGGAATGTGACAGAGTTGGAGTAACACAAACATAGCACGGAAGAGTAAACTCAACCTGTGTGGTGGAATAGTTAAGGATGGGTTACTTATGAACTGGATCCAAATTTGAGAAGGTATGTAGTAAGATTTGGTTGAGCATATGGTCGGTCATGTTCCCATTGTCACTGGAGCACAGCGCCATTACGTTGTTGTAGGAGAGGTTTGATTGGGTCCGAGATGTTCCATCATTGAAATTTGCTGCATCTGACCAAAATTGAAACAATGAAGTCAGCATAACATTTCAACCGGAAGGAATTTGTCCTGGCTGTCAACATAATTATTATAAGGTCCACCAATGTAAAATTAACTAAGCTGCATTTCAAATCATCAAGGTTGTTATTTGATAGTAGGCTGTCTTCATGTCGATATGTAAGGTAGAAATTTAGAAATCGGTGTAATAGGATCAGTATCTATGCCATACTTTCTGTAACAGAAACGTTTTTTTTATCCTGTACATGTGAATTTTAGTGCCAGTAGTTCATAAATATGTATTCTATTGTTTTCACCAATGTGTGTCTGAACCTGTACATGTAAATCCTAGTGTTGGGAAAGTAGATTGTAAGTTTGAAATTTAAGACTCACCATCGAACATGGTAGGGAGGTCAGTGACAGAAGAATTTAGGATTGTTAAAAAGGTGCTACCTGCAAAATAGTAGTTGGAGTCAAAGGATGAGCATGAAATTCATGTTTAAAAATCTGAACTGGGATGGAAACTTGCATGTAAGTTATAGTACCTGAATTGAGTGGCTGTTTGTTGTTATATCATCTAAAATTTCAGAGTAGACGACATTATGAGTCTGGTTTTCGTATCCATTAGAATTATTTTCAATAAGCACCCGTAAGCCTTCAGGTGATGTAACACGTGAGAGTGCGACATAAAGCTGGCCGTGAGAGAATACTGGACTTGGGAGGTACACGCCAACTATATTGAGTGTTTGGCCTTGGCTTTTATTTATTGTCATTGCATATGCAACACGGACTGGGAATTGTCGTCGTTTTAGCTTGAAGGGCCACCTGGAATCAGATGAAGTAGTGACTATTCTTGGAATATAAGTCTTGTTTCCTTTAGCCTTTCCGGTAATTATTTGAGCTTCGATGATACGATGTGTGAGTTGTGTCACTATAAGTCTAGTTCCATTGCACAAACCTTTTGAGGGATTGAAATTTCTAAGTAACATTATGGGAACGCCAATTTTGAGTTGCAAATGATGGTCTGGAAGGCTGCCCATTGAAATAGTGTTGAGGAACTCCTGAGGATAAAGAGCTTCCAGAGTGCAGTAGCTGGATGTTGAATCATCAATAGAGTCCGAGCTGTAGTATGACATCTGTTGAGTGGCTATATGGCTAATCATGTTTGCATTTATAGCTGCGGCCACCTCATTTGTTGGTGCTAGTATTGCTCGTTCACATAGATAAGTGGTTAATTGGGAGTCCTCTGCAGGTGATCCATACACAAAAGAAATCAGATTGTCAAGCGTTCTTTGTCCAGGTGGCAGTAAGAGGTTGTCTGGAATCTGAATCCATGATGTGTTAGGTAGATCTGTGGGCTCGCTGCCTAGAACTCTGCCATCACCAACTGATAGCAGCCATCTGGCAAAATTATCTAGCTCTATTCTTCTAGATTCTGAAAGTTTGGGGCTTCTAAGTCTCATGTTTTCAGTTAGCTGAAGCACTTTGCATTTGGACCACAACTTAGATCGGGTGATTAATGCATCCAAGATCTGTGGTTTTTTGGCTTTAGGAATAATTGGAAGGGTTTGTCGGAAATCACCACCAAGTACAACTGTTATACCACCAAATTGTTTTGCTGCTGCCTCATTATTGGTGGATGACATGATATCTCTGAGTGTGCGGTCAAGTGCTTCAAAGCAATGCCTGTGGTTCACAGGTGCTTCGTCCCATATTATGAGTGTTGTATGTTGTATCAACTCTGCCAACTGTGTGTTCTTGTTTATTGCACACACGGAGTGAGGCTGGATTTGTAGAGGAATGTTGAAGCGCGAGTGTGGTGTTCGGCCTCCTGAGAGTAATAGTGCTGCTATTCCCGAAGATGCAACTGCTAATGCTATCTTGCCTTTGGTTCTGACACTGTTGAGCAAAGTGTTCCATAGGAAAGTCTTCCCAGTGCCACCATATCCGTAGACAAAAAATGTGTGCCCTAAATCATTTGAGATTGAATGTTGTATGAGATCATAAATATGTTTTTGTTCCGTGTTGAGGTGGCTGATGCATTGGTCCATCTCAGTGTTTGTATGTACTGTAACATAGGACAACTCTTCCATTATCAATCTGTTTTCAAGTATTTCAGTACAATTTGTTTTTGGCTGGGGCAAGCTGAAGTGCTTCAGAGTGTAGCCTTTATCTTTGAGTAGCTTTTCTAGTTCACGTAGGACAGAGGATCTGATATGTGTCTGTATGTTGTCATCAAGGGTATCTGGAGCCAGCTGCTTTGAACGGTACAACATGTCTTCACCCATTTTCTTTACATATTCATCAAATAATCTGATGGGGTCTTTCAGTTCACAATAAATCAGCAATGTGACAAATAGCTGTCGTAATTGGCTTGGAAATGCGCATTGTGATGCATCAGACATGGCGTGGAACCATTCCTGATCATCACCAAGCAACCCTAATGCCTCGCATGCAGCACGGAATGTTGAGTATTGATGCCCAGCAATGTTCCGTATTTCAGAGAAGGATTGTGGTCCTTTGACTGTGTGGAGCAGCATTCGCAGGTAGAATCTCTCTCCCTGATTGGGAGCAACATTAGCAAGGCGACCAACTTTGGGACGATTATTGCGACGTTTGTTCCAAAACTTGCCATCCTGATGCCATGTCCAATATTCAGGGAACTCTACATAAGTGTGTTGTCGAGCTTCTGGGTAATGTTTGTTTGTATCTAACCATGCTGTTAGTTTAGTGGTAAGCTTAGATGGATTATTAATTACCTGATCAAGGTAGTCATCTTCTGTGTACAACACACCATTTTGTAGAGGAAGGTGGACAGGGAGTCGCTCCACAGCTGGATTAGTGTAGTGTATGTCAAACTGAAGTAGTCGCCATGCAGCATCATTGGGTGTTACACATCTGCAGTCTAGGTATTCTTTGATCTCATTGAATGGCTCGGCACCATTGTCAGAGGAACCTCTCTTTCTCTGAAGTGTAACTCTAGCACAATCTGGGCCCTTGTTTGTGTATTTAAATAGATATTTCTCCATTCCATTACGATTAACATTCTCCACATTTATATGTGCTTGGTATTTGACCAGTAGGTCTACATTATGCGGAACTACAAATGTGTTGTCAACCTGAACTCCTTTTTTGTGTGTAGTGATGCCGTTATTTGGCCGAGCATATTTGACGTAATTGTTGGGTACCACTACCGTGTGTTCACTAAATTCTTTTGGGTAGAATTTCTCGCACTTTCCATTGTTCATGCAAGGAGATGAGGGTTGAAGAGGACCGCAGGGTCCATGAATCATGAATCTGGACACTGCCTCAAAACCTATGATGTCGGTGGCTGGATCTGGAAGCTGGGCTGATATTAAGGCATCTATCTGATCAACTTCAAGAGGTTTGTCCTTTTTGAGCCACAGTATGAGGTGTACATGTGGGAGACCTCTCTTCTGAAATTCGATTGTGTACACAGCTGTATGAATGAATGGGTACAAAAAGTCAGTGCCATTTGGAGTTTCAAGGGTGGTTCATTTAATCTTCAGTAGGGTCATAATGATTTGTTGAGGACGGAAGGTTAAGATATTAGAAAAATACCTGCCAGCGTGGTTCCCAAAAAACCATTCTTCTCTATGTCATCCATTAGAAGTTTAAGCTTCATATGGAATACTCGGTTAACAATGTCTGGTCTGTCAGAAGGTTGCTGGGCCGGTGTGCAAGATAAAGCTTCATTTATTTCTGGCCACAAAGCGTTGCATGTGAATGTGATGAATAGATCTGGACATCCAAATCTACGGCAGATTGCAACGCAGTCTTGATAGTTTTGATAGTAGTATCTTGGGCTTCCTGTGAATGAACCTGGTAAGAAGGTCACTTGTCCCACGTCAGAGGCACGTGTGATGCCACTGTTAGCAGCATCAACTAAAGATATGTAGGGACTGGATCTATATTTCTTCTGGAAAGTGTCTTTTCGAAAATGTCTAAGTCGCTCATCTTCTACACAGCAGTAGGCATCGACAATATATGCCTGTGTTAGTCTGGTGCAACACAATGGAGTGTTGAAATTATTGGCTCTATCATGCAGGCGGTATGAATAATATTCTGCCATGGTGAGTTTCTTCCGTTTGAGGTTGTTGGAACGATTACTCGACACATAGTACAGGTCCTTATGGTATCCATCTTCTCCATATGGAAATAGCAAAGGATACTGCATTGACATGAATTTGCAATGTGCCTCGCTCACTCTTTGGAGCTGGGATGAATGATCCTGCACAATTAAGTCCCTGCCCTCCTCAGTGGTACCCAAATCATTGACAACCAAACCAACAACCTCTGATGCAATTGGGTCGCTGTACACGTTGCCATGCTGTTTAGGTGCTGAAAATAGTTTCACAGAGTATCGGTCCTTGAGCTGGTCGGGTAAGTTAGCCTCAGAGAGCCTGTCACGGGCAGTCCGAAATACTTGTACAATGGGGTTGTGTGCATCAAGCATGGCTGCCAAGTCGGTTACGATGCTTTCATCTGGGTGGAAGTCTCTTTCCTGATTCTCTGCGACAGCCATACGATTTCTTATCTCGTTTGCGGTGTCGAAGATATATAGTTGGCAAAATTCTGGTTTCTTTCCATGGGCTGGAATTAGTGAACCGATTCGATGGCAGATTTGGCCGCTTATTTTGAATACATAAGGGCCATGGCCATCGTTGATATCATTTATGACTTTAACTCCCATAGAGGTCATGGCAAACATAGAGTTGTACCGCCTTATGTTGTCAAAGAAGTGCGCTGACAACGATGGTGACTCTCTTTCTATAAGACGCAGCAAAGGTTGTGGGGGTGCTGTATACACAGGCAGGGATACGCTCCCTCCTCTGCAACATTTGTTGTATATTGGATTTGAAGTACTGCCTTGGTTAAGAACTCGCTCTTGAGGCCAGAAGCGAGCACCACAGTGTCGGCAGGTGCAAGTAGGCCCCCCCAAATTGAGTGGAGTAAAAATAGTGCCTACATGGGGTGACGTCGAAGCAAGTGGGCTAGATTAGCATTTGTTGTGTGAATTCCTAGGAAAATAGAGTTCATAGTGTTGTATGAAAACAACATCTAGTGGTAAAAAATCATACGGGAAGAGTAAACAATGGTGGGGTCCAAAAAAAATTGCACTGTTAATAATATATGAGGAAAGCTATGTGGATATCATAGCAATCAATTTTAACTGCATGTTTATGATATGAGGTCTGATATGTAACCTTGGCAACTGTCAGTAATATGTTGCAAGGTTTTAATGGACAGTGGAATTGTATGGACTTACGGAGCTGTCGTCGAGTGCGGGTAAGTGTATGTCCACTACATGACGATGCATTTGAACTTTCTGTAACTCCTGAGTACATATATTGTTCGGAAATAGTAGCAGCAAGCAATGGATCACGGGAACGTCTAGTGCGGAGTGGTCGGGAGGGGCCAACATCTTTGTTTTTTGAAGGAGCTGAACATTGTGCTGAATGTGATGGGCCAGCTCCATCTTTGTGAGCAGTAGTAGGTAATGTACGCCTTGGTCGTTTGTGGGTGCTGGGGTGGTCGGTGTACCCAGGAATGGAGGTGTAGTCACCTGCAGGTAGGAACCTCCAAAGTGTTTAGAGGTGTTTTAAGTACAATGGTAGAGCCGTTGATGTGCAGTTTAAGTGGAGGCAGCATTACCCTGGTTTGGATTGTCCAGATGAACACGTTGTCGCCTGCGGCCTGTGTGCATGGTGTGCATGTGGGCTTGATTTTATTATTTGGCTGCAGAAAATGTTCAGGTAAATGTTCACCTGAAATTGAGTTCAAGGTGGTAAGTAAAACATCAAAAATACGTAGATTGGAAGATACAGTGCACATCATGAAAAAAGAGACTGAACTATACAAAGTTGCTGTTGCTTTTTTTTTAATGTTTAGTAAATCAATACGTCCATAAATATGAGGATGCACATACGCAGTCTGAAATTCAACATATATATATGACACAATTGGCTGCAGAAAATGTTCAGGTAAATGTTCACCTGAAATTGAGTTCAAGGTGGTAAGTGAAACATCAAAAATACGTAGATTGGAAGATACAGTGCACATCATGAAAAAAGAGACTGAACTATACAAAGTTGCTGTTGCTATATGTTTAGTAAATCAATACGTCCATAAATATGAGGATGCACATACGCAGTCTGAAATTCAACATATCTATACCATACTCTAACAACTGGTGTATATATATATATGACACAATGGAAAATCGAAAGATTTTGGGAGGTACAAATTTATATGTAGCGCATCTATGAATCCAATCAATTCTTGGACGGGTGGATCTGTACACAGATGTGTAAGCTGTAGAGAAACTGGTGTCTGATCAATGATAGATTGAAGTGGTTTTTTCTTGTCAGAGGTTGTAAAAATTTCCATGGAATTTGCCTGATACTGTTTTTTTTGGTTGCATTGAAACTGGGCAAATGCAATGGTTACGGAAGCAGCGAACTGAGAATGAATAAGGGGTTGCTAAGGTTACCTTTGCTGCTGAAGGGGAGCGGAGGCAGAAGGTAGCCAAGGTGCGGCACAGATGTCGCGGTGGTTGCGGCAGGCAGGACGCGCTCGGCCGCGGCACGCGGGGGTTGAGCAGCGGTGGGTTGCGCCGGCGGTCGCGGGCAGCGCGTGAACCGCGGCACACACGGCGACCGCGGCACGTAGGAGGCGCACGGCCGTGGCACGGCGGCACACGCGGTAGGAGACGCCGGCTGATGATGGTTTGGGGAGGGCGAGGAGAGTAGACCTGGGTACGCCGGCGGCGAAAGATACGGAGCAGAGGCGGCGCCGAGGACGAAGCGGCGGCGGTGCCGACGACGGAGCGGTGGTGGCGGCCACAGTTGGGACGGGGTGGGTCGTGTGGGTGTTTTTTAAAGCAGGGAGGGCAGGGAAAGATGTGGAAGCGGGGGTACGTGAACGGTGGTGATGTTGGTGGTAAGGATCGGACGCCTGGGATAAGGGAACTGTACAGAGAATAGTAGTCAACAGGGTTTTGTGAGTGAGTACGGAGTCACCAGTTGTTAGAGTATGGTATAGATGAGGGTGTCTTGGAACATGTCAACTTGGCACACAAGTAATGAATCCACCAAAAATATTGCCTAATATATTAGGTAAGTCACTGCTGTGATCAGCGGCAAAAAGTCTTTTTTGGCATGGGCCCTAGACCCACAGTGCTATGAATAAGAGGGAGCTCACCCCAAACTAGTTACCAGCATGCATCAACCTAGAAGTGATCTATTAGGCACAAAAGGGTCTTGGAAGCATGATATCCATGTCTAGGTGCTCCTACTATAGATCTACTTTGTGTTCTTCACCAACCAGCAGGAGGATCAAGCCCCAACTTGGTGAAAACTAAACATTTGCTTCATCTATGTCAACTTCTACATCAAGTACAAAGACATATATGGCATCTGAAGACTGGTTAGTACCTAAGATCTCATTTCTGTAGTATGTTGAGTTAGTGATTATGCTTAGACTAAGGTAAAACCTTATTAATTATACTATGCTCAGTTTAACAATAAGAGATGGGCAGTCAATTTTACTTTTTTCAAAATTGTACTTTAAAAAGAATTTGCAACAGGTTTCGTTAAAATTCACTCGTAGTTGCTTCAAGGGGATCATCTAAGGTTTTATACGCTCTTCTATGTTGTTCTTTATGCGGTGCAAGTATGTGTCTAGCTAGACCCGTTGGCCACTATGCATAATTAGAGTATCAAATTCTAACTTAATTTTAAGATTTGATTGCGCTGAACATGTTGCTCACCAAGTGTGAGAACCCCAGCATGTGACCTACAAGTTGTGAAGCTCCCCTGCTAATGGAGCCATTGATTAGATGGTGCCGTATTCCTCTCTCAAAAGGATAAAGTAAGAAAAAGAAAACATTTTTAAGAGAAATTTTTACTCTTTAATATTAAGAATAGATATAGATATAAATTTACAGACTTATAGGGAAGGGGTGTAAGGTACAAATTATATGATAATTTGTCCTTTTGCCCAGTCCTAATCAAATGCTTGTTGCCACCAGCCAGAATATGATCTACTAGTATATAATTGTCAGGATTGGGCACATGGACAGAACAAATGATGATACAACACTGACCTGGTATTACGTATACTCTATTTGTACTCTGTGTAACACCTATGGCCTTTTATTCCTACTTTTTAGGAGCTCAGTTGAGATCTGCGATGTCTGCATTACGAAGACAAAACTACCGTTGGACAACAAGGTGGCTGCAGCCCAAATCAACAACGCGGCATCAAACAAACTACTACATCTTACAAGAAGAAACCCATGTGTGAGTTACAGGGTCTTACATGCCGTTTTGTACTCTTTTTTTTTTGTGGAACGTTTTGTACTCGATTTCCTTGGCAACTGGAAAGCATGCGTGCATGTCTACGCTGAATTTGGTATCGTTCTTTGATTTCCCGCGCAGTTTTTGCCACAACATTTTCGGTGTTATTTAACGTCCTTGGATTGCGTTGGAGCCCAACCAATATAGTACGCCTGATGATGGATTTGTAACCCCGGATATATTTGAGCATGATGAAGACAGAAGTACATCTCTTATTTGAATGTCATTATGCTAGAATTCTTTAGCGTGCTTTACATATTATAAGCTTGGTGTTCATCATTGTACAGGTGCCAGATTTTTACAATTTTTTCGGACAATTGATCTCAGTCATTGGATCTTGATCCAACGCCCCAGCTGAACCGCGCCCTGCTGCTGAGCTCACCGGTGGCCTACCCGCCACCACTGTCGTGCCTACCTATCTCCCACAAGCCCTCCCTTCTAAACTCAAAGGAAGAAGCCATCGTCTGAACTGAACACCTTCCTCAATCATAGACGACTGAGATGTAAGCAAACGTGTAATTATTAAGCAAAAACTCTCATTTCTACGGTTCTTTGAAAATTCTGATCCACTCCACGTTCCCCACTGTACAACTTGGCAACATGGTTTTCGACAATTCTTCGAAAATTCCAATCCACTCCACGTTCCCCGCTGTACAGCTTGACAAGTTCATAATACTAACACATTTCACAAGCCACACCATCACAGGCACTAGTAAGTAGCAACTGAGGTCCACGCTGCACTGCACACTTTCACACTGGAATGCCATTGACGAGCGCGAGGGCGTTGCTGGTGTACTGCTTCACGGTCGCCACGCCGGCGGTGACCTCCTTATTACCGGCCGACGAAGCCGCAGTGCCAGCCTCCACTAATCCGTCGGCGCACGTCCCCTCGTTGGCCATCGCGGCGCTGAGCCATGTCTTGGCGTTGGACACCTCCCACCTGGCCTGCCTGCTGCTGCTGCTGCTTCTCATCCCGGCGGACGACGACGTCGTCCCGGCGGCGTCCTGCTCCAGCTTGGTGAGCTCGGCCGACGACTGCCTCGCGAGGCTCGCCGCGGCGGAGACCGTGCTAGCGCAGTCGCGCAGCGCGGCGGTCTCGCTTGGCCGCCCGCCGCCTCCATCTGCTGGATCAGTGCCCCTGTGCCGGAGGATGTCCTTGACTCGGGCAGAGAGGGCGCGGAGGCGCGCCGCCGCAACGTCGGCGGCGACGCGCGCGAGACGGGCGGGGCTTTCCTGGACCTCGGAGGCGTACGGGAGGAGGGAGTCGTAGCAGAGCGCCGGGTACAGCGTGGTGGCGCAGCGGGCTCGGAGGAAGGACGCCGACGCCGGCGGCGATGGACTCTCGGACGCCGCCCTCGGTGCGGGTGCCGCTGTTGTGTGCGTGCTAGCTGCCGCTAGTGTACATGTCGCCGCGGCAGCCACGGTGAACACGATGAGGACGAGGTGGCGGCGGAGGTGGTGGTGGTGGATAGTGAGGGCTCGAGGCTGTGGCGCCGCCATAGGTTCAGTCGTTTGTCAACTGATCAGTGTGGGAGACTGTTGATGACTTATGTTATGAAATGAGGCGGCTTTGGAACTTAAAAAGATTTATATGAGTGCTCATATCATAGCTGCTTGATGACATACTTATCTGGCAACCACGATGTCTGGATAGCAATTATATAACCACCTTTTTATCCTTGTGGGAATACAAATGAACGGAAGTGGATAGAAAGCTCTCTAACTCTATTCAAAATTTATACGATGACGATACCTCAGGACATCCGTCCTTTCTGGATGGGACGGACGCGCCTACCCCATGCCTTGTGTTGCACGCCCCCACGCCACGTGCCTCGTACTAAAGGACGAGACGGATGCGCCTAGCCTCGCGTCGCACGCATCACGCCTCTTGCCTCGTGCCAAAGGACGAGACGGATGCGCCTGCCCCTGCACCTCGCGTCGCGCACCCTCGTTGGCGCCTCGTGCCTCCCGCCATGCCGCGATCCATCCGCCTGTCGACCATGGGCGACCTCGAGCTCCGCGCCAACATCGAGCTCCGCGTGAACAAGCCTCCATTGTGGTGCAGCAAGTAAATAAGCACATGTTGTAACCGTATATTTAATGTGTTTCAGATGTATGTTGCATATGTTTCATATGAATGTTGCAAAAGTAGATCTGGTGTTATATATGTTGCGATAACAATACACGTATGTTGCAAATGTATGTTTCAAATGTTTCAGCTGTTTTAAACGTACGTTACAAGTGTTTTATCTGGATGTTGCATATGTTGCACTGGCTATACACGTATGTTGTAAGTGTATGTTTTAAATGTTTTAGCTGTTTCAAATGTATGTTGCAAATGTTTTATCTGGATGTTGCATATGTTGCAGTGTCCATACACATATGTTGTAAGCGTATGTTGTAAATATTTCATCTATTTCGGACGTATGTTGCAGCAACTGCTTTATGTTGCAAGTGTTTCATCAGCAGGAGTGGCTAGCGGGCGCAGGCAGAGGTGGTCCCCTCGAGCACAACAGTCCCCGCGTGTGTGCGGGAAGCCAACCAGGCGCGGAGCACAAAGCAGCGTGGAGCACGAAGCTGTGTCCATGCTCGGCTGCTCTCCCTCTCTCCTCCTTATTCCAGCTGGATGCGGCCGGTCAGCATCAGCATCACGCGCCAGCAGCATGCGGGCAGCAGGAGTGCGCGGCCAGGCATGGCCCATCGCTGCTGCTCCTGATGGCAGCGGTACATAGGGCAGGCAGCAGGCGCGAGGCGTCCGAACACGCTGCTGGCGCCGGACGTCTAGACGCTAGACGTCCTGAAATTTATAACCTGGATTGGATGCAAAAAACTGAGAAAGGCATGAATTATATCAAGATACTTTATAAATTAAAAGTGATAAATTTCTTTTTTTCAGTCCCTTGTTCTCACCGCCCCCTCTTAGTCCGTCACTTTCTCCTCCGTCCATGTGTCTCTCACTCCTGCTCTCCTCACTTCCACAGGTGGTAAACACAGACCAACGATAGAAGTTTAAACCCCGGTGGCAAATATAGACGCATAGCAGGAGCCCGAGACACAATTAACCCTGGACGTTCGGTCTGATTGAACCGATTGGTTCGGTTCTTCGGTCTTTTTGAAATTTCGGTCATCTAGAAACAAAGACCGATCGGTTAGTTTTAAAACTCAGAACCGAGTAAGTTCGGTCTCGGTTAGTTCGGTTCGGGCTCGGTCATGACCGAACTAGCCGGACTGCCACAAAGCAACTACTAAATATCATAATTTGTAGCAAATTTTAGCAATATTTTTTTTATTTCAAGGCAAAAATAACAATATAACATATAAATTAAACAAAGTAATAAGAGTGATGGTTGATATAAACTCATTAGAACAAATATTATATCACTAATAATAGTCTAAAATATATATTATGTCCAGAAAATGCAAAATTTCGGTTAGTTCGGTTACTCGAAGGTAAAGACCGAACTAAGATCGGTTAGTTCGGTTACTCCAAACTAAAGACCGAACTTATGACCGAAATTTTCGGTCTCGGTCACTTCGGTCTCGGTCTTGGTCTCGGGTATTTCAGTTCGGTCTTCGGTTAATTATGCCCAGAGTTAGACACAATACGTTATATACCATCATCCTCCAATACCATAGTAGCTAAATTTGGAGCTGTAAAACATTAGCTAGGCCGGGTCGCACCATTATATTCATGATGTGGCCCTGCTGCTTGAGCCCGAGCCCGTGAGCGTGAGGTGAGACACGCGAGAGCGTCTTGCCTTATACCTTGTTTATCTTCACAATATAGGCAGGGCTGAAGCTAAGATTTATACTTATTATGGGGGGGCTATTTTAGCAAGCCAACGACAATTATATATGATGAAATACACATATACATCTATACTGACTTGAACAAGAGCATATAGATAATAACTAAATCAATATACAATACTTGCTTTGCCATACAAAAGAAAGGTAAAAATCTTAAATG
Source organism: Saccharum spontaneum (assembly GCA_022457205.1). NCBI lineage: Eukaryota > Viridiplantae > Streptophyta > Magnoliopsida > Poales > Poaceae > Saccharum > Saccharum spontaneum. The sequence continues at coordinate 50,850,428 of CM039598.1, read as the reverse complement.
ATACTGGAAAATACAAAGAAAGGGGAATAAAATTTAATTAGACCTAAGTCCCTAAACTCAATTCGATCAATCTAATTCATAGGCATAGCAATAACAATTGGACGTGTATTGTGCAGACAATGACGTTGTGTAGGGAAAAAAACATGACAATATTAAAAAGAACAAAAGAGAGGGAGAAGATACCTTAAAGATTAAATCATATAATCCCTTTGTTCCTTTTAAATGTCGTTTTTGCTTTCTGAGAAATAACTTTGACTAAATATATATAAAAAATATTAATATTTATGATATATAATTAATATCATTAGATAGATCGTTGAACCTTTTTTATAAAATTTATTTGGAGATGCAAATGTTGCTAATATTTTCTACAAATTTAGTTAAATTTATCGGCACACAAACTGTGACGACAGATATTTAGGGACAGAGGGGGTATGTGTTAAAAATCAACAAAAAGAGAGCAACCAAATAAAATACTAATGAGTAATTATCATCATTGATTAGCTAAACGAGCAGTCTTATTTTAGGACATGTTAACTTGGCACACAAGTAATAAATCCAGCAAAAATAGTGTCTAATATATTAGGTAACTTCTTACCATGATCGGCGGCAACGCTCTAAGGCCCTATTTAGTTCTAGAAAATTTTGCAAAATTTTTCAAGATTCTCCATCACATTGAATCTTTGACATATGCATGAAGCATTAAATATAGATAAAAAATAAACTAATTACATAGTTTAGCCGTAATTCACGAGACGAATTTTTTAAGCCTAATTAGTCCATGATTGAACACTAATTACTAAATACCAACGAAAAGTGCTACAGTAGCATTTTACAAAATTTCGCCATCTAAACAAAGCCTAAGTTCTTTTTGGAATCGGCCCGAACCCACAGTGCTATAAATATGAGGGAGCTCGCTTCAAATGAATTACCTATGTGCATCAAACCTAGAACCAATCTATGAGGCATGGGAGCGTCTCGGAAGCACGATATCCACGTCCAGATGCTCCTACGATAGATCACCAATCAGAAGGATAGAGTCCCACGTTGGTGAAGGCAAGGATTTACTTTGTCTATCTCATCTTCTACATCAAATACGGAGGCATAAATGGCACCTGAAGACTCTGGGCAGTACCGTACCTAATAAGATAAGTTGAATTAGTGATCATGCTTAGACTAAGATAAGATCAGTTATACTATGTTTAGTTTAACAATAAGAGATGAATAGTCCATTGTATTTTTTTGGAATTGTACTTAAAAGAGAATTTACAACAGGTTTTGTTAAAAAAAAAATTCTTGGCCTAGTTGCTTCAAGGGATTTAAGGTTTTATATGACGCTAGCCTGTTCGCTTGACTGAAAAGTTATGGTTGAAAGTATTGTTTACTGATTTATTATAAGAAAAAAAACTGTTCGTTGGCTAAAAAAGTACGGTTTATAAGACAAGTGAACAAGGTTGCACGGTGCAAGAATGTATTAATATGAAGCTATTCTTTACACGGTGCAAGTATGTATCTAGCTAGATCCGACGGCTGCTACGCATAATTAGAATATCATATTCTAACTGTTATGATTTTACAGCTGAAGATTTTGGACACCTAGCGTGAGAACCCCAGCATGTGAACTACAGACTGTGAAGCTCCTCTGCTAATGGAGCCACTGATTAGAGATTAACTCTATGGTGCCGTATTCTTCTCTCAAAAGGAGAAAGTAAGAAAAAACATTTTTAGAACATGACTGGATGATTGACAAGCTCTTTTTTTCCAAGAAAGTGACAGCTGAGACATTTTTAGATTAAAGACCATACACGAGCTTAATCATGCATGAACCTTTAAGATATTGTGCACGCCATACTGATGACATACTGTCAGCGAAGTTTTATAACTAAACAAGCTGGCAATGTATAGAAAACCAGCAACAATCTGAAGACAGCCAGGACAATACTCCAAACTATCAGTAACGAATCAAGACTCTTTTGTCCCTTTATCAGTCATAATTAACTGCTGGTTGCCCAGCAGCCGGAATATGATGATCTGCGAGCGAGTATAGTACCATTTTCAGGATCGCGCAGATCAAATGGCGATAAAATACAGAATGGAGTTTGTACGTGCTAACGTGCGTTCCGGGGTTGTAAGTTGATGTCCGAAACATTGGAACAACTGGACTCGATGAAGCACGAAGCGTCGGAGTCGGACGTGATGAGCCAGGCGACGACAACATCGCCGCAGCGGTGACGAGCCAAGCGACGACAGCGTCCCCTAGCAAACTCCTGCACAGAAGATCAACCTCCCAAGCTCTAATCCGATCAGCCGACTCCCAAGTCTCGATCTAGATGCGTGACATCCTGCAGGACGGAAGCAGAGACAACAGGCAGGGAGGTTGGTGGAGCCTTGGAGGTGGCACGTATCACGATGGATTTTCCATGAATTTGGCGATGCTATTGGCCGTAAGTTGGATACTAACTCATACCCAAATCTAAGATTTACCCATACCCATTCACTAATTTCACCATCCCCTTGGTGTGCCGGGTGGGTACAGGTATGTCCACCGTGCCCACCGCACTGCTGCTGTCCGTTTTTTTGGTCCAGCCGACTCCTCCCTCGATCTCGTAATCCTGATCCAGCACCACGGACAACACGACGCATCTGAGCTTTAGTTCACCTTGCAATAGGATGGCAGAGCGACGGTATCGGCTAAGGACGTTCATTCATCATCTAAGGGAGTTTATGTCACGAACGGATGGATGAACTACGTACGTACTGTGGGCGCTAGCCTAAAAATTGCATCGCAAGATTTGTTGGTTGATGAGTTAATTAATTGTAGTGTTTACTGCATTCAAATTTCCTTCATGATTTTTCTGAGTTTGCTATAATTTCAATCAGTTCTTGGGTTGAGACGTTGACTTGCATCAGCCCTCGTACTCGGAGATGTTTAGAAAGGCCTCGGCGCGGGCGCGACATGGGCAGTCCCCGACGCGCAACTTGTCAAAGACGAAGGGGAGGTCGTTCTAGCCATCGCGTGCCGACTCCGGGCCGAACATAGGATGAGTACAAATTATGTCGAATTCTGTGGGCAACGTGCTGAGGAGCACGTTCTTCGAAACTCCTTGACAGAGTGGACGTCAATGAAGAGTCTTTCAACGGAGACAGTGGACCGGGAGGGAACGAAAGCCCATAGTGTCTCTTGAACGTAGAAAAAATTACACTTAGGGGCATATGCCCACATATACATCACCACGCGGGTATATGCATATGCCCCTACATGCATCATTGGTAAGTAGCCAGTTGAAGCCCTTACTAGCAACAAGAGCCCAAGTAGGAAGAAAAATCGATATCAGTTCGTGATTCTCCGCCTGATCGCGGACCGCCTCATCTTGTGTGTTGCTTGTTTCTTGATGCGACGTTGACTGTTGCCTACCCGTAGCTGACGATCGGATCATTGTCACGCACTCATGTTGGGCTATGGGGTTTGTTTTTCCTTCATTGAATGTACCATCTTAATTCAAGAACTATAAGTTTATTGTTATCTTAGCCTTAATATTATTCATTGATTATTATTAAACATGTTAAATTGAGACAATGTTGTTTAATTTGTTTGCACTTTGCAAGTATAATTAGGCACGAATATATGTGGCCTTATGGGTCCATGACAATGAGTTCGCCATAGGGCCCTTCAAAACGTCGGTTCGGCCCTGGTAGCTGGTAAGTACATAATTAAGCCAGACGTTGAGGTGTGAGAGGAACGATGATTAAGACCTTATTTGGCAGAGCTCATCCTTAGGTGCTACTTTGAAGGAGCAGGAGCACTTAAGGAAGAGACACTTTTTGCAGGGTCACTACTTCACGGAATCGAAGGGAAATGGTTCACGAGTGGAAGAAGTCTTTATTCTACGACCCTAGATCTATTGGAAAAAGAATTGACATGCAGCTGAGCCGCAACACAACAAAAGAGAAATCAACTATGAAAAACCAGTCCATTTTCCAACTCCTATCTTTCTGATGATTTCCTCTTCTACATCAGATTCGCCTTTCCCCCAGCTTCCCTTTCATTTCCACTGGCTCCTGATCTCCCCTTATAGTGAAGATGTTTCCTTTGGGTGTTGGCTTTTTCATTGCTAAATGTGTTGTTGACACAATCGCTCACAATTCTCATGAAGATACTTAGGAGCCGTTCAGCTATGCTGATAAGCCGGCTGAAAAACACTGTTGGCTGATTTGTTGTGAGAGAAAAATACTGTTCCGGCTGAAAAAACAAGCTGAAAAAGACGGATTATAAGCCGAATGAACAGGGCCATAATTCCTTCTGGCTCCTGGCCCAAAAACGGCTACTCTGGCTCCTATATTATTCACCAAAAAACAACTCTCCTCCTAAAGTGTTTGGTATGGCTTCTCCGGCTTCCCACAGAAGTTGTCACTGGAACCGAAGCCAAAGCCGTGCCAAAACTTCTAGTTACCTGTATCCCCACTTCTCTCCCAACCCATTTTTGAACTCCCCCTCTAACCTGAGCTCTTCTTGCTCTCTTCCCTTCAATTTCTCTCAAATCCTATCAGCTGGTGCCTGTTAGGGCGCATGTCTATCTGAATCTTTACAGGTTCGTGACATATATTTCTGTAAATTCTTCATAATAAGAATTACTTTTGTAACTTCTAAATTCTTCATAATGACTATTTTATTAATTAAAGAAAAAAGTTACGCCCCGCCTATATGCATTCAACTAACTTTGCATGGTGTATGCGTTCGATTAGGCCAGTCTCAGAGTTTCATGGACATTAAATATGCTGATGTGGTACAGTATTTATAAAGAGATAGATGATAAGAGTTTTATGAGAGCAGAGAGAGTTTTACGGGGATGAAACTCTTCTGCACTATTTTTAAAATATGGATGTGTTGAAAACTAGAACATGAACCCCCCAGTAGACTGGTCTTAGATGAAATCAAATAAAAATCGACGCCTCATTTCCTATTATTACTCACTCACCTTCTTTCATGTACTAAATCCGTGTTTCAAATAATATATACCTGGTTTAACTAGACACGGTATTAGAAACTTGCCATTACGTGTTGAATTTTCTTTTGAGTATATATAATATATATTCTCTATTTTGCAACAAAATCATGATCATTTGAAACTATACTCCCAAATCCGAAGCAAATAGTAGTATCATTTCCATATCATAGTACCCTACTCTCTGTGTTCTGTAATATAGTGTATTCTAGAGATTTTAGGAGAGATTAAGAGATAACACAAAAGCCACATGTGCCTTCACTTTATTTACTAATAAGATGCTGCCATCAACATGATCGATGGCGATTGGTTGGCCTCGGTGAAAATACTAATTGTCGGCGAGAGTTTGCATCTCTGTCTCAATTAAGCTTCTGCACTTTATATTGTGTACCTAGATTGTGTGCTTACTATTCGAGTTTCTTGCTTTGCTAGAGGATTGGAACCTAAGTTGTGTAACTCTTTTACAGTAGAGATAGCAACATACTTGGTAAAACTTAGTTGCACATCTAGATAGATTACTTTTTGCATAGGTTTTGAAAAGTAGAATAGAAGTTTTTAGAAAGCCTAACCCCACTATTAGGTGTCACGCTTCCTTCATGGTAATTTGGGTAGTTAGGAACATTATCCAAATTAAATTCGGCTTTTTATAGTTACTGTATCCAAAACTATGATGGGATGTTTTGAGTCCGGATTTGGGGAGTGGGTATCGGATATTTTCCCACTCTTCCTTACAGCGTAGCCCAGATGCCAGACCTAAATTCATCATTATAGCATAAGTTTCAGTTTCTCTCCACCATATTTCTATTGGCACATAGATTTCTTTTTTAACAAAAAACTTATTGGCACATAGATTTCAAGAGTCACAAGTTAGCAATATGTACCAATCTGTGTCCCATAAATCATTAATAGTTTAGTTGTGGCCCCGTCGGCTAGCGTGGCGCCAGCGCGTCTTGAGGTACCTTTTGTAAAATAAAAGAATCCCAAGAAATATCCAAAGCTAACTTTTAAGTTCTATGTGTTTTCAATCTTGCATAAAATTCCTTCAATAAATATTAGCTGTGACTTGAGGCAACTAAAAACCACTCAAAATAGGCTCTGGGGTCATAATTGAACAGTTTTGATGGTTTTTTTTAGCCGATTTTGTTGTTATAGGTTAAAATTAGACAAACACGAGAGTTAAGGACCAAAAAGCGACTTAATCCTTGCGGAGTGACTATCTGAGTCCTTCAACATTTCAAATGGTCCATTTGAAATATAAACTCAAGTTGATAATTAGAACTAAAGTAATTTAGAATGAACCACTTAAAAATTTAAAGGACTCAGAAAACTTTAGGAGCCGTGCGTTTCACTCAATTTATTATCCCATTTGAGACCACCCGCACCGGCGAACGGTAAAGCTGCAGGAAGACATACCGAGGGCCTGTTTAGATGGTGAAAAAGTTTGGGTTCGGCTACTGTAGTACTTTTCGTTGTTATTTGGCAAAATTTATCCAATCATAGACTAACTAGACTCAAAAGATTCGTCTCGACATTTACAGACAAACTGTGTAATTAGTTTTTTCTTTCGTCTACATTTAGTACTCCATACATGTGCCGCAAGATTTGATGTGACAGGTACTGTAACACTTTTTAGGTTTGCTTTTTGGGTAGATATGCCAACTAAACAGGCTCCGAAAAAAGAAGGTGCAACGGGTACGGTAAAGCTTACGCTATGCACGCGATGTTCGCTATATGTAGAGTTGAAGCCTTCGTCCGGTATGCTACAGGCCCCACGGGAGACATCTAGCATACGCGCGAGCGTGGGAGAGAAAGCTGCGCAGGTGGCGGGCCCTACTTTTTATCCTAACTAAAAACTGTTATAGCTCACAAACTAAAATACTAAATTAAATTCCGATTGCACCATTAAATTTGTTTCAATAAATACTTTAAAACAAAATGTCACATGGATATATTTAGATAAAGTAACAAGTGGGCTCTACAGTGAATAGAGGATGATATAGAGGATGGATGGATGCGGAGAAACTGTATATTTTATGATGACTAAGATGGAATATTCCTTTTAGAGGATGAATATAGAGGTATTTGGGCTGGTTCGGCAGGTAGGAAAGTCGGCAGGTTTCGGTTGATTCAATAGTATTATGTGAGAGAATAAGCTGAAACAAGCCGAAACATGACCAGCAGAACAGGGCATAGTCTGAGGACCCTATCAACTCCGGGAGCCGGAAAAAATTATGCAGTGAAAAAAAATTAAGCAGTGGAAAACTCCGGGAGCCGTGCGTTTTCGCTCGGAAATTTGACAGTTTTTTATTTACCGCACACATCTCATCCGTCCATCTCTGATCGAAAGGCGAGCTTCGCCAGTCTTCCCCCAAAACCCCAAACTCCCCTGATCCTCCCCCCTCTCCAGCCGCCGCCGCCGCCGCCGCTCCCCGACGCCCGGAGCCGAGCATGCCGGGCGCCTTCCACTCCCTCCTCCCCCTCAAACGGAAGCGCAAATCCAAGCGCGGCCGCAGACGCAGTCACCCAAAGGAGAACCACCTCGCCGCCTCCGCTGGAGACCCGTCCTTCCACCTAAAAAGCTCCACCTCCTCCTCCTACAGAGACATCGGATGCCTCGTCGAGCCGCTCGGCAACCTCTTCCTCTCCGCCACCCCGCGCGGCAACCTCCGGGACGCGGGGCTGGGGGCGCTCCGGCCGCTCCCGGACGACCTGCTCCTCGACGTCCTGGGCCTGCTCCCCGCGCGCGACCTGGCCGCGCTCTCGGCCGCGTCCAAGGCGCTGTACGTCGTCGCCTCCCACGACCCGCTCTGGCGGGCGCTCGTCCTCGACGAGCTCGGCGGCGCGTTCGATTTCGCCGGGTCCTGGCGCGCCACCTACATCGCCGCCGCCTCCCGCGGTGGCCAGGCCTACCTCATCCCCCCGCGCGCTCTGAAAATCAAGGGCTTCTACTCCGACTACCTCTTCCAGAGCTGGCTCTGCGCCAACATGGAGATGCGGCACGAGTGGCTCGCGCGGGACAACATCGAGCGCCGCCGCGGCATGTCCGTGGAGCAGTTCATCGCCGAGGTCGAGGAGCCCAACAGGCCTGTGCTGCTGGAGGGGTGCATTGATACCTGGTCGGCGTTGCAGAAATGGAGCAGAGACTACCTGCTGGAGATCTCGGCGGGTAAGGAGTTCGCGGTCGGGCCAGCGAGCATGCCATTGGATAGGTACTTCCGGTACGCTGACAATGTCCAGGAGGAGAGGCCATTGTATCTGTTTGATGCGAAGTTTGCTGAGAAAGTACCAGAGATGGGGAGGGACTATGAGGTTCCGGAGTACTTCAGGGAGGACCTGTTTAGTGTTCTTGGGAAGGAGAGGCCGGATTATAGATGGGTTATCATTGGACCAGCAGGGTCGGGTTCTTCGTTCCATGTCGATCCCAACTCGACATCGGCATGGAATGCTATCATCAAGGGGGCTAAGAAGTGGGTGTTGTTCCCACCAGAGGTTGTGCCGCCTGGTGTCCACCCGAGTGCTGATGGAGCAGAGGTCACCAGCCCTGTGTCTATCATGGAGTGGTTCATGAACTTCTATGGGGCTTGTAAGACCTGGGAGAAGAGGCCTATCGAATGCGTGTGCCGAGCTGGGGAGGTGGTTTTCGTGCCTAATGGATGGTGGCATTTGGTGATCAATCTTGAAGAGTCAATTGCCATTACCCAGAATTATGTGAGCAGGTTAGATTTCACAGGTGTAAACCATTTCATTGTATTTCTATAATCATGCCATATGCGTTGCATTTCATTTAAGCAATCACCTTAAAGAATTCCTCTTTTGTCTGTTCTTATCTACAAATAGTTGCCCTCTTCAATAGGAATGTTTTTTTGTCATGCTGTTTCACAAACTATGCTTGGCATGCTTGCACGGTCAGAACTAAAAGGGATTCCATTACTCAGTACAAAGCCAAAAGACACCAGTGTTTGATCATGTATTATTCATTCAATCATTCATGTTAGTTATATTTGTCGTACTTTAGTGTCCAAAAGTGTAGCCCAGTCAATGTAAAACTTACGAGTTGTACCCAAATTAAGAAAATTTGTTTACCCAAAATGGTAACATGATCAATATATGAATGAATGAATGAATGAATGAATGAGAATTATCCTTTGGGTCCAACATTGCCTTAGAACATAAATTCTCTGCTTTCTTCTTAATGCTGTCCTTCATTCATCTTTGAATTGTTGTTTAGGAATTAGGATTCTGATTAGATATGGAAGAATGATGAAGCTAGGTTCTTTGTGTAGGAGTTCGATCTCGACGTTTGCAATTCAACTAACGTTGCCCAGTTAGCCTTGTTAGCTGCTGGGTATGCAGTTGTCTGTTATGTGAACTTGATGCTATCTGGTCATCTGATGCTGCCTAACCTGATTATTTCGGAAGTGCATATGATTTTTTTTCCTCTAGATTTTCGCATGAATATAGCAGAGAATTCTCAACTATAATTTGCAACCATTGCATGGAAGTTTTTCAGAACTATGCAACTTATTTGAGAACTTTTGGTCTATTTTCTCAAAATATTTAGCTTATGTATGACGTGTTGCCTCTTTCTTTTCCTGCAAAACATCCAGGAGGAATTTGTTGAATGTTCTTGATTTCCTCAAGAAGCCCAACGCAAGTGAGCTTGTCTCCGGGACTAAAGACAGAGTGAATCTGCATGACAAGTTCCGTGGTGCCATTGAGGCAGCTCACCCTGGCATGATCAAGCAGCTTGAGCTTGAGGCTCAGCAGAAGGCCGCTGCTCGGAAGAAGAAAGCGTCGTTCTGGGATTCTGTCGCCGATGCCAAAAGTGGAGGATTCAAGTTCTCCTTCTGAGTTTCACAACGGCAAGGTCTCTGATCTTCATGTTTGAGTGGATCCTTTTTTTTTTTTTTGTACTCCCTCCATCCCAAATTATAAGGCATTCCAAGAATCTTGGAGAGTCAAAACATCTTAAGTTTGACCAAAATTATAGAGAAAATTACAAAAATTTATAACATCAAATTAGTATACTATGAAAATATAATTAATAAATATTATAATCTAATGATACTTAATTGGTGTCATAAATATTATTATCTTATCGTATAAATTTGGTCAAACTTAAGATCCTTTGACTCTCCAAGATTCTTGGAATGCTTTATAATTTGGGATGGAGGGAGTAAGAGTTAAGCAATTTTCTATGCCCATTTTTCCTTGAGCGGTCTGCAGTACCTTCTTGGTGGACAATGATCATGAGCCCTCCGATTGGCATGGCAGTCACCGGGAATCTAGCTAACTGATTATCCGATTTAATTTGTACCATGAGCTGCCACATTAATGCCATCCAAATTTTTGACACAATTTAGTGCAGAAACGATTGTATTGTTCCTGTGCCATGCAACCTGTATCCTGATACAATGGAGAATATTTGTTTTAAGTATTTAGCTGAGAACAATTGCACTGTTTAGCATACCATGTAACTTGTATCTGAGTGATGCAATATTGCAATTGATAATTGGTTTCCTCCAGGAAATGAAAAGGAAATGTGGCATGTGCCTTCTATATGCGCAGAAGCGCACCGTTACCGTGTCAACTACACGCAGCTTCAGACACTTTGGTTAACATATTGTGCTGGATTCTGAATATATAACCAAATACTATATAAACCCAGCACAATTACCCGCAGGTGCTTATGATGGGCGATCACGTACTGCTAGTGCTAGGCAAACTAAGGGTAGACCATAGCTAGTGCACACTTGGTTGCTAGGCACCTTTGTCGGGCAGAGCATTGAATCTGACAGACTATTTCGACCCACCCCACAGCTTTGGGCGGCGGAAGCATCCGTCCGGCAAAACCACATTTGACGCTTTTGTATATTCAGACTTCAGAGGTGAAGGATGCTTTTGTATATTCAGAGAGTTGAAGGGTGTCCCAAAACAGAAATTTCAAAGTCCTAGGTAACATGATTTACATTGCTCCCAAATGTACAGCTCAGCTTATCGTGGTAATCAGCTGAGGTACACAACAGACAAAAGCTGAGGTACCCCTAATTATAGAATTTGAAATCTGAAACCTGTACGCCTATTCATATTTCATTTTTTTTCCTTTTGAGAGTCAAGAGAAATCACTGCTGATAACAATGGCTGCAGCTCCAGATCATCATAACAAGTGCAGAATCCTAACTCTAGTGAAATATCAGCCTTCTGAAACAAGATGAAGTCCATTTTCCACTGTCTGATAGTCCTATGCAAGTGTTCTGAACCATCTGAGTAGCCCAAGAAGACCAGCATCTAGAACTGGAGATTTTTGCTCTAGTCCTGGAAGAAGGGTAAAGCAGTAAAAAGAAACTGTGAGTTGCAAACCATTCTCATAGCACTGTTCATCAAGAGCTCTACTCTAAGACCCAGCATCAAACATGTGACTAATTCTGTCTTAGTGAAACATCAAGCTATCCCTGTTCAGGACAGACACAGTAAAAATTGAACTTACCAATATCTGCAGCAACCCGGTGAGCACACATGATCCCTGAGAATGCTACAGCTATGACACCTTGCCCAGGAAAACAGCTGTCACCAACACAGTAAAGGCCATCTATTGACTGTAAATTGAGAACCCCAGTTTCAGTTCGACAAATCTTATAATATTGTGAGGACATCCAGTACATCAAGTCACCCAAGGGGAGATGATTTCTGATACTTACAGTAGTATTGAAAGGCATAGCCAGTAAGCCCTTCGGTTTACCCCGTGGCATTGGTCCATATGTACCATCATTTCTAGCAAGAAATCTTCGGTGAGTTTTTGGTGAGCCTACCTGATAAAACAAAACAAGTCTTGCATTAGAAGAGTTAGTGGTAGCAGAAGTCAGAACAGTTCCAGTTAAGTTTACTGCATATAACCAAAGCACGTGTGACTTAAGGCTACAAAAGTTTCTGTGTTACTATATGTTGCTAGACATGTGATTCATAGAAAGTCAATATTTTTTAACTCACAACTCAACTCACTTTGACAATTGCCCATAAAGAAGCTGCGCCCTAAAGGAAGGTCTGGAAACCACACTACAATTACTTGATATGGATCATTTGAAAGAGTTTGTTCAAGAGACTTGCGTCAGTGGTCATTACTCTCCTCAAGGGATATCCACATACTGGAAAGATATTGCTGTGAGCAAAGTCATCAAAAATTTGACAAATATAACAGATGGACTTTTCTGATCCATAATCCATAATCATATACATATTCAAGCATATGATAATCTTCCTTTCACCATCAACTCTTAACAGTTGCTAGACGGCAGTTTAAAATTTATACAAGAATTAATAAAAATCAAACTGTGGAACATGTATCAATAGAATCACATGGAAAACAAGAAGGTACCTCTTTGAGGACTACTGAATCTTGAAGACCAGGAAACAACTTCTTTTCAAGCCTTCTTATAATCTCATTGGCCACCGCCTCTTTTTTCTCTTCATACTCCTTCCTAGAAAGACCCTGTCAATGATGAAAACAAACAGCGCTAAAATACATGGTATCTCAATATGAATGAAATTTGCATTTCAGCTAGAACACTGTCCTTACCTCCCAGTCCTCTATGCTTGCGGTAGTAAATACATGAAGTATATGATGTCCTTCAGGAGCTAATGATGGATCAAGAACTGTAGGGATACTTAAAAATATGCTTCCATAAGACTTTTCCAAATTATTCCAATTATCCTGCCAATTACAGACTCAAACAGGTCATACAAAGAAAATGTTACTGATGTACTCTCAACAATATGGCATTCCCAGTGAACACAATGCATACCTCAAGTACAAAATGGTGGCAGTCAGTGCCAGCAGGCAGAACCGATGCTTTGACACCCATATGAATTGAAAGGAATGATGGTGCCTTAACATAATTCTTTTGAAAGTTTTTCTCCTCTTCTGGAAGTTCTTTTTCTTTCAAGAGTTTTCCTGTACATTCAAAAAAAAAGTAAATTAATGAAACTGAAAGAGATAGTTTTTCCTCTTTTGAAAGTTCCAATCAAAGATATATTATAATTACCAAACGTGTCCCATCTAGTGGCATTTGATATCACCGTTTTAGCAAAGAACTCCTTCCCATTTGATAACCTCACCCCAACCTGGAGTACAGAAGTTATCAGCTAAGATACAAAAACCCAATAAGTCCAGGTATTTAAGTCAGTAAGATAACTCACAGCCTTTCCATTTTCAAGAATAACATTGGTTACATTTGCCTTGTAACGGATTTCACTGCCCTTTTCAACAAGGCCATCTGCCAGGGATATTGCAATACCACCAACGCCACCAACTGGATAATTAATCCCCCCGAAGTGCCTATCGCACAAGACCTGTTATATTGGCATTGAGATAACAGAAGCCCAAATGAATTTGAAATGAAGATCCAGAAGATCAAGATTGAACTTACCATGCTTGCATTTATCATGGGTGTTTGCAAGGCATTGACTGTGCTCACAATAAAACACTACAAAAAACAATTAATAATTATCAGCCTTCGACTAAACTAGTATTGACTGAAGATCACATGCTCCAAAGAGGAAAACTTGAAAAGTGAATCAACTCACAAATCTCTCACACCTCAGCATCTATGAAGGAGAGTAGCTCCTGATCTTTTATGAACTTGCGAGCAATATCCCCAGCATTCTGTGGCAAATAGTATGCTGAAAGGGAGATAGACCTGTGACTTTTATTGTAAAAATGTGATGTACTATTCAAAAAAAAATCTCCAACACACAGCAAATAATTCTTACAATTTTTGTGAGAATGCATTTGCTTCATATTAATTTAGCTAATTCCTTGTGTAATTTCTCTATAGTGTAAATAGTACATTTTTCAATTTGAATACAGGGCTGCAGTCTATATACCTAGAGTTAAGCATTCCAGAGGCTTCTGGAAAAATTGCCCAAAAAGGTAAAGGGGCTCCTCTAGAGACTTCAGCTCCAACGAATTTAGTGAATTGAAGATCTGTTGAAATGTGATTGTTAGACAATCATTGTAATTTCTACCATTGCACTATCAACTATAGCACAAGAGTACAAGATACAGGTAAGAAACTGAAGACAGTACCTTCCAGCATGTATCGTAGAATTTAAGGATCCCTTCTTTCTCGTGAGGGAATTTGCTAATCAGCTCATTGATGAAGTCTTCATACTTTCTATGCACAAGGACAGAGAGATCACCAGGTAGGTGGAAATGAACTGTAGAAGGGTCAGGTAGAACTTCCATCTTACGCCCAACTGCTTCCAATGCTTGTGTGATCAAATTCAAGTTACCCTGGATAACAACATATGTCATAATGATTGAAATTTGTAATGAGCGGTTATATAAGAAGTGATAAGACCAACACTACTATCCTAACCAGTCGAGTACCATTCGACAGTAACACATGCACACCCGAGTCCATTAGCCCACCTACTCATGCCAATTCGCTGAAGCGCTGGTGAGATAAACGTGCATGACCCTTGAACCAACAATGCACACTAATGTGCATCATGCAGTGCACGCCCCTCTGACACTTAGGCATGCATATTAGCACATTTGAGGCGCAACGCAATCGCAACCACCAAGAGCAGCCGCAGAGCAGAGGAAACTGCAGACTACCTATCGCAGTTTGCAGCTGAGCAGCCCAAAAAACCAATCGCAATCACCAAGCTCTCTAGAGCATCGCAACCTCAAGAGTCAGTAACTCAGGCACTCTGCATACCTGAACACGAATTCTCACTTCCCAGAAACGCGCAAGCGCTGCAGAACCAAAACGCCCCACACACTAGCGAGCTCACCTTGTCGGAGAAGCCGAACATGACGGAGGAGCCGACGTCGAAGGTGAACCCGTCGCGGCGGTAGTACCCGGAGCTTCCCCCGGGGATGAGGTACTTCTCGAGGACCAGCACCCGCGCGCCCTTGGCCGCGAGCTGCGTCGCCGCCACCAGACCCCCGATCCCGGACCCGATCACAATCGCGTCGTACGGACCCTCGCCCTCTCCTCCTCCTCCTCCTCCGCCCTCGCCGCCGGCTTTCTCCGCGACCGCCACCGGCTTCTCCGAGGCCAGCGCGCCCCTCCTGAACCCGCCGCCGACGCCGCGGGGCACGCTTGATGCGCAGAGACGCGTGGCGGGGAGAGGGGAGGCGGGGGCGAGGAGAAGCGGGGCGTGGAGGCGCGCGGCCAGCGGCGGCATGGCGGCGGCGGGGAGGGGCGCGGAGGCGCCGAGGTGGACGGGACGGTTGCGATTGGATTGTGTTGTGCGCGGGCGGTGGAAGCGAGTGGAGTGGAGCGTGGCGGCCGTGTGGGTTTTAAAATGGGACGAGGTCGGCGGTCGGGTCGTCTCGTGCGGTGGTGGCTTGGCGGTGGTGGGGGGAATCTGGGTGGGGAGGGAGGCGGAGGATTCCCGAGCGGGAGGGGACGAAGCCACGAAGGCGGGGAAGGCAGTGGCGGGTGGAGAGGAGGAGGATGAGACTATCCGTACTCATGAACCTCTATATTCATCCTCTATACAGCTTAGTTATCAAAATTCTCTCCTCTATATCCAATTCTTCCGCACTCATCCATCCTCTATATTATCCTCTATTTACTGTGGGGCCCACTTGTCACTTTATCTAAATATATCCATGTGAGATCTTGTTTTGAAGAATTTATTGAAACGAATTTAATGGTGCAATCGGAATTTAATTTGGTGTTTTGGCTCGTGAATTATAGCATTTTTTATACGGTTGAAAACGTGGGACCCGCAACTGTGCATGCGCGTGCATGCGCGCCAGCCGCTGCTGCCTCGCGCGTGGTGGGCCTGCTGGTTTAGCGTGTCTCCTGTAACTCGCCAAATATAGCGGACGTGCTGGTGATAGCGTACTGATTGCAGTAACCGCTGCAGGTGATTTTTGCGCTAAATGATACTGCAACGCGTTGCCGAACGGATATGCAGTATCCGCTGCAGATAGTCTGAGGAGCGGGGCCGGCCAGACGCTGGTGGTGGACCACGTTGGCAGTCCACTGGACTTTAGTGCAAATTCTCTCAACCGATTATCCTCTAGGGGGGCTTTTGTGGCTGCACCGTTTCAATCCGGTTTCTTTTCAGAATTTAAATAATATAAGGATGTGTTTAGTTTCCCATTTTACTGAAAATTTTTTTTAAGTTTTGATCCATTATTTTACAAAATAAAACTAAACAGCATGTAAAATTTTTGGCAAAAAGGTATCCATTCTCCATTTTGGATTTTAGCCTCGAGGGCAAAATAAGCCAAAACGCCTTCACCCACCCCATGAAAAATTTGGCATTTTGGAGGGAACTAAACACACCTATGAAAATTTTAGCATTTTGCATTTCATCAGTCCAAAGTAGTTGGTATTTTGCATTCTATGGGTAACTAGCCTAAATCTAGAAAAGTTTGGGAAAATGACAGCGAGGCAGAGTGCTTAACTTGTTGATGTTTTTATATATCGTTGACGTGCTGCTACGTGTCAAAGCACAAATGATGAAATTGGGTTGAAACATTTTCGTATAATACCCATAGCTTCTCAGATGGGGAACTCGAATAACAAACATACTAATAATTATAGTGCCTACAAAGCGGTTGATAATTCATAGTTCTTAGTGGGCTTAGGAATTAGAACCTCGAAGCTTGTTTGATGCCGCTCCGGTTTCAACTATCGCGTGAACTATAATTGCACTAAACAATCGAGAAAAAAGGACGCTTCTGGCGATAATGGAGAAGCTAAAGCCGTTTTCATGATATAACTGTGGAGCCACTATTTTTGGTGCTTGTACGGCTCTGGCTTCTGTAAGGCAATGTCACAATGAAACAACGCTAAAAAAGCCCATTTAACCCAACAAGTATTGCCATCTAATTTACTCCCTCAATCTTAAACTATTAAAAGCTTTAGTTTCATAAAATACATTACTTTTACTATATATCTAGACATTGTGTATACCTAAGTTCATAGCAAAACCTGCGTATTAGAAAAACCAAAACGTATTATAGTTTAGAATGAAGGGAGCAATATAGAGCAAGACATATATACTAGCACACTTGCACACCAAAATTGTGCCAACCAAATTTATTTGTAAAGATAAGCGTCGTCCTGTTCGCTTATGCTGAAATTTAATTTATGCTGAAATATTGTGAGAGCAAAACACTGTTCCATGACTGAACCCAAGCGAGGCCTTTTAAGGGTGATTGATCGTATTTACCTCAATTGCGTCATTATCGGCCAATTATGGTACGACCTGACAAAGACGAACACCAGCTCACACACACGTCCATCACACCACAGCCTTTTAGACCAATCCCCTCGGATTTTATCCACAATCACAAATGAAGATATTTGGATTAGGATCGGCCTTAAACATCACAAACGAAATGCCTCAATCGCCCCTAGTTCAAGACGGACGGAGGCGGCTACCTCAGGGGCAGAGAAGTCCAGCTCGCGGTGCCCCACCTGTCATCCACCCGGCCACTCTGACATTATCCCCGACGACGCTGGCCGGTCGCGACGCCGACGTGCCGTTACCCTCCCCTCCACCTCGAACCCCGCGCCCCACGCGCTCCCCGCCAGGCCGCCCACCCGTCATCATGCCCCCTCCCTCACGCCCTCGCTGTACCCGCCCCCACTGCCACACCGACCCCACCGAAGCTCCCAGCCCCACCTCCAAGAACCAAACAAACTTTCCCAGCTCGCGCACCCCCACACGCCGCACCCGCCGACACGTGGGGTCGGCGTCCGCGGGTACGTGGGCGCGGCGGTCAAAACGTACTTGGATGGAGGCCGGCCCGCCTGCCTGCCGCACCGCCGTGTCCTAGCAGGCTAGCGGTGGCCCCACACCAACTACTCTCCCCCACCGAACCAGGCACGGCCACGGCCTATATGGCCCTAACTCACTGACGCGCGGGCCGTACCCATTTATGGGCCCACACGTCGGTGTGCGTGGAGCTGGGTGGAGCGATGATGAGGCAGCGCGGTGGACGGAGGAGTGCGGTGGTGGTGGGCAGACAGAGAGAGAGGGGGAGGGGCCGGTGGGGCCCGCGAGCGGGCGGTGGGGGCCGAGTGGAGACGAGGCACGCGTCTCCCTCGCTCGTCTCACCCCTTTTCGTCTCTCCGTCCGCCTTTCCCCATCGTCTACACCTCATCACAATCGCAGAGCGAGAAAGAGGAGAGAGAGAGAGAGAGTGAAGGGGAAGAGAGAGGACTAGGGTTTCGTGCTCCCCCACGCCACACGCATCGAATCCGAGCCGGATCGGGGGGTGCGCCGAGTCGACGGCGACCCGGCGGTGCCTGGTAAGGCCAGATCCCGCGCGCGTGCCTCCCTTCTCCCCTCTCTGACCGCGGCGTGGCCGGGCGGGTCCTGCTGCTGCGGCGATTCGAGGGTTCGGGCCGTTCCGGTTGCGGTTGGGTTTGTTTCGGGAAAGCGGATCGTCTGGGGTTTGCTTTGCGGAGAATTCGGGTCCGTGTGGTAGGTGTCGTGCCGTGCCTGCTCGTCCTGGGCGATTTGGGGGGCGGGCGTCGTCGTCGTCGTCGTCGCGGTGAGCTGGTTGGGGGTTGTGTGGTGGGAATTTGGGGGTCTGGGTGCGGGAATTCAGAGTGGTTTCGGTGATTAGCCTTTCGTGTTCCTCTTCTGCTTTGGGGAAAATCTTTTTACGGGGGGATTCATTGGTTTCGCCATTTGTACGTACTTTAGGCGGGGATTCGGGTGCGGACCTCTGTGGAATTGAGGATGTTTTGCTTTAGAAATTTGACAGTTGATGCCTTGGGGTTTTGAGTCCAGTTTGACCGAGGTGAGAGAATGTGGAGTATTCCGCTGTGTCAAATCTGGCTCACTAAGCATGGGCCTTGCCACCAGAGTGTGCCGTGGCTGTACCGCTGTGACTGGGTACTGCTACATGATCGGAAATGGACTCACTTTAAGTGATGTGTGTGGTTAGGAGTGTGGCTTCATGCTTGGGGCTGTTTTCAGGAGTGTGCGATGTATGGAATAGAGCCCTGATGCGTTCGGCAAAATTCACAAATATGCATACCTTTAAATTGAAGAAGTTGGTCTCGCTACTCTTTTATTGCCTTTTACACCTTAAAACTTGAGATGCATTTGTTCCATTTTGTGGAAGGTCTAATGATTTGATAGCAAGGGAGATATCAGTACCAGTGACAACCAGTGATCTTTTGTTTTGCACCTAAATTTTCATTTCTGAAATTAGTTTTCATGTGTCTGCCAGTTTTATGGACTACTTATGCTGAGCCCATGTCTTGGCTGAGACAGATAATTCTGTGTGCCATTAACTTCTCCTTCTGTTTTTGTGCTGCTCCAATGATTAGATTGTGATTTGCTAAAAAGGTGTGCAGGTTGCTAATGTTTTTCTAGAGCATTGCTTCCATAAATATGTCAAAGCTTTGTTGATGTTGTTATTATGTAGAACTTGTTGGATTAGAATGTAAAATGAAAGATAAGATGCTCCTATCCTGCAAAGTGGATCTTGTTGTTTTCGTACCGAGTGTTGTTTGAGATTGATAATTTTCCTAGTATCGTGTTCCCTCGTCTAGTGTGATTAGTGTCTCGGCTGGACTGTTCAACAAAAGATGTATAAGATAACTTTCATATGTCAAAACTTCCTGAATACTGTTAGGAATTTGATCTTGTAATAAATACTAATACATAGCTGAACATGTTTGTCTTTCCTCTCAACTCAGCAGCTCAATATTTTGGCTATGGCGAATTAAATTCTTGATTCTGAACTCTTTTTTTTCCTGTTTGGTTTCAGGGCTGTGATTCCAATATTCCATTGCAATGGCATCTGAAACTGATGAGAAAGCTAAGATCGAGAGTTTGACATCTGCTGCAGCCTTTGTGGAGGGTGGCATTCAGGACGCATGTGATGATGCATGCAGCATTTGCCTTGAGGCTTTCTGTGAGAGTGACCCTTCTGCAGTAAGTTGCCATTTTGTTAGTTGAGCTATTTTGCATATAGGCTTTCTGTAACCAAATCTTGCTCTTGCTTTGTTTTCTAGTTGACTGGCTGCAAACATGAGTTCCATCTCCAATGCATTCTTGAATGGTATGTTACTAGCTCTAATATATGCATCCTACATGTTACAGTTTTTTTTCCCACCTTGCACATGAACAGTACATAGTTCCATCAGTAATTCATCTTGGTGGATAAGTTAGTGGCTATCACTAAGGGCACATTTTAGAACATTGAAATCTCCGTGCCTTAGGTACTTGTGGTTTAGTTGACCATATATGTTGCCTTTACTTAGCCTGTAACATAGGTGGGTTTTGCACATGGAAATTGTCCCTGAATTTGTTGTTTGTCATCTCTATAGTATGCTTTCTAGACTTGGGATGAGCTATCATTGAACTGTACTGCTTTGTTTTAGTGATAACCTTGTATGCTCAACCAACACTTTCCATGCTGGCTTTATGAACAGTTGTAATCAAAATGCTTGACCTTTTAATTATCATATTAGTTGTAGTTGCCGTGCTCTCCTTATGTTTCTGTCTGGTTCTATCAATGTTGTTAGTCATATGCTATTGGTATAAATCAGATTCCACTCTTTCCCATCTTGTAAGAATATTTTATATGTGCAAAGGCACTGAATTTTAGCCATGCATGCAGAATGGTTAGTAGACCCAGACTATTTTTAAATTTGGTTCCTGTTCAATTTTCTTCATGCTAATGCTTGATGGGACTTTGTATAGGTGTCAGAGAAGTTCACAATGCCCAATGTGTTGGCAGCCTATTAGTATGAAGGATCCTACCAGGCAAGTTCTTGGCTGTGCAAATACTATGCTTACCATATCCTCTTTAGACTAGTAAGTAGCTACTTTCTGGCTAATTCTAGTTTTACTGATATCTCAGTCAGGAGCTGCTCGAGGCAGTAGAGTGTGAGAGGAATATAAGAACCAATCAAACTCGAAACACAACTATATTTCATCATCCTGCTCTTGGGGATTTTGAGCTGCAGCATGTATGTGTTACGAAACCACTTCATAATACATTTCTTCTAACTTGCTGGATATTAAGTGTCATTTTTAAGTTTTTCCTGATTACCTTGATATGCTTGTGCAGCTGCCTGTTGGTAATGATGCTGAGCTTGAAGAGCGTATACTACAACATCTAGCTGCTGCTGCTGCTATGGGAAGGGCACACCATCTTGGAAGAAGGGAGGGGCACAGGGGACGATCTGGCTCTCATGGTCGCCCACAGTTCCTAGTTTTCTCTACACATCCAAATTCACCTTCCGCTGGCACAATGTCTTCATCTTCTGCTCATGTGGAGGGAGAAAATGATTCAAATCCTGCCACCCCTAGAGCTAGTGAGTCATCTCCACGAGCTATTCGCATTGGAGATGCGGGAAACCAAAGTCCCGGGATGCTTACCTATGATGCTGAACAGGATGCTGTCGTTTCTTCCGGAAATAGCACTCCTGTATCGAGTCCTCGGTTTTTTAACAGGTACTCTGTCTATATTCAGATACTGTTTTCTCATGTTAGTTTTTGCGGTGATCTGACTAATTGACTTACTGATGCATCAGGAGACACTCCACTGGACAGTCAACTCCAGACAGGGCTGGACCATCAGATGTTCAGTCTTTCTCAGACTCCCTGAAGTCTCGCTTAAATGCTGTCTCTATGAAGTATGGATAGTTTGTAATTTTGTCAATATTTTTTTTTTTGCCTTGAGCCTTCTAGCATAATGAATTTTTATCCTAAAGCTTTGCAATACTTTTGTATGATCCAGGTACAAAGAATCTATTACAAAGAGTACTCGAGGGTGGAAGGAGCGACTCTTTTCACGTAATTCGTCCGTGGCGGATCTCGGTTCTGAAGTGAGAAGAGAAGTTAATGCTGGAATCGCGTCCGTGTCACGGATGATGGAGCGTCTGGAAACTAGAGGAAATAGCAGAACAGGTGATAGCCCAACAGCATCCACTTCTGAAGTTCCTCCCGCTACGGAATCAAGCAATGAAAGGATTACAGAGAGCAATTCTGCTGCTGGTAGTGGTGGTGGTACTACTACCACTATGAGTACCAGTTCTAGCAATGCCTCTGCTCCTTGTGTCGCGACATCTGGTTCGAATTAGGACATGTAATGGTTTCAGAAAGAAGGCTTACACATGCCGATTCTTCATCTTCAAAGGTACCACATAGATCTCGTCTTAGAGGCTTGGTTGGATCAAACTAACGGATGCCGAATGTTGCGATTCCAGGTTGTCAGCCTGGCGGCAGAGCAGAAGTGCAATAACACGGTGCTGTCATTGTTCTCAACCACTGCATAAACAGCTGCAAGGAAAACTGGAATGGCGATTTGATGTATTGGCTCCATAAAATGGTGGTGCGTGTGGCCTAGGGACAGTCTGATTTTGTCTTCTGTTTTTCGTCTCTTTGTAAAAAAAATTCTTCTGAGGTCAGATGTTTTACCGGTATAAATAACGGATATGTCATCTTCATAGTACGCGGAACAGTTATAAATATGATTGGAACAGCAAAGTTTGCTGCTGTTATATACCATGGCGCGATTTCATGTTTGTTCTGTGGGTGAATCGATGGATTTTGCTGTACACAAATTATGCATCTTTCGACGTCTCATGCCTATGTATACACGAGCCTATTTTGAGTCCATATCTCTGAAACTTTCTGTGTCAAGTTCAGCGGAACTCCAGTGCGGCGCACAAAACGTTCCATCTCGATTTTGGCGAGGTTCAGTAGGGAAAACTAAAGATGTGGCGAGATTCAGTAGGGGAAAACATGTGTGGCGAGATTTATTAATAGAAAATAAAGATGTGGCGAGATTCGTTGGAAATGAAAAGGTGTGCGAGATTCACTGTTTACTTCCCATTTGTAAGGATGATCGTTAAGATTCAGTAGAAAGGAAGAAATGAAGAATGAGCGATCTACATCCCATTTGTAAATTCAAAAAAAAACCTTCCCATTTGTAAGGATTGATCGCTAAAGGAGCCCAGCCCCCGTCTCCGATCTGCTAAGCATCCCAAACAATCACCTCCGATATTAGCTATAATTAGGGATCGATCCTATCCTAGAGGAAATCGTCCCTCTTTCCCCACCCCACCCAAGAAAGCCCTCGCCTTCGTCCTCATCTTTACCGAGCCCTAGCAGGCGCCCCCAACCTCGCTGCTTGTGGCGACCCCCAATCTGACGCCCCTCCCAAATCGCCTCTCCTCCCGCGCCCGCGCCCTCCCAATTCGCTTCTCCTCCCGCCCGGCGCCCCGTCCTCCGGCCTGCAGGGCGCCAGGCGCCAGGGCCTGACGGCGTCCGCCAGACAGCCGCACCCCGCCGCCTCCGCCCCACCGGCGTGAGGCCAAGGTAAAATTAAGAAAATCGAAACCAGTATTCGCTTCTGCGTCAGTTTACCGAATCGATAGGAACGACATTTGATCGCGTCGGTTTACTGAACTGATAGTTAGGAACGATGGACGGGAACGGGCATTACGTCATCGGCCTGCCCTCTGCCTCTGCGCGCTGCGGCGGCGATGCGCCTTCAGTCGAGGATCATCATCAGCAGCAGCGCTCGCCGGCCGAGGCCGCCGCCCGCGCCGTGAGGCCGAACCAGAAGCGGACCAAGAACTTCAGCGACAAGGAGGACGAGATGCTGGCGCTGGCGTGGCTCAACGTGAGCGCGGACGGGCCGGCGCACGGCGGCGAGCGCGCGCCCTACTGGAAGCGGATGCACGACTACTTCCACTCCCGCAGGGACTTCGGGTCGGAGCGCAGCGAGAACTCGCTCCTCCACCGCTGGTCCACCATCCAGGACAACGTCAAGCGCTTCGACCGCTGCGTCGCCGACGTCGTCGACGGCCAGCAGGACGACAACTCGCTCACGCCTCAGGACACGGTACGCTTACGCTGATGCTCTGTCAGTCGTGTTCTTGGTACGGTGTGACATTTTTTTGTTTTTCACTGTCGTGTGGAGTCAGTCTGGATTCTGGAATGTTGGTGTGACGTTTTTTCGCTGTTGTCTGTGCAGGTCGTGCAGGCGCTGGCTCTGTTCAAGTCTGAGGACAAGAACAACAAGTCGTTCCAGTTCCTGCACTGCTGGAACCTCCTGAGGTCGCACCAGAAGTGGATCGAGAGGTCGTCGCAGATCTCGTCTCAGAAGCTGGCGTGGATCAATCGGTCGTCGTCGTGTTCCCAGACCCAGGTGGTGGCCTCCTCGTCGCAGAAGAAACAGAAGACGAGTCCCGGTTCGAGTCCGAGCTCGTCCACTCCGCCATTTGCTCTTGACGACAGTTCAGAGGCTGCAGCTCAGGAGTGCGAGGTGTTGATACAGCCAGTGGATGTGAGTGGTAAGGAGAAAGAGAGTTTACAGCAAGGTGGAGCTGGTTTGTATTACCTGGAGGCGTCAGATGACCTCTGGGGGAAGAGGAAAGCA
Organism: Saccharum spontaneum; assembly: GCA_022457205.1. Taxonomy (NCBI): domain Eukaryota; kingdom Viridiplantae; phylum Streptophyta; class Magnoliopsida; order Poales; family Poaceae; genus Saccharum; species Saccharum spontaneum. Next base: position 50,826,038 of record CM039598.1, on the reverse strand, counting down.
GCTGATGAGGGGAGAGAGCTCGACAACGGGAATGCTGAGAGAGGTAAACAGGCTGATGTGGAGAGAAATGAACAGACTGATGTGGAGAGAAGGCTTAGCAATGGCAAGAGCGAGAAGCATGCGCTGGAACGAAAGAAGGTTGCGCTAGAACAACAGAAGGTTGCGCTAGAACAGAAGTATGCGCTGGAACAAAAGAAGGTTGCGCTAGAACAACAGAAGGTTGCGCTAGAACAGGAGAGGGTTGCGCTAGAACAAGCCAGGGCTGCTAATGAGGCGAGGAGCCTCGAGATAAAGAGGAAAGAATTGGACTTGAAGAGCAAAGAGGTGGATTTGAAGATCATGTTAGAAGAAGAGAGAATCATGACTAAGGACACTAGCGGCATGCCTGGGCTACAACAGCAGTACTACAAGATGCTGCAGAATGAGATCATGACTCGGCGGTTCAATAGCTCGGGTTCACCTTGTACGAACCACTAGGTTTTATTTATTCTTCCATTATGTTGCTTGAACTAGGATGGTGTATCAACCTTAAGGTGTATGGAGCATCCTTGTTTGTGAATAACCTTAAGTTGGATGGACCATTATAGTTCATGAACCTCTGTATTTAGCTGACAAAAACAACTGTTGCGTACCAGTCATTCTGTACAAAGAGGGGTGGAAATGGAACCCAATTTAGAGGGGTGGAAATGGAACCCAATTTATTTACATTGCTATGGACAACCCCAATCCAATGTTGTCCTTGTTTTGTTTTCAATTTATGAATTGGCCAGACAGCCAGTATTGGTCATCCAATTTTGTCCTTGTTTTTTTTTCAATTTATAAATTGGCCAGACAAAGCCAGTATTGGTCATCCAATTTTGTCCTTGTTTTTTGTTAAATTTATAAATTGGCCAGACAAAGCCAGTATTGGTCCAAGACTTTTGATAAAAAAAGAAAAAGGTTGTGAATTAGAAATTATATATCTGGGCTACTGACATTTGGGGAAAAAAAGAGAAAAAGGTTGTGAATTAGAAATTGTATATCTGGGCTACTGGGTAACAGGCAGCTAAGGGCAGTTGTTGCAGACGTCCTCAATCAGTTTACAAGATTCACTCATAATTCTGGTAATGAACTCAACTGGGACAGTCAGATGAGAGTCAGTTAACAACGAACGTCACAAATTTGGAATCGAGACTGCTGGATTGGTGACAAGATGCACCTTTAATTGAGAAATGGCAAGACCCCTTTAGCATTTAGTTACAGCTGTGTCAAAAAGTGAAAACCATGTCATGTTTCGTCTACATAACAACCCCTTATAGACAGCTTAAGTAGCTGTTCCTAGAAGGCTAGAGGTACCTAAACAACCAATAAAAGAATACGCTATTCCAGGTACGGCTGCCGGGCTCTGAACCCAATGCCTCATGTAATTTTACAAGTGGATACAGCAACGCGTGCAGTTTCATCGGATGTTTTGCCTCTTGCTGTCTAGCATCCTTTCAGAACCACCATGAAACAAGTCCTAAAAGTGTCAAAACACTATCTTTGGTCAGGCTTAGGCGCCAGTCTTAACTTGATGAACGCTGGTGCCTCACACAGACAAGATCATCCAACTTGTTTCCATCCATCTTGTATAGAGACACGCCACCCATTTGGATATGGTGTTCCTGAGCTTCTCTTCTCAGCTTCTCAAGCGGAAGCAACTCCCACTTGCTGTAGTTTGAATTCTTGCGTGTCTCACTCATATCTGAAGTGCCTGATACCGGTCCATAGTCAGGGTCAACTGTTCCCCATACCTTGCAATTGCTAAATGGCCCCAGCTCAGCTGGCTGGCCAGCTTCATGCTTTTTTAGATGAAAAGCTGCAGCGTGTGCCCTTCTGATCTCTTCTTTGCTTGGTATGTCTGACCAATCTTCCACCCTTTGTGCTCTCATGGGAGAATGGATACGAATGACCTACACATGGTAATTATCACTAAGGTCAGGACAAATCTATGCAGATAGACCATAATGATAACAAGGTCGAGGCTTACCCCAAGGCATTCCAGAAGTTGATAATAAGCTCGGCCTTGCAGTGGATTATGTCCTTTCCTTGGGCCTGTGAAATACCGTGTCCTGAAATAATATGGAGTGAGAAGAATATATATTTATACAAAAAGGGAAACATAGCGCCAGGTGCCTTGTTAATGTTGAAATACTCAGTATTGTAGCCATTCGTTAACTCACCATTCTGTGTACCCAGGATCAACTGTAAAACCATACATGTCAACAATATCACACATGGAAAGGGCCAGTTCTATGGACTTCATGCCAGTTCCTTTAGCACCTCTTCTTAAAACTATACCTTGAAAAAGGTAGACAGGATTTGGAAGTTCCTGCAAGTAACCCATGTTCAATATAAGTGAGCATGACCTTCCATGAGTCATAACACTTAAGTAAAATTAGTTTATATCACAAACTCAGCTCAATGAAACAATATGCAGATCTGTTACCTTTATCACCGCATTGATTTCTTTGTGCGTCAAACTTTTAATGATAAGTGCCTCATCAGCTGCAAGGGAAAGCAAGACAGTCACATCTTGTTTCAAAAGCAGCCCTCACATGCCATAACAGAAATATTTACCACATGTCTAAACTCTATTTGATAACAACAACTTCAGAACCATAAATTGAACTTTTAAAAAGGTTAGTAAGTTTCCATTTGTTTGTTACCACGAATGTAGTTACATATATCATATAAATCAGGACTACAGCATATTATATAGAAGGGACAAATAGTAAATTGGAAGAAATCAGGATTACAGCATTACAGGAGCCCTTCAGTATTGGTGCCATATTTCGAGCAGCACCCCGGACAACCAGTCGAAAGTCCCTTTTCCATCCAACATGTTTAGCATATTTCTACGGATAAAAACATAAATAATATCAGTAACCAATGGCTATTCGATATTGATACTCAAGAGAAAATAAATTTGTCAGCACAGCTATGAAAATGAGGCGCTAAGCTCAAGAAATAAGAAAGAGAACTAGAGAAGTAATATGTGAATCATGAGATCTGAGCAACTAGAGGCCAAGAACGGTACACCTAAAACAGGGTCGTTTGCAAAACTTCTGTTTAGATAGATTTGATAAATAATGCAACATGTTTACCTTATTCACAGGTGCCTCATTGTCCCGAAACACTGCGTCATGCGCATCAATCTCTTGTCCAAACTCTGTTTTCAAGAGATCTCCCGAGTTACCAACAACTGCACATGTTGCGAACTGGCGTGGATGGAAAGGGGGTTTAGCAGGCAGTAAAATGCTAAGCAGCTCATCACAGAGAGTACGATTGTAGCATTTATCAGCACCACTGCACATTTTGAAATCAAAAGAATTATTACCAATGGTGGAGAGATTGATTTCACTTTAAAGAAAAAATGACCAAAAAAATCCTAAGCTTACAGCTGTGCAATCCTTTTAGCCGCATAATCCAACCATCCATCAGGCCTCACATCCAAGTATTCCCTTGTCAATACAGTTGTCATGTTGCGGTACTGCAACCATATTAGTATTAACACAAGCATATACAGTAACAAGAGCTAACATGTTAGTCTAGAAGAATGTCCTAACCTGTTCCCACAATAGGATAGTTTCGCAGACATCATATTTGTATTCTAGAGGTTCAAAAATCTTGAACTGGGTGTTATACTGCAAAAGAGTTCAAGAAATATCATCACAGATGAATCTTTAACTCGTGATTCTAGGTGAGGCATAGCAGCCATTGGCCATAAAAATGGGAGGAATACCGACCCAGGTGCTGTTGGTTCCTTCAGGAAATTTAAGGACCAGCTTGCAATGATCAATAATATCTGCTGTGAGACCAAGTCCTCTGCTAGCCTAAATAAAGACGAGACTTCAGAAGCAAGGTAGAAGATGATGAAACAACAGAAGACAAATAAGTAAGCAAGCTTTGCACTGCCAAGCTGAGGAAACGCTGCATATATTCGCAAGACTTTTATGTCTTGAGAAGATTTAAAATGAGCTCAAAGTGGTTGCACTGGATGACTATTTTGCCTCTGTACTCATGTGGAGACACAAACAACAACGATAACATACTACACAAATATCAGGCAATGAACAATAGGCTATCAGAGATAATAATGGGCACAAAAATTTTCAGCAATGAACAGCAGCCTATCAGAGATACCAAAATCAACCGGATTATCCATACCGAACTTTGCAGCAACAGTTACAAAACGTGAATGCCCACTTACCATAGCCATAATCACGGAGTATACTATGCACTTATCACAGGAAAGATAATGAAAAATGAACAATCACTCTACACCACATGAAACAATAATAGCTTTTATGAGTAGCGTGAATCAATGGTTGAGAAACTGCTGTAACATCGGAAGAACCTATGTGTTACTGGACTAAGGTCCTTCATAGCTACAGGCTACAGCATCAGTGCATCACGGGCAGCCCGTCATTGTTCCCAGTCACCACGATTGTAACATTAGCTATATAGCATTGCGGCCTAAATGTGAAACAAATGGGTTTTGTCACGGCTGAGATTAAAACGGTTGTGTTCCGTGCGGAAGCATGAAGCGATTGCGGAGACTTACCACGCACTGCTGGACGCGGGACTGGAACCCCGCGAGCTCGCTCACGTCGGCGGCGTCCAGATCCAGCCTCCTGCCCGGCGCCCCTGCGGGAGAGCAAGGGCGAACTCGTCAGCGCGATGAGCCAGCTAGGGTTTGGGAAATGCGGGACCGGGTGGGGATGGGGAAGGCCGTACGTACCTGGGGCGGCGAAGAAGGAGGACTGGATGGAGAGGACGGCGAGGCAGAAGGCGAGCGCCAGGCCCAGCAGCAGCGCCACCGTCGGCCGCCGCTGCGCCGCCCCCACCGCCGCCGGCAGGTGGGCCCTCGTCATCGGCGGACGCGACGCGGCGCCGCGGATCGCGGATGGGGGGAAAGGGCGCGCCGGTCGGGGAGCGTGGAATGTCGAGTAGCTCACTGCCTCACTCTGGTTGTCGTTAAACTGGACGAAGGGTTGCAGGTGCGCCTCTTTTTTTTTTTCTTTGTTTCTTTTGTTTTGAGCCCGTTTAGTTTCCAAAATTTTTTAAAAAAAACTACTGCGATTATGGACTAATTAGATTTAAAAGATTCATCTCGTGATTTACAGCTAAACTCTATAATTAGTTTTATTTTTTATCTATATTTAATGCTCTATGCATATGTCAAAGATTCGTTACTGTAGTTTTTTGGAAAATTTTTGAAAACTAAACAGGCCCTTTGTTTCGAAGCAGCAGGTGCACACTCGTTGAAGCGCCGTTGATATGACGAGGTTTAGGCCCTGTTTATTTCCCATGCACACCCAAAATATTTCCTCTTCCATCCATCACATCGAATCTTTAAACGCATACATGGAGTATTAAATGTAGGTAAAAAAACTAACTAATTGCATAGTTTGCCTGTAAAGTTCGAGACAAATCTTTTAAGTCTAATTAATCCATGGTTAGACAAATTTTACCAAATAACAACGAAAAGTGCTACAGTAATTTTTCACCCCATTTTTCTCAACTAAACACAGCCTTACATATAATCGCTACTACTCCTCCCTGTTCCAAAAATGTAACATGTTTAAGTTTTTTTTTCATATGTTAAACTTCTTTAGAAATGAACCAACATCTACAGTAGTATTCTCTCATCCACAAAACAATCCAATAATGGATTCGTACCGGTCAAATTGGTCATGTTTGCTTGTCTTATAATTGTTACTTTTCAGCTTAATTTTTAGCAGGAACAATGTTTTTCCCTCACAACAAATCAGCAAACAGTATTTTCAGCCATAGCTTTTCAGCAAAGCGAACGGACTCAATGATAAGTCACTTTTGACTCTTTTGGTATACTGAATTTGCTATGCATCTAGATATAATGCATGTCTAGATGCATAGTAAATTAGATATACCAAAAAAAAATCAAAGTGACTTATAATTTGGAATGGAGGGAGTAGTAAATAATATTAGCATTTATGTCTCCAAATAAATTTATTACAAACTTATATTCTATAACTATTCTAATTATACTAATTTTATATAAAAAAATATATTAGTACTGTTTTATATAACTTGGGTCAAAGTTTAAAGTGTTTGATTCCTTCGAGACGAGAATTGTATTTATTTTGTGGACGGAGTGAGTAGTATATTTATTCAGTATTGTGATATTAAAATTAAGGAGATTTGATTTATGAAAAAAAAATATTTTGGAACACCTTTCAAGTGTCCTATAATTTTTTTGTATAATTATGTGAGAGACTAGATAAGGAGGTGAAAGAGATGGATGACGTCAATAGATATGCAGTCGGTTTACAGTAAACAATTGGCCAGTTTGGGATCCGGATCTGCAATTTTAAAAGGTAGACCTAGTTGACACCAATGCAAGTTTAATTACCTTGTATGACCCGTTTAGTAAGTTTAGAGACATATGCACTTGTCGCAAACAATAGTAATTTAGACCTTTAATGACCCAATTTAAGTTTGAAGACCTAGATCATTTAGTAAGTTTAGAGACATGCACTTATCGCAAACAATAGTAATTTAGACCTTTAATGACCCGATTTAAGTTTGAAGACCTAGATCATTTAGTAAGTTTTGAGACATATGCACTTATCGCAAACAATAGTAATTTAGACCTTTAATGACCCGATTTAAGTTTGAAGACCTAGATCTGCAATTTTAGAAGTTAGAGACCTAGATGATACTGCCGGCACCTTGTATTGTATGGCCCGTTTAGTAAGTTCGGGAACCTAGATATGCATTTATCACAAGGGAAAGGCTAGCGCACGGACGTTCGAACGGGGGCTAACGTCCGAACACCCACGCCGCATGCCTGCTTCACGTGGGGTCCTATGCCGCTCCATGTCCCGTCCCCGCTCTGTGTGCCACGCCCGCTCCCGTCTCGATATGCACCCGCACGGTTTCCTATGCCTGCCACTCGAGCCCCCTCCACACCCACGCGCATGTTTGCGGCTGCTGCAGATGCGATCCACTGCAATCTGCAACATCTGCAATACCAGATCCACTTTTACGACATCTAGAGGAAACATTTACAACATACGTCCGAAACAGTTGAAACACTTGCAACATACCTCAGAAACAATTGAAACACTTGCAACATACGTCTGAAACACAAGGGAAACACGTGTGTAGCCATTGCAAAACATATGCAACATCTAGATGAAACACTTACAGTATATGTGTGAAAACGTATGCAACATCTGGATAAAACACTTGCAACATAAGTGCGAAACCTGAAACATATGCAACACCCAAATAAAACACGTGCAACATCAATCTAGAACAGCTGAAACATTTGGAACGGATGCTTGTAACATACGTGTATAACCATTGCAACATATGCAACATCACGATCTACTTTTGCAACATCCACATGAAACACTTGCAACATGCATGTGAAATACCTAAAACACTTGCAACATGCGCTTGCAACATCCGAGGAAGGAAGGGAGCACGAGGTGCGGCCGGAGAAGCCTACTCCAGGTCTGGCCACTCCGGATCTCGTGACGTCACGAGCTGAGGTCGAGCGTCGCGGCGGCACCGGCGTCGACAATGGCCACGATCTCCTAGTGGGGAACGGTGGCATCGACAGCACCTCGACACAGCGAGGGACGGGGCACGGCGCGCAGGAGCGAGGACCGGGCACGACACGACGAGGAGGAGCGGACACGATGGCAGACATGGCACGGCTCGACGTAGGATGGGAGCGCCACCACGAGTCAGCTTGGTGCGGGCAAATGGTGCAGTGAGCCACGGTGAGCGAAACGAGGAGTTGAGGATTTCTGTCAGCTATCGCAATATAGATGAAGTAGATAGAGGAGATAGCGTAGATAGGCATGTTGGGCCAGTCGCTGTGCTGGAGCGAGCACAGAGCTGATTCCTATGTTCTGTAGCATTACTGTATCACAAAACATTCTTGCAGGGCCGTTTAGCAAGTTTTTCCTTTCACAATAACAAATAATGAACCAGGTATTCCGCATTCCCAGTTTTAGCTGGCTTGCTCTCCCCTTCCGTGCCTACTGCCTCGGTACTGCATCCTTTATACATCAAAATCCTGTCTACCGTGCAAGGAGCCAAGGATCGACTAGTAGAACTGTAGAAGCATATCATATCCTGCGTTTATTCATCTACCTTGATCCAAACTGTAAACAAGATGACGTGCAAAGGGTCAAGAGAACACAAAGACACATTATTATACCACGAGAAAGCCAACAGCCTGTGGTATTGCCAAATTCACAAATGAAACACCACATCAAATTCTCGCTTGTCAGCCAGTAAGTAGCCTAACTGCCTAAGTGCAAACAAATTCTGGTAACAAGACATGGACGCCCTTGGAGAAGACATGGGAGCAGGTACAGTAGCCTAGTGCCTACAGGTGCCATTGGATGAGCGTATGTACAAGCAAAACTCGGAACCTCACCCTGCTCCTTATTTACCAAGGGATCCATCCAAATTTACCAAGGGATCCATCCAAACTAGTCGCCGGCCAACTGTGGGTGGCGGTGAATGTCTCGGTTACCTCTTCCTCTTCCCAGCTGAGCCTCCTGCAGCGGCCTTCCCACCTGACCCAGTCGCTCTTGATCTGGCGGCAGGCGCCTTCTTCCCACTGGGGCCATTCCCATTGCTCTTCAGGTCAAGCTGGACTTGAATTCCTGGAAGCAGAAAAAAAAGTTAGGAGCGAATTCAGAGGGATGGATAGGCTCGCAGCAAATGGCCAACAAGTATGAGAACCTTTCTTCTTGTCACTTTGCAGGTCCAGCTTCGGCGTAGAGTTAGCTGGCATAAGTTCATCTGAAGGAAGAAAAAAGAAGTGATTAGAAAGCAAGTCATATGAAAAGAATATTTCTTTTTGGATGCAATTTCCGATGGCATCCAACTGACTAAAAACACTTTACCAACTGTGCTAATGGAGGCAGGTTCCAACAGCATACAACTGACTAAAAACTTCCAATAGAACTGGCTATACCATATGTTAGTATGATGTGTCTTAATGTCAGAAGTACATGTATTATTTATAATTCTAGCATTAACCAGTCTATAGTTAGGTCTAGATATATCACAAGTTCATGTTTCTATGATCTCAATTTATATTTATTTGAATGATGTTACAAATCTCCATAAAAATGAGTAATTTCACAATTGCATTAAATGAAGACAGTGTGGCACCACAAAGTTTCCTCAAAACAGATCCATTTTATCAACGCTGACACATTAGTCAAACAAATAGGCAGCTACCTGATTTTTTTCTGTTTGTTAAATGGGAAAGGAACACACACCATTATTTTCAGTATCAGAAGAATCGTCTTCGTCATCTTCAGCTGATGCTAGTCCATTTTCTTCAGGCAGGCTCTCTTCTACTGGCTCCAAGATTGCCGCCACTCGTTTCTTTAAAGGCTTTTTCATGCCTGGAATATTTATTAGATCTGCTGCCCGAACAACACGAGAACTACTTCCTTGTTTGTATGCCTTTGTCAAGGCACTTTTAACAGCAGGTTGAATCCCATCCATAGGACTTGGATGACCCTACATTAGAAAATAAAATTTATTCAGATCCAAAATGACAGGGAATGAAGACAAAGGTAAACTATGAAAACAAGTTTACTCAGCTAGGGACAACACTGCATAAATGCTTCCAACATGTTAATTCAATAAATGCATTTATCTACAAGTTCTGTAACATATTTGTTGTATTTCAAAGTCACTACAGTTTTGTATCCAATATCCATAAATTGCATGCATATTTTATGGTTGATATGACGTTGCGACGATGCAAGCAAATTGCGCAGGATGAACACAATAGCTGAAGTGCTGAACAGGCTACTGCCTGAACACACTATTCAAAACAATCAAGAATGATAATAGTCATTGACACAATGGACCATGCAAAATTACCAACCAAATACCTGCCAAAGTGAAAATTCTCAACGCAAATGCAAATGCAAATGCAAAAATAATGTGACCATTCAAGGATGATCAAGTGAACATGACATTAGACAGAACAAACATCAAACTGATTCTAGGATATTACCAACCTTAAATTTGGATACTTCCACAATCGTGTCAAAGTCTTCCTGGCTTAAAGAGTATGTATCCATAAACTCTACCACCTTTTGAACAGCTTCATCCTGGATGAATTGAAATATAAAATATCCAGCAGATTGCTCAAATAAAATATTTCTACAAGGGAAATTGTATTTGATAGTAATGTATTATAAAATAAGAGCTACAAATGCTAGTTACTGACTAAGCAATTCAGCAACTCCATGTTACGGTAGGCTACTAATCAATTCAGCCACAGAACTTCAGGTGTTTCACAGATTTTCTGAACAAAAGAGCAAAATAATAACTTCTAAGCTATGCATTTCAGACTTCAGATGGCATGTGGTAGGGTGCTTGGACGACTGCAGATGTTGGCATAGAATACTACTTCTACAGTCTTAATTTCTTACGTCTGCAGCTCTTCATCTGTGGGAATTCTTGAAGCAAAATTTAATTTCATCATTCATCAGTTGTGTGGCATCTCTATTTTCAAGACTACTGAAAAATAGCAAAGTTTGGGACCAATTCCAAACACCTAATAAAGCACTGGGGATATCATCATGAGACCAACACAATGATGGATAAATGGAAAGATGGAGTTCATTCATGAGGTAGAAGATGAAAAAACAACCTTTGGCATTTTTTTCAGTGGGTCAGTCAGCTCTCTCAAGATAAGAGTAAGATAATCCAACCTCAATGCCTCCCTGCAGTTCTCAAGAATTATAAAACTTAAGACCCACAATAAACAATCACTTATAAGTCTGGACATCATTCAACTATTCAAAGTTACAACAGGAAAAAAAACATGCAAAAAATTTGTCAGTTCTGAAACACCAAAAGTACACAAACCAATGGCTAATTTCTTCAGTTCTCATAGTTCAGAATAGAAATATATTTTATCTTCAAGATCTGAACGAGGCATGTTAACTAACGAATCAGTTGCTAACAACTTAAGAGTTGGCAGCTAGCTTTAATGGGTAGCAAGCAACTAAAAATTGGTAGCTAAAGCTATCAATTCTGATCACTGTAATGGGTACCCATTTAGAAGCCAGTTATATCAGAAAAGGAGCATGATACATCGAGCAATTTAGATTTGGTTCCTACAAAATTCCATGAAAAAAATTAGTGCATAATATTGTTCTGGCATAGCAATATAGCATAAGTAGAAGGTACCACCAAGGACCTTATCATACATGCTGCTGAATATTGACGTTGTATTTTGACTATAATAGATCTCTGGTGCTAAGAAACTAGTCAAAAAAAAAAAGGCTCGGATTGAGTTTTGTAGGTTCAAGAAAATGTAAGACCATTGTACCACAATCCTGCTGGGTACCAGTACCACTCCTGAATATGGCTCTTGGGCTGATGTTCAGGGTATCTATTATTTTTCCTCATAACCCCAAAATTTACAGAAACAAAATTCAGTATGAAATAATCCGGCTTTAGAAAATATCAAGCTATGTTATTCCTCATCACTCAAAATGATAATATGAAACGACTTTTTTTCTCTTTAGAGAATGATGACACAAAAGTGTGTGGATTGGCTACCAATCATTTAGCTGTCAATTGGGTTAGTCAAACCATTTTCCTCTTATGGAATGTAAGTCATATATTTCCCAAAGACAAGTAGCATCCAAAACCATATTTAAAACCAGAAAAGATAGCTGAGGTTTTCCGCAAAAAAAGTACATAATAAGTGCAGATTCAGAACATGGCCAGATAAGAAAACAGGTAGCTTCGCTATACCATACCGGCACAATAATGAGTCAGATATGTGACAATAAAAGCACAAGCCACCAAAGAAGGCACAGATAGATCTCAAGGATATGGTAAAGCAATGACCTGTCCAAGTTTGCTTGCTGGGAGGCAAGAATATGACTGTGGACATCTTCCAGTAGCCTTCTGTTTTTGTTAGTAGTTGAGTATTTACCCAACCATCCACCAAACCTATTAAAGTTCCGCTCACCCTGAAATGTATTTGTTACCCAAATTAATTTAGCCAATAAGCAAAAGTAGAATATAATAAATATAGTGCCAGTTAGGGTTTGAACATTACTGCTTCAAGGATTTCTCTGTTCCCATGCATCCAAGCAGCACTGTAAAATGTGTAAGGTTAGAAAACAAGGTTGGCAAATTCAAAATAAGGTAATACCAATGCCAACATATAATAAACTACATGACCCTGATCAATACTTACGGTACTATAGATGAAGCAAAACAAGCAGCTTGCGACAACTGCCACTGTCGATATCTTCTTATTTGTACATTAACAAGATCACCGTCCGCTATAGATTCAGCAGCCCGGGCTAGAGCATTCATTCTTTTAACTCCACTTTCATCCTTCCCGATGGTGTTAGGCCGATAATTGATATAATTTTCCTACAATGGGGCACATTTTTAACTGTGAATTTCACAGGAACTTTGATTTCCAAGACATCGGTGATCAGGAGCAGGGAAAAAAAGAGAATGTGTTGATCCATGTATATCATGTAACGGTGAACTCAAACAAATACTCCCTCCATTCCAAATTATAAGACGTTTTGGCTTTTCTAGAGACATAGGTTTTGCTATGCATATAGATATACACTTATGTATAGATACATAGTAAAATCAATGCATCTAGAAAAGCCAAAACGTCTTATAATTTGGAATGGATGGAGTAGAATTCAACAATACTGGACTACAGTCACAGCAATACAAAAGGTAATAGCAAAAGAAGTCCAAAAGGACACATGTTTAAACAATTATGATACACATTCATTTGGCAAACCTAAATATATACAGCAACAAAAAGACGAAATCCCCTTCAGAATTCACAAAAGACACCATTTAATTCTTATACATGCGAGCATCCCAGCTTTCAAACAATAAAGAAAGCTGTGACACACACTACAGTTAGTATAAAAATAAATAGCTTGTGCACAGTATATTGGAAATAAATTTGTAGTAGTCACAACTCAATAGAGAAACGTAAGAATTAACATTTATAAAAAGGATTGCCATCAGTATTCCAAACCTGGATGATCAAGGGAACTAAATCAGGATCGCTCATGCCAAAATTAATTCTCTCATCCATCCTTAACCTCCCACCATTGAAACCAAAAAGTCTGAAAGTTCAATAAATAACCATGAATAATATAAAGACTGTAGGCATCATAGATGACGATATTTGAGTATTTGACATTGAAGAAATACTAAAGAAAGGGCAATACTTGTCAACAGCAGTAAAAGGAGAAATATCTTCATCCTTTGAACTGCTATTAAGTCGCTCCCTTATATCATCGTATTTGACCACTGATTGGGAGAGGCTCATATACTGCAAATGGTTGAGTGCCATGCGAATATCTCCGTGCACTCTTTCAGCAAGCTCTTCCATTGCATTCTAGCATAACAGGAAAAAAAACATATTAGTAACAGAACATGGAAAGTCTACATAACAGAGAATCAGAAAGAGAAAAGAATGCTAGAAGACTATATAGAAATACATGAGACTACAAGCACTAACTTTATTTTGTTACTGATCTGTTTCTGCTAATTTATATCTCAAAGTTTCCATGTAAGTTTAGAAGCACTGGAGTCTAGGAAAGAGAGGACATACCTCTTGAGCTTGAATGCCTTCTTTTTTGGCAATTTCCATCAATCTTTTACCCATCTGTCAAGTAAAGAAGTTAGAACCAAGAAAAGAAAAGGAACATCCACATCACAGGTAGAAAATTAATAGTTCTCTCTTCTTAACAATCAAGCAACTGTATACATCATGTAAGATGCGAAGAATTGCAACAGAAAGAGCATTGTAGTTGGTAGTTTCTATGCAACTTGTGACAGCCAATGGTCAGGGTTTTTTTATCAACTAGGTACAAGTGTAAGCAAACAGCAATGTTCAGAAGTTCAGAGTCCACAGTAAGTAGCATCACAACCCTAGTTTACAAACAGTCCATTTTAGACTCAGAAACACATCAAATACAGATTCATTTCCTACATAACATGAATAACACCAGGCTAACTACATTGTGCATGCCTAGATACAACAAAAGGAAGGAATGTGGTGCTGGGTTCTTGTAATTCAAGGGAACAGTAGTAATTCTGAAGGTCATTGCCTCACTGGAACTGAACATGGCAAGAAATAACCTGTTGTTTCGTTGGTTTTCTGAAGTTGAGCATCAGGCAGTAATTAACAAGACTCTTCAATTTCTGGCTATAACGGTCATTACAAATGCAGATAATAGGGATCTTGGATATCTTGATGCTAGCAATAAGATCAGCAACACCACCTCTATCTCCAGCAGACATACCGTCAACTTCATCCATGATTAGTACAGCTTTGGGATGTTTTGACCTGTGGAATTGTTGCCCACTTAATATATAATAATCAATACAAAGTCAAAAAAGTTCATGACTCATGCTGCAACACCAACCGATTGTCACCATAATTCAGAGTCGCGTTGCTGATAAGCTCTTTGATAGAATTTGATGTACTCCCCCCAACACCCTTCTCAATCTTGGAGTCTGCCTTACCACGGCTATCACTTGCATTTACCTATCACAAAAATATTGTTTGAATTCAGGCCTGCCAAGTAAAATGAGGAATAAATAGTGCAAAGACTTAAAAAAAATACCTCAATGGCCTGCAATCCAAGCATCTGACTAATAACTTTAGCAGTTGTAGTCTTACCAATACCAGGAGGTCCACTCAGCAACACAGCCTTTTTGGCTGCACTGTCAGCTTGTTTCTTTCCCTTACCCTTTTGGCCAGAATGAAGGAATAGTGCATCCCAACTTTTCAACCAATCATGAAGTTGTTTGACCTATATACGAAGTTCATAATAAAGTATCGCTACATATATGAATTAACTAACATAACCAAAAGCAGAACTACTCACCATTGATTGATTGCCAACTATGTCATTTGGAACTTTTGGCCGATATTTTTCTGTCCATTGCATAGAACCACGGTCAACATTCTTGGGCTTTTCTTTGTCAGCGGAGGCACTTGCAGCATTACTATTTGAAGCAACACTTTTTCCCACAGCACTTGCTTCGGCTGAAGAAAAATCAAGCATAACATATTAACATGAGTTTGTACATAATGTAAAGCTACATCTTCACAGATTTAAGCCCATTCCTAGACTCAGTCTCCCCCTCTGGCTAAACAGCCTGCTGTAAAGTTTTCTAGTTTTGCCCTTGATGGGTTTGTTGTACAGCTTTGCTGACTTTTCTATATTTTAATATATTTTCTACCACAGTAAAAAAAACATATTAACATGAGAAATGCCAAATCAGAAACTAAAAATAAGTGACAGTGAGTTCATTCTCCAGAGGATGCAAGCATAACGACAGGATCAAGTTAATATCCACAATGATAAAGTTGTTAGAAGACACAATGAACTGGAAAGTCATGTCTCAGATAATCAGATCCAAGCAACTATGAGCAACGACAAAAGTATGTATTAGGTTATGCTAAGCAAGATCCCACGACATGCTATCCGACTACAGAATCACTAGAAGTTAGGAGTTCCAGTCTACCTCGTTTTTCAACTTTAGCTGGAGAGCTCTTTGTCTGTGATTTCTGAAGCTTTTCAGAACTGTTGTTGCTTTGATGTTTGTCTACAGGAGCCTTTGCAGGTTTTGATTTTCGGATCAAATCAAATAAACCATCTTCAGTCAAGAATGGGACACTGCAAATAAGTGTAAGCACGTATAAAAATAACAAAATAAAACAAATACGCAACATATTGTTTCATGAAAAATAGTAAGTAATAAGTAATACCCCAGATCTTTTGCTTTGTTAGATTTAACTCCACCAAGGTCTTCGTCGGCCAGTAAGTAGCTCTGTGAACAAGCACTCTCAGCAAATTATTAAATATATAAAGGGCAACAATAGTCTCATTAAAAGGTGCCCTACTAATATACATACCGTCTTTTTACTAATAGAGCCAGTCACACGGCCACCATAACGCTTAATTAGATCAGTTGCTTCCTCACGTTCAAGACTGCACATAGAAACAAACTTAAGATGATTTCTAACTCATTGGTCATTGCATGGTAATTAAACATATGCTACGTACTGATTATTATCAACAACAACAAAGACTTCTAGTCCCAAGCAAGTTAGGGAATGCTAGAGCTGAAACCCAACATAAGCCACCATAAAAGGTGAAATTATACATAAAAATTGAAGCACCTGTCAAGGGTACCACTTATGACAAATGTCAGACCAGATAAACAGTCAGGGGCACCCTCTGGGACCTCCTACAATTGTAGAAGATGAAATTGACAGTTCAGCATTGGTTTTTTTAATTTTTCAAAACATTGACAATGATATTAGCGTTACCTTTTCTCCTTTGTGAGGAGGATCTTTCCTCTCACCAAAATTCATAAAACCTCTCCCACCTCCTCCTCTACCTCTGCCCCCAGGGGCAGCTCCTGCTCCTCCTCTTCCTCCCCTTCCCCTTCCCCTTCCTCTTCCAGCTCCTTTTGAGGGGGTCTTGGCATCTTCATCCATCCCGTCCTCATCCTCAGCATCATCAACTTGAGCATTAGATTCAACTTTAGGCTTTTTTGAAGGCGGTGGCTTTACTGGAGTTTTCTTCTTTGGAGGTGCCACAAAGTCATCATCGTCATCTTCTTCATCCTTAGACATTTTCTTTGCTGGCAAAGGTTTGTTGTCCTCCTTGACTTCATTGTTGCATTTCTGAAGTTTTCTTTTAGCCGCACTCTTGTCAGCACTCTTCCCCGCAGAGGCGTCTGCCATTTCAACATCTGAATCCTTTTCTGCTTTTGACCCAAAGTACTTGCCTGTCTTCCTTCTAGCAGGAGGATCATGATCACAGGACGCCTGATTAACCCAAGATGCGGCATTAATAATGTCAGAAACTTGGGCAGCACCAAATATTGCATAACAATGAAAAATTAGAGAACTGCTGTTAGCTTTGACCAAACAAACCAACCAGGGTGTTGCTACAACACAATGGACATTTGTGGATAAATAGCTCATTTGTTACATTATGTTGTAGATACCACAGATGAAATACTGAAGGAAACTCAAAAGCCTAGTCAATAATCTAATCTAACTGGTAACTAGTAGGTCAAAACTAAATCTAAGGCTACCACAAAGACTGTAAACGTCCAGAACATCATCATTTAACATTGGTTTGGACAAAAAAAAAAGGGTGACATCCTTAACGAGCACAAAGAACTCCGGATTACCACAGGGACATCCCCTATGACCCTATCGTTGTTGCAAGTAACACATTGACCAAAACTGAATCCCTGAACCAATCCACGAACCACAACTACTTATGTTTCGACATACCAAACCCGTCTCAAGCACCCATAATAACCATAAGTAATAAGAAGGCAATAGTTACGAACAGAGGGCAGAACCAACAACAACAGGGCCAGCATCCTACCAATGCGGGCGGCGCCGACTTCTTCTCGGGAATGCTGAGCACGGGCTTCTTCTTCTCAGCCGCCGCCGCGGCCCCCGAGGGCTTCGCGGCAGCTCCGGAGGGCGCCGTCGCGCTCTTGTCCTGCGTCTTCATGAACCATTTCCGGATGTCGGACGACTGCCCCCAGAAAACAAAGCAAGAACCGCTCAGTCGTCGTCGGAGGCCAAGAACAGGAAATCGAATCAAGAACCCCGCTCCGCTCGCCAAACAAATCTCCGCGGAGGGGGAATACCAACCGGCGCGCGCAAGAGAGAGAGAGAGAGAGGGCAAGAACGCACTCACCATCTCCGACGCAGCAATGGACGGGCCCGGGAGACCGAAAAGCTGGAGATTTTTCGGGATTCTTGGCGCGGTTCGATTGGTGGGGGAGCTAGGGTTCTAATGGGCGCGGGTGGGCGGTTCTTGCTTCCCACGACCAATCCAATCCTGGCGCGGGCACTGACACTACCCACCGCCTACCGGAATCGGGAGAGTGGGAAGGGATGGGGAGGAGACGGAGGGGGAACGGGAAGGGGACGCGGCGGCGGTGTGCGGCGGAAGACTCACGCTCGCGGGCGCGCGGAGGTTTTTGGGGGAAAAGGGGGGCCGCGGCGCGCGGTTCTCTCGAGGCTGGCCGCTGGCGGGAGGACCCGCGGTGGAGTGGAACCTGGAAAGTAGTGGAGGCGTGGCACAAAATTGGCTTTGGGAGGGATTCTCTGCTCGAGATTCTCTGCCCTTGTTTAGATCCCGATTTGGGGCATCCGAATTACTACAGTACGTATTAAATGTGCACTGTAGTAATTCGTTTGTATTTGGTAAAAATTATTTAAACTTTGACTAATTAGGTTCAAAATGTTCGTCTCGTAAAGTACAACAAAACTGTGCAATTAGTTTTTAATTTCATCTATATTTAGTACTTCATGCATTTGCCGACATTTCGATATGACGGGGAATCTTCTTTTTACATAGTAAAATTTGGGGAGAAAAGTTCTGATTTCTGCGGCTGGGATTTGACGATAATCTAACCTCGGTTTTCCTCTTGCAGTAAGTCAGATTTCAACGAAAGGGTATAACCCCGGTTGTTGTGGACCGCAGGGACTGATGTTAACAAATTCACGCCCTAACAGCAACTGCGTCCTTCAAACTGAGAACCTTTTTACAGATATTAATGCTCAAAATATTTTACAATTCCACTATAAAGAACCGTGTTTAAATATATGAATGCAGATATTAATGATTAAAATTAAATGCAAAATCAAATTTGATCCGGATTTAATAGCATGGCCCATCACACTTCACCAAATAAAACACCCATATCACATGCATAGGTCCTCTTTGCAGGATTTGACCTTATCCAAAATAGTTTCTGGTGGCTTTGGCTAGCCCAAAAATGGTTTCCGCTTCAGTTTTTTTTCTTTTTTTTGCTTCATTCAGAAGTCATTTTCGCGTGTGCTCGTTTGGTAGAGCTGTTAATTGGAGAAGCCACCACAAAAGCCTACCAAAAGAGGGGAAGAGACGTGCTAGGGAGGAGGCACACCCAGAGGAGAAGGAGCCAGGAGTGGAGGCGCCGAGGGGAAGAGCAGTCAAGAGTTATGAGGCACATCACGGGAAGGAGGAGCCACGCGAAAGGGTGTGCAAACGATGCCAGCATGGGGAAGACAAGATGGGGTAGATATAGTGCACGAGGGAATGACCAAAGCGATAGTTTGAGGACATGAAACAAGACCCTTAGGAATGAGGGCTTGGACTTGGAGGCCACTTTTGACAGCCCTCTAAAATTTGAGTTGAGTAGGCAGACTATTTTTTTGGCTCCAAACTTTTCAAAAAATATGTTTGAGGGTCCAAATAGGAAGCCTCCTATCTGTATTTTACGATCTTTAATTGTGCCGCAATTTGGGAAGGTGGTAGATACACACCTAGGGTATATATACACCTGCTCCCTCTATCGTAGAATATAACACACCACGACTTCTAAAAATTACTAAATTATATGGCACTCATACTTGGTGTCCATGCTCAAATGTGATAGTTTGTTAAAGAAAGAAACCATGATCTAAGGAGGAACTGCTTAATTCGATTTAATCCATGGGTACATGTGTCGTTCGAGTATTCTCTTACTCAAAAGTCCTCTTTTACAATACCGCATAGTATTCTTTTTATGACATGGAAAAGACAGAAGAAAGCGAGAAAAAGAGTGGTTGTTTCATGAAGCAAGCAGCTTACGAGCAAAAAATTAAGACCGTGAAACAACTATTTTACCATTATATGATTTAATACCACTGAAAAACTTACAAAGTTTTATTTTGTTATTAGGTACACCAATTAAGAATAATTGAAACACTATAAGACCACTTAAAAATACATATCTGCTCGATCATCTCATCTATGAGATGATACCTATAAAATAAAGCAATACCAACATAGTACTTGTCGTGTCCGTGAGCTTGGCGAGCCTCACCGTGATCTCCCACGAGCAGTTCAGAGAGTTCCTGCCTGGTCTTGTCACCAACTCACCATCGGGCATCGGCAACCCTTTCATCTGGCTCTCGGTGCTCCGGCCGGAGTCCGGACAGGAACAGGACGCCGCGCTTCAGCCGGGTTGGAACCCAGATCTGGCCCAGCCACGCGGTTTCGAGCCCGGCCTGAAGTTGGATGGATGGATATGGGCCTGTTGCCGTAAGGGCCGAGTCGAATGAACGAAGCGAGGATGTTCATGTTTTCAGTCGCTGGGTTCTCTCGGCTGGAAATCCATCTAGTTTTTTTTTTGAGCTTCAGAATTGCTTACAAAGCAATTGTTTCTGGAATACAAACACCTTGAGGCGGTCCAAGGAGCCACACATGCCTACCACTCTCAGCATAAATACTACTTCTAGCCAAGCTATGTGCATGTGTGTTGTGCGGGCGATTCTCATGGGTGAAACTTATATCTTCAGAAGAATCCTCCTGAGACTTGATCTCTCGAATTATCTGGCCATAGGCGCACCGAGATCTTTCAGTCATGTTTTTTTATCACAGATAAATGTTAAAGAATTAGACAATTTCCAGATTAATTCCCAGATTAAAACCAAAATATAAATCATGACATATTGATGAATTAGATTAAGCATGTATAGAATACTAGCATGACAGATCAGCATAATGCATAGTATAAGCATAAACATGATTGTGATTGTAAACATAGCATAGATGAAACATTATGAATAACAAAATTAGATCACGAGAATAAAACCTGACGACTGTAGATGTAGTAGATGGTGATGAAGATGTAGATGTAGATGGCGCGTCGATGCAGCCTTCAGAAGACGAACCGTCGTGGAGAATTTAGGAGCAGTCGCGCGAAGAGCACTTCCCAAAATCTTATTCGCCTTCTCCCGGTGCAGGATCGCAAAGACGAGGATTCCGGAGACCTGCTCTCCCAAACGCCGGTGCACGCAGACGATCGGGATGGAGAAACTACAGCGGCAGCGCAGTAGCAAGAAGTGGAAAATACTAATTTACTACCTTAGGGATATTTCTAACTGAAACTCCCAATTGTAGTTTTTGGTGTGTCTTTTCCCAGGAGGATATGTACATATATATATATGGAGAAAACCCCCTACCTCTACATCAACTAGCAATATGGTACTAATTGATGTTGTACCTCTCACCTCTATTCTTAGGCTTAAACATTAAAGTCCATTAGGGAACACATGTATTGGGCCTTTGAGATTTATTAGAATTTCTTCATATGAATTTAGGGGAATATCCATATAAATTCTAACAATCCCCCATCAGATCTCAATTGCCCAGTATAGACATTTTCCTTCTCTCTCATTACTGTTTATATACTAGTGTTTCAGCAGAGACTGTTAAGTTAAACATCTGCCTAGAGCTTCGAGTTATACTCATTCACAACTTGAACAATGGACTACGCCTTGAATTGCAAGTTTTGTGCAAACGAGTTTCACTCAAAGTCAAACTAGTACCTGGCTACCAGTAGCCTTCCCCGTGGGTGGAGCATATATGTCATACTCCTTGGTCTCTTCATGAGCTTACTAGAGATCACCCAAATCTCATAAACTGCGACGTTTTACAGTCAGACTCATATAGGTATGTTCTTTCAAGAATGCTCTGTAGGACAGCATCTTCGTTTGTTAAAGCCAATAGAACATGTTAAGGCATTAGCCAACCTACCATATAGTGCCTCAACGCTTTGAGAGTATTGTATCTTCACATAGAGAGGGTTATAATTATACTCTCCTCAGTTTACCAATAGTTTGTTCTTCCCAGATCCTAAGTCACGGGATCTCCGATCAAAAAGGTTGGGTTACTACTACTGTAAACTCATATGGGTCTCAAACCCATCTCCCTTGATGCTATTTCTATCACATTCCGTGATAGCCCTTTAGTAAAAGGATCTGCCAGGTTCTTGTCTGTTTGCACATAAGCTACAGTGATTACTCCGGAGTTTCTTAATTTCCTGACAGACTTCAAACGTCTTTTAACGTGTCTTGTTGACTTCGCATTATCCTTAGCACTATTTACTTTAGTGATCACTGTTTGGTTATCACAGTTTATAAGGATAGTCGGTATTGTTTTTTCAACCACCGGCAAGTCTGACAAGAGCTCACGCAGCCACTCTGCCTCTGCAGAAGCTATATCCAAAGCAGTAAGTTCTGCTTCCATGGTAGATTTAGTCAAAATAGTCTGTTTACTAGACCTCCATGACACTACGCCACCTCCAAGAGTAAACACATACCCACTAGTGGCATAGATGTGATCAATATCAGAAATCCAGTTCGTATCACTATATCCTTCCAGTACAGCTGGGTGCCCAGAATAGTGAATCTCAAAACTCATTGTACCTTTGAGATAACGCAAGACCCTTTTAAGTGTATGCCAATGATTATCACCCGGGTTGGATATGTACCTACTCAACTTGCTCACAGCAAAAGAGATATTTGGTCTGGTTGTGCTAGCTAGATACATGAGTAAACCAATTATCTGATAATACCTCAATTGATCTCTAGCAATCTTCTTATTATTTCTCAATGTCATACTAGGATCACAAGGTGTTGAAGAAGGCTTGCTATCCATAAAGCCAAATCGGATCAAGACCTTCTCAACATAGTAAGATTGTGACAAGGTAATCCCACTATCTTCCTTAATCAGCTTAATGTTTAGAATTACATCAGCTTCTCCTAGATCTTTCATGTCAAAACTCTTTGACAAAAAAGACTTGACCTCATTAATAATATCAATGTTTGTTCCAAAGATTAGAATATCATCAACATATAAATATAATATAACAGATTGGCCCCCACCATGTCGATAATACACACACCTATCAGCTTCATTAACAGCAAAGCCCGCACCAGTTAAAGTAGTGTCAAACTTCTCATGCCATTGTTTAGGTGCTTGTTTCAAGCCATACAAATATTTCAGTAATTTACACACCTTCTGCTCTTCACCTTTTACTACAAATCCATCTGGCTGATCCATATAAATCTCCTCATCCAACTCTCCATTAAGGAAAGCTATCTTCACGTCCATTTAATGAACGAGAAGACCATACAAGGCAGCCAGAGAAAGTAGCACTCGAATAGTGGTCATTCTAGCAACAGGTGAATAAGTATCAAAGAAATCCTCGCCTTCCTTCTGGGTATAACCCTTAGCCACAAGCCGAGCCTTGTACTTGTCAATAGTACCATCAGGCCTAAGCTTCTTCTTAAACACCCACTTACATCCAATTGGTTTACAACCAAAAGGTAGCTCAGATAACTCCCAAGTTCTATTAGAAAGAATTGAGTCCATCTCACTACGAACAGCTTCTTTCTAATCATCTGCATCTGGAGATGCGTATGCCTCTATAATAGAAGTAGGAATATCGTCCATAAGATACACAATGAAATCATCACCAAAGGATTTTGCAATCCTTCGTCTCTTGTTCCTTGCAGGAACTTCATTGTCATTCTCCTCAAAGACTTCTTCAGGTGGTTGTTCAAATGATTCAATAGAAGACTCAATAGGTACCGTAAAATCAGGAGCTATTTCAGAGGAAAATCTAGCATTGCTACACATATCTTTCATAGGGAATATATTTTCAAAAAATGTAGCATCACGAGATTCAAATATTGTATCAACATGCATATCAAGAACTTCAGATTTTACTACTAAAAAATCTATAGGCAATGCTATAGTGAGCATATCCTAGAAAGACACAATCCACAGTCTTCGGTCCAAGCTTACGCTTCTTAGAAATTGGAACATTGACTTTCGCCAAACATCCCCACGTGCGTAAGTATGAAAGTGATGGTTTCCTTCCAATCCAATTCTCATATGGAGTTGTCTCTTTATTTCTGTTTAGAATTCTATTCAGGACATGACTCACAGTCAATAGAGCTTCCCCCACCATGCCTTAGATAGACCAGCAGTGTCTAACATGGCGTTCACCAAGTCAGTCAGCGTGCGGTTTTTCCTCTCGGCAATCCCGTTTGATTCGGGCGAATAGGGAGTTGTCCTCTCATGAATAATACCATGTTCCGCACAGAACTCATCAAATAATATAGGAAAATATTCACCACCACGATCTGACCTTAGATGTTTAATTTTTCTCTCTAGTTGATTTTTAACTTCAGCCTTATAGATTTTAAAGTAGTCTAGCGTTTCATCTTTAGTTTTAAGCCAGTAAACATAGCAAAATCTAGTTGCATCATCAATTAAAGTCATGAAATATCTCTTTCCACCTTTTGTCAACACACCATTCATCTCGCAAAGATCATAATGTATGAGTTCTAGAGGTGCCAAGTTTCTCTCCTCCGCTGCCCTATGAGGCTTTCGAGGTTGCTTAGATTGCACATAGCTATGGCACTTAGAACCTTTGGCAATAGTGAGATCTGAAATTAAATTCAGGCTAGACAAACGTGACATCAATTCAAAGTTAACATGACATAAGCGAGAATGCTAAACACTTGAATTATCATTAATCGTGCCACAAATATGATTCACTGACTTATTATAAAAATCTGCCAAAGATAGGCGGAACAAGCTTCTATAATCATAGCCTTTACCAATAAATTATCCATGCTTAGACATGACTACTTTATTAGACTCTAACACTACCTTAAACCCATCTCTCAATAGAAGGGAGACGCTAACAAGGTTCTTGCGAATAGTAGGGACATGTACGTTCTTCAGCTGCACGATCTTTCTCGAAGTAAACTTCAGATCTACCGTGCCAACACCACGAACAGAAGCATGTGACACATTCTCCATCAGGACGGAGGAACCTTGGAGCCACTGATAAGAAGAAAACAAAGAGATATTAGCACACACGTGAATATTAGCACCTGTACCAATCCACCAACTTAGAGATTGAAACACTGATAGTACAGTAAAATTACCATACCCTTCATCAATAGTGCTAGCAGTCACGAGGCTGATCTTCTTTTTCTCTTTCTTGTCCACTCGCTCTGGACAATCTTTAGCAAAATGACCAAGCTCTCCACATGTGAAGCAAGGTAGCTCTACTTTGTCTTTCTTCTTCTTCTTGAAGGCAATATTTTGTTTGGCATTGAAATCAGGTTGCTTAGACTTTCCCTTGTTCTTGCCATGGTTTCTCTGGGCAAAGTGGGCGCTAGATTTTTCCTCATTCCCCTTCTCAATGTTATCTTTAGCCCGAGCTTTTTCCTCGACATCAAGAGATGCTATCAGGTTTTCAACTGATATTTTCTGTCTCTTGTGTTTGAGACTTGTGGCGAAATTCCTCCATAAAGAAGGCAATTTAGCAATAATGCACCCAGCCACAAATTCATCGGGTAAGACACATTTAAGGAGTTCAAGTTCCTTAGTCAGGCGTTGAATCTCATGAGCTTGCTCGACTACAGATTTGTTAGCAACCATCTTGTAGTCATTAAAGCTCTCCATGATATACAACTCTTTGCCTGCATCTGAGGCACCATAAGTAGTATTCAGATGATCCTATAGAGCCTTTACGTCTCTTAAGTGCATTATAGAATCAAATAGATAATCTGAAAGCACATTACGCACAGCTCCCACAAAGATATCATTAGCTTCCTGAAATTTTCTCTGATATTCATCAGAGATGTTTCCCTCAGGCATGCCATCTTTGACCCAAAAAACTTTCATGGCAGTAAGCCAATCAGTGACCTTGACAGACCACCTTTTAAAATGCGTACCAGAAAACTTTTCCGGCCTCAGCGCATCAACAAAACTAGCCATAGATAATTCTGGAAACGGCCTATAATAAGGTTTTTGGATTGTTAAAGAATTAGGCAATTTCCAGATTAATTCCCAGATTAAAACCAGAATATAAATCATGACATATTGATGAATTAGATTAAGCATGTATAGAATATTAGCATGACAGATCAGCATAATGCATAGTATAAGCATAAACATGATTGTGATATTAATTCCCAGATTAAAACCAGAATATAAATCATGACATATTGATGAATTAGATTAAACATGTATAGAATACTAGCATGACAGATCAGCATAATGCATAGTATAAGCATAAACATGATTGTGATTGTAAGCATAGCATAGATGAAACATTATGAATGACAAGATTAGATCATGAGAATAAAACCTGACGACTGTAGATGTAGTAGATGGTGATGAAGATGTAGATGTAGATGGCGCGTCGATGCAGCCTTCAGAAGACGAACCGTCGTGGAGAATTTAGGAGCAGTCGCGCGAAGAGCGCTTCCCAAAAACCTTATTCGCCTTCTCCCGGTGCAGGATCGCAAAGACGAGGATTTCGGAGACCTGCTCTCCCAAACGCCGGTGCACGCAGACGATCGGGATGGAGAAACTACGGCGGCAGCGCAATAGTAAGAAGAGAAAAATACTAATTTACTACCTTAGGGATATTCTAACTGAAACTCCCAATTGTAGTTTTTGGTGTGTCTTTTTCCAGGAGGATAGGTACATATATATATGGAGGAAAACCCTCTACCTCTACATCAACTAGCAATATGATACTAATTGATGTGGTACCTCTCACCTTTATTCTTAGGCTTAAACATTAAAGCCCATTAGGGAACATATGTATAGGGCTTTTGAGATTTATTAGAATCCATATAAATTCTAACAATAAACAGTCAGAAACGACCATGACCTTGCGTCGAGAGAGAGCAACTGCTTCTCTGCATGCCAATGCCTCGAGACATTCTGCGTCAGTTACATCATCGAAGACCACAGCTGAAGCGCCTAGGCCCATGTTTAGTTTCCCAATTCTCTCCCCAAATTCCACTATGCAAAAAGAAGATTCCCCGTCACATCAAAATGTCGGCAAATGCATGGAGTACTAAATGTTGATGAAATCAAAAACTAATTGTACAGTTTTGTTGTACTTTGCGAGACGAACATTTTAAGCCTAGTTAGTCAAAATTTAGATAATTTTTACCAAATACAAACGAAATGCTACAGGAATTCTGATACAGTGTTTTTCACCCCTATTCGCCGAACTAAACGAGGCCTAGATAAACTCCATCAGACGACCTCGCCACTGCTGCAACTGCACCTCTGTTAGTGTTCTTTGATGTAGCTGCGTCCACGTTGATTTTAACCGAACCTGCTGGTGGGGGAATCCAACCGGCCGGCTTGTTGTGTATGACCTTGCTGTACATGTGCTCCCTTCTTTCCTTCAGCCATCGTGAGATCTGAGATAAATGAATTCACGAACAGGAAAGTAGATAATGGGCTTTGGAAGATATTGTCGTGGATAGCCTTCCTACGAGCATACCAGATTGCCCATAGTGTAACTAGAACCCGGATCAGATCATCATGCTTCAGCGTCTCTATCAGTGAAAAGATCCAACTTCTTGCATCAGATTCCTGAACATTGATGAGATGTTCAGTAATTTCCTCGTCAACCAATACCCAGACACATTTAGACATGGTGCAAAGGAGTAGCGAGTGTTTCCAGGAGTCCTCGGCACCGCACAAGGAGCACTTTGGATTTTCGACCATGTGCCTGTGGTGACGTACATCTGCAGTCGGTAGTGATTGTTTGGCCAATCTCCAGACAAATAGTTTAATTTTCTCTGGGATCTTTATACGCCAAAGAGAAGCCCAACTCTTTTCAACTTTCCTATTTAACCACTCCTCCCTTCTGTTTCTTGTGCTCAGCAGCATCCTATGCTGACCGAACAGAAAAAACTCCTTTCCGATCATAATGCCAAGCCCAAAAATCCTCTTGTCTACTCATACATATCGGTATATTGCATATCACCTCCACGTCTATTTGAGAGAAGAACGTACTCAGCTTCAATTTGTCCCAAGTGAAGGTGTTTTGATCAATAAATTCAGCAACCATTATAGGTGGATTATCCCTTAAGCAAGTGACTGGCCGTAGTAGACCATCACGTGGTATCCAGTTCTGACACCATGCATTAGGGTGTTCGCCGGTCCCAATTCGCCGAATCAAACCTTGCTTTAGCACATCCTTTCCTTCCATGATAGCACGCCAAATATGGGAGGGGCGAGTGCCCAATTGAGCTTCTAAGAAATTACCATCTCTGGAAAGTATACTGACCTCAAAACCCTCGCACTCAGCGAGTCAGGTTCTTGTATGATACGCCAAGCCTGTCGTGCTAGCATGGCGAGATTAAAAAGCTCGATGTCTTTGAAACCCAAACCGCCCATCAGCCCATGCATTTTGGTTGAGTCATGTGTCGCCAAGATACCCAGCAGGGCTTGCGTTTTCCTTCTTTACTTCCCCACTAGAAGTCACGTAATAAACCATTGATGTGATGGCAAAGCCCTCGGGGTAAGAGAAAGCAGGCCATAGAGGGCCGGTTTAGTTGCAAAAAATTTTGCAAAACGACACTAGCACGTTTTATTGTTATTTGGTAATTAGTGTCTAATCATAGTCTAATTAGGCTTAAAAGATTTGTCTCGTCCATTTCGTCTAAACTATGTAATTAGTTTTATTTTTTATTTATATTTAATGCTTTATGCATGTGTCCAAAGATTCGATGTGACGGGAAATCTGAAAAATTTTGCAAAATTTTCTAGGAACTAAACAGGCCCAGAGTATGTTGGCACTGCCTGGGCTACTGATACAGTCTGTTCCAGCCAGCCCTGTACTCGTTTCCATATTCGATCTTTCAAATATTTGAAAGCACCATTGCTTGAACGCCCAACATCTGATGGCATACCCAAATACTTCTTGTTACGAGATTCATTGTTGGCGTCCAATATTTCCATTAATTTCTGCTTTACCTCGTTGCAGCATCCCTTGCTAAACAAAATAGAAGATTTTGCCCCATTAATCTGTTGACATGATGCTCTACAGTAACCTGCCAGTATTTCCATGACTCCCTGTGCATTCTCCTCATTTGCTTTGAAAAACAGCATGCTATCATCTGCGAACAATAGGTGATCAACCGTCGGAGCCGATGATGATACCCTTAAACCTTGTAGCCCTGATGATCGACTTCTTGATTTTAAGAGGCACAATAGGCCCTCTGTTACCAACAAAAAACAGATAAGGTGAAATAGGATCGCCCTGGTGAATACCACGTGACGGTTTGAACTTTTCAAGTGGTGCTCCATCCAGTAATACTAAAAATGACACTGATGTTACGAGCCGCATGATCATGACAATCCAAATGCGGTGAAAACCCATCTTCTCCATAATTGCTTGGAGATAATTCCATTCTACCCGGTCGTATGCCTTAGTCAAGTCTAGCTTGGGAGCACAATGTTGCTGCCTCCTGCCTCTCTTCTTTTTCATAAAATGTAGACACTCGTACGCCGTAATAATATTATCCGTGATCAATCGCCCGGAACGAAAGCCGGCTGTTCCTCGGAGATTATTTCAGGCAAAATCTCCTTGAGTCTATTTGCTAGAACCTTCGATGCCATCTTGCAGATCACATTGCACAAGCTGATTGGTCTAAACTGTCCTAGCTCCTCTGGTTTGGCAACCTTTGGGATGAGGACTAGGAGTGTGTGGTTGATCAGTGCTAGGTCGTCTTCCCCCCGGAGTACTCGAAGTACTGTTGATGGTCACTAACGTCAATTATAAACCGTCAACATAACCTGTATATATGTTTAATTTCATCACCAAACATAGGTATAAGGGTTTAAACTAATGAATTCCACAAGCTTTGGTGAATATTTGTATGCAGGAGGATTTTTCCAGAAAACAGTCCCGGGACCATTGTCATACACTCCAAACAAGTAAACCGACGACAATAAGTAATTCAACCCACGAAAAATACGAAAGACAACTCTAAAAGGTTCAAGAAGACACCACGCCGAAGCGTGGGCCAATTGGGTACCATAGTGGGCCGGCCGGCCCACTAGGGAGGCCGCTCGGCCCAGTACTGGGCCTACTCGCCCTCTGCCGCCTCGTACTCCTTCCTACGATATACACCGTTGATCTTAAGACGGTTTTAGGTCGGTTTATCCAACGGTGGTCGAGGGAGATGACGCGGATCGTTAACATGGCAATTCCTTACCCTCTACTCCATCTCCCCTATATATACCAGCCCCTACCCCTCTCCCTGGAGCTATCCTGAAAGCCTAATTCATATCCTCCTCATCAGAATCAGTCGTATTATAGAAAATAGGGAGAGAGAAGATGAGAGAGCTAAGGAGAAGCCAGATCTGTCGGATCTTCTTCGACTTTGTACTTCTACAGATCTGATTCATCCTTGTGTAATCTACATGTGCTTCAATTACTATTCCTAAGTTCTTTATTTACTTAACTTCACTTCAGTATTTACTTTAAGTTATTTATTGAATTCCCGCTTGCATTTACAACGCTAGAGTAGTAATCAATAGAATAGACATGGTGCTTAGTCTTGCGATTACTTGGAATTGCACTCAGCCCTACGTATAGTTGTGGTAGTCCCACGTGGTGACAGCCCTGACGGTCGACGTAGTCCACCTCATTCGGGTTGGTGTTTGTAGGACCGTAGTCAGAACTTCCTAACTCCTTTCTCATCTCAGTGTGAGGCTAGTGTTCTGATGTTCCGAAGCAAGTAAACCTTGAAGTAACTTTGATTCTTAGACCAGCTAGAGAAACCTTAGGTAATTCATCTCTACCCACAAAAACACATCTATCTTTATCTTTGGGCGATCTTGACCCTTAAATTAGTACACTTCGCGTTCCCCGTGGAAATCGATACCTTGGAATAATCTCGGGTGAAAGTTACAGCAGTATCCGTGCGATTGCAGATTTATCTGTTTGCATTAATAAATACCAACAAGCTTTCTAGCGCCGTTGCCGGAGAACGGTAGTATTGCTAGTTTCAAACCAAGTTCGTCTGTGTATCCTTGTTTTTTTTCTTTTACCACCATCTTACCACATGGATTCCACTCCTATCTATAAACTCTCCCCGATGCCTCGCCTCGGTGTTGCATCTCCCTCTTCGCTTTCTGCTGCCTCGCCTCGGTGTCCCCTCCTCCCACCTCCCGGCCATGGTTAGGCGTCTGCCGCCCCTCCCCTTCTTCCCGATGCTGGTAACATTCGGGGCGGCGCGGGGCCCGTGTGGGCGCGCGAAATGGTTTGGAGGCGCGGGCATTTGGATGCCCCATCCGTCCGGACGCTACCAAGCCCGTATCAAAAGCGCAAAGTGCTTTACGCCTTTAATATTAAAAAATATATATAGTGACTTATATACGACAATAATAGACTATGGTTAAATCAACACTATTTGCTCTATTGTTAAACATTTATAATATCTATTTTAATTTTAATTTAAACCTTTATAAAGTGCCATGAACACTAGTGATGTTATTGCATTTGATGACTAGTTCAGCCATGATATATCACTATACAAGCAAAGCATTCACTTGAGACCTACTCACTGACTACCTCCTTACTTGCGTAATTTACATAGGCTGTGTTTAGTTCCACAAAAAAGTACTATACAAAAAAAGATTCCCCGTCACATCAAACTTGCGATACATGCATGGAGTACTAAATGTAGATGAAATAAAAAACTAATTGTACAGCTTGATTGTACTTTGCGAGACAAACGTTTTGAACCTAATTAGTCAACGGTTGGACACTATTTGTCAAATAAAGCCAAAACGTGCTACAGTATATTTTTTACCTTTTTCAGGGGAACTAAACACAGCCATAAATGAGTAGATTGAAATATGGTCATTTACGTTGACTTTAGACGCTGGACATCTTTTTATGAGCCATTTCTGATCCTAGAGCGAAAAAGTTGGAGTTGATGTAAAACCAACAAGAATGAGGGAAAAAGGTAAAAGTAACACGACCACAAAATAATCCACAAGTTGCATTAATGTATTGCAACAATCCTAGGATGTCCTGCGACATACAAATCCAATATACACAAGATTGGGAATTTTAAACATGAACACAATATCAAGCAATATACATGGCATGCTCAATGACAAGCTGAAAAAAAATTGATGTCTACTCCGGAAACGATAAACCATGACACTTTGAGCGATTCAACTTTCAATGAAGCACATACCCTCACTATTCACAGAACTGCAAGAAGGAAATAAATAGGCAAAATGCAC
The DNA here is from genome assembly GCA_022457205.1 of Saccharum spontaneum. NCBI lineage: Eukaryota > Viridiplantae > Streptophyta > Magnoliopsida > Poales > Poaceae > Saccharum > Saccharum spontaneum. The sequence goes on along the minus strand of CM039598.1, from coordinate 50,794,011 downwards.
AACTGATCAGCCATGGACTGGGACTTCATTCGAAGGAACCAATTGTGCAGCCAGATCAGGACCTGTAGCTTCTCCAACGACGAGCTCTTCTGGGGCAGAAGGTTCTGAAGGAGAGATTTCAACTGGGGTTTCTTGCGCTTGCGCAACCTTTGCCCTTGAAACCTTAGGTTTTGAGTTTGAGATTTTTGGCTTTGTAACTACAGGTCTTGCTTCAGCCTTTGTGGTGGCAGACGCTTGTGATGGAGCTTTCGTGACTGGCCTCTGAACAGGTTTTCTAGCAGGGACACGAGGTTTGTTGTTCTCCATAACTTCATTTACCTTGCCCAAATTTGCAGTGCTCCGTGGGCTCTCACATGTTACAGAACCATCTGCAGAAGCAGCAGTAGCAGAATTGGCTGGCTTGTGCCGGCCGAGCTTCGGTGACCTAGCGCGTGTTGGGGGAATCTACAAAACCACATCATACGGAAATTTGTTTAGGAGTGTAAAATTTACTAATGTGACAAAATAATGTGTCTAGAAAATATAATTCAGGAACCTTAATATTTTTTTATAGAAACTAGCAAGGTGCACAAGACAAAACATTTGAATAGCAGTAACCAAGAAAGTGAATTTTAAACACACTGTGAAGTATGAATCAGTGCATACAGAAGACTAATGAGAGAGAAAAACATTTACTAGATCCTGAAACATGAATGAGATGATGAACTAGTAGAAAGAAATGATTTGTCACATCTAATTAACCTCCTATGAGATGGAAGGACATATTTCACGAACATATATCTTGTGTACAAGAATGGCAATGTTTAGTCCCACATTAAGGTGCATCATTAGCTGCAAATCTTGATGATTATCCTATTACAAGTTCCATCATATATGGATGATAATTGTTATAGAAAATAATTCAGGCATCTGTATGAAAGATATTTTCGCTTCATGGATCTTGCAAGACAAAGTCCCTAGTTACACTAATCTAAGACCTCAAATAGAGCCCTCAAAATTGTATACTGTTTACTTCAAAGTTGCACTATCACAGAGGCAGCAATATTAAACTATATCATAGTAAGGACCTAGCAGTTAGCACACATCAATAGGCACTCAATAATATTATAATTTAAGAAACTTTAACAATATAAGGAGCATTCGGTATATATAGGATCACAATTCACAACTGAAAGACTGTAATCTAATGCTGTACTGATTACTGAATTTAAAAAATAGATCACTCATGCACAAAGCAGTAAACCAGTAACTAAATCGAACAAAATGATTAATGCAGAAAAAAAAATGTGCTTCAAATGCAGTTGTTGTATCACATGATACATCTGCATGTACATTCTTATTCACAATATCTAACAAAAGCATACTATCATTTTCTTTGGTGAAACAACTGTGTACTCAGGTTGCATTTTTGGTGCCATCTTAGTCAATATAGTACACACATGACACATCTATTTAGGATTTCATATTCTCGTCTCAAAATGTTTAGACAGACAAATATAAACATCCCTAAGCATGTCACAAAACCACATTTTTAGTGGAAATCTCTGGCAATGTAAGGCACAATGAGATAGTTGCCAGTGCATCCAGCAAGGACAACGGCAAAAACTAAAATTGTACAAGTATTTGTATGAGTGCAAATGGAAACTTATCAAACTGGTTCACTGTGAATCTTTCTATTCAAATAGAAAAATAGGATGCAATTAAACCACATGGAACCGGAACCTCACTACATGAAGTAAATCAACTCAGTACCTTTTTCAACTCAACTTTGGGTGGCTGCTCCTTGTAAAAGCTTGGCATAGGTGTGGCTTTAAATGTCAGGCTCTTCCTCAGCAGTTTGATCTCAGCCTCTTGGCTCTCCTGAGTGTGCATAGATTAACTTTCAGAACTGACACATATAAGTATCCCATAATTTTTTATGCAAATAATGTGAAAGCAACTCCCACCTTAGATTTCTCCTGCAAATTTGTTTTTTCCAGCTCCTTTGCGTGGATTTTCTCTTCAAGCTTTTGGAAGAACTGGGAGTAGGGAATGACCAAGGCCCTTCAGTACAAGAAAAAGGAAAACTTGACAAAACATGATCACTAAAACACCACTGTGGAAAATAATGCAGACCTCCTTTCTCTTCTCAGCACGCTCCTCCAATCTGAAACTAAAACCAGCAGCAGCAGCAGCAGCACTCTTGCGAGCTGCTGCACGGGGAGTATTGGCACTTCTGCAACACAACACGAAATAGCAGCGTTTTGTGTTGATACCACGGGGAAGAACAAATAAGTGGCTATCAATCAATCAATCACGAGGAATTTCTTACGATGTGGTGGAGCGCACATCATCCTCTGTTTTCCCTGGCTGTGTTTGTTTCAGTGGTTTGTCGGTGTTTTCATGATGCCTGTTATCCAATATCAATAATTTCAGCAAAAGAAAACGACAAAAAACGAAATTCATAACGGTTCTGATTAGTCAATCTAGTGCGACAAACAACACTGATCAAGCCAAGCCATTTATAGTAAGCATCAGAAAACAGAAAGGCGACACAATGTAATTTGACCCACATTAACTGTGTGGCGTGTTCTATTTAGAGATGATAACTGAAATTACGATGCAAAAGGAATAAAGAAAAAAACACAGCAGCCAAATCTGGATTGGTAGTGTTCCAGCACTTACTCTTGGACAGCGGGAACTGCGTCATTTGGGGCGGCCGCATCCACTGATCCAGACTTGACAGGCTAAGGCAAAAGGAACCGAACCAAGTCTTACAACAACGCGACCAAAAATAGACAAAACAACAATGCAAGCTTCAAGTAACGGATCACTCAAGGAAGGGGCCTTTACCATCGACCGGCGAGCAACAGGTGTCCGCGCCGGATTCGCCTTCTTCTCCGTCGCCCGGCCTGCAAGCCATTCAATTCAGAATTGCACCCAGAATTCAGTCAAGACGACACCACTGAGGCGGCACAGACTGAGCACACCCAAACACTATATAAGGACGAAGGAAAACCAGCGTCCAAACCTGCTGCCGCCTCTGATCCATTGGCCACGGCGGCGCCCTTGGCCTGCTTGGGCGTAGCAGCAACCGCAGCCGCGGCCTTCTTGGCGACGGCGGCGGCGGCCGTCGCACCCCGCGCCGGGAAGGAGGCGCTCTGCGAGAGGACCCCGGGCTTCTTACCCCTCGGCGCAGCGGCGGTTCCGGCGGGCACCCTGCCGTTCTGCGGCCTCGCCTTCCTGGCCCCGGCGGCGTCCCCGGATCCAGCCTTCTGCACGCACAGCCAGCCGAGCGACGGTCAGTGCCGGATCACCACCGCCCGCACCGCACGCGCGGCGAGCGAAGGCGGAAGCGGAAGCGGAAGCGGAACGGGACTCACCTTGGCCGGCGCCTTGGCCGGTGCCACCGCGGCCACGTCCTCCGCCGCCGTCACCGTCGCCGCCGGGGCCGGGGCGTCCTCAGATCCGGCCGGCGCCGCGTCCTCGGCGGGGGCGGCGAGATCCCCGCGATCGCCACCGGCGGCGGCGGGCCCCACCTCCCCCTCCGCGGCCTCCGCCGCCGCCTTGACGACGACGTAGCCCTCCCCCTCGATCCCATTCTCCGCGGCAGCGGCGCCCTCCATCGCGGCTGCGCCCAGATCCGGCCCGGGATCGCGGCCGCGCCTCCCGCAACCGCCTGCCGGCACGCACGCACGCACCCACTCACCACCAACCAGCCAACCTCCGCACCTACCAACCGCGGGCGCGGGAGGGGGTCAGCAGTGTGGGGGCGCGGGCGCCATCACCGTGGACGTGAGGAGAAGAGGGGAGACGACGAGGAGGCGAACCGCCCACCCACCCAGTGATGGGAAGCGCCGGGCTGGCTGGCTGGCTGCGTGGAGTGGAGTTGCCGAGTTGGATGGAGGAGTTGGTGCGAGTGGACTCGACTCGGGGGAGGAGGGGAGCGGCGGCCAGACGGGATCGGCGTGGGGCCCTCTCGACTCTCGTGCGCGGGCCCCGCACCGAGTAAAACTGAAACGGAGGCGCGGCCGGCCGCGTGAAACTGAAACGGCGCGGCGCTGGCAACGGCCCGTTCCACGCGCGGATCGGACGGTTCTGCCCCTCGCCGGTCGCCACCACCAGCGTATGTCCGTCCGTATCTCTCTGTCTCGCCGCCGTAGGCGCCACCGGCCTCGTCACGTTACACGTAGTCGTAGGCATGGACCGCGTAGCAGCGGTACAGACATACGATCGTATGTACGGTAGGGGATGCAACAATTTCATCCCGTATACGGACAGTGGCGGTGGCCGTACGTAGCACTAGCACCGGAGATTTCACGGCGACCCACGACGGTCGTAGCCATGGTACCGTACGTACGTGCCAACTGACGATCGGTGGCCATGGGCGGCCCATGGCACGGTAGAGAATCGTATAGTAGAGAAGAAACAGAGGGTCAGAGCTACGGTCCCTGACTGTGCGTCCGCTCCGTTCAGTCGTCCAACGGGTGATATATGTTTAGCATTTTTTTTCTTTTTGACAGGACTGGAGGGGGCCAAAAGGCTCCTACAGGCAATTTATTGAAAAATAGGTGAAGGTCTTATGAAAGGAATACAAGAAAGAACAGAACATCTAGAGCAGCTAGACCCCGGGGAAACAAAGAAAGAAATAAAGATAATCAGAGAACATATAGAAATTACAACAGGTTCTGAATCCATAGATCAAAGGTTACAGAAAATTTAGCCTTAGCCCGCAGGGTAAGGGTCATGGCGGAGACAGGAATTATTTTCAGGTGTGGCGGGTTTGTAAAGGGCAATTGGTCAACTATGCATACACACCCCAGAACATTATGTGTGTGTATAATACTTTGTGATGAGCAAATATAACAGAAATCCAAAAGTAAAGCATTGGTACTTAAAATACCTCATTAAATGAAGATTCTTTATACATATCTATAACAAAGCTTTATTTGGGTACAGACCTTGGCAAAGGCATTCTTCTATTTTTCTTTTGAAATTCTTTCTTAATTTCTGCAAAATCAAGTCCCTTGAATAAGCCTCGCTCAATATAGCACACCATAAGGTCATTAAGCCAAGCATCACCCATCTTATTGCGTAACTCGGTCTTAATAATCTTCATAACTGAGAAGACCCTCTCAACCGAAGAATGTATCAACACGGAAAAAACGTTATGTGCTGATGTTATTTCTCCCCCTTTTTTTGACCGACCCCATATTGGTATAGCTTCATCCATTTTTGGTACTGGGATATCATTTTTATTGCAAAAGGTTTTGGCATCCTCAAATAGTGGTTCCCAACCATGAGCCCTCAAGTTCATCAAGTATGATTTCACATCCGCAACCAATGACATGGCTTGAACAATATTTTGATCCTTCCTCTGTAATAGAAGTGACAAATCATTTGTAATGCGAAGGATTTGCAACATCAACTTCATGACGAACACAAAGCTAAATGACTCCATTATCTGCACCAATCCTCTTGCTCTAGATGGATTACGCTCATCCTCGTGCACAATTTCTAGCACTTTTATGACTGCATCCCACATAGATTCAATACGAGCTAAAGTCGTATAATGAGAGCCCCATCTTGTATCTTCTGGTCTGACCAATTATGTTTCTTGATTCTTCCCTCTTCTTGACAATATCTCTCCACTCTATAACTTAGCCAATATATTTCTACGCTGTTGATCAACCAATATGTCCTTCCTCTTACATGATGAACCAGCGGAGTTCACAATCAAGGTCACATATTCAAAGAAATCCTCGATAGAAGAACAACATCTTAAGAAAGCAACAACTACCAACTGCAACCGATGAGCAAAACAATGCATATAGAAGGCATATGGGTTTTCATCGCGGATCAGCATTTGAAGCCCATTAAATTCTCCTCTCATATTAGAAGCCCCATCATACCCTTGCCCTCGTAATTTTTCAATAAGTAGACCATGCTTATGAAGCATCTCAACCAATGCTTTCTCCAGTGCTGTTGTTTCTTTGACATGCTTGATACCCAAAAATCTTTCAATGACTTCTCCCTTGTTTATATACCTATTGAGAAATGGGGTAAATATTTTAGCTTAAGTAGAGCAATGCAAATTCTCTAACACATAATGAAAATAGTCAAGTAATTACCTCACAACAACAGCCATTTGTTCTTTGATTGATATGTCACGAGATTCATCAATAAGGACAGAAAAGAGGCCATCACCCATCTATTTCTTTATTTCTCTACTAACCCCCTCTGCTAATTCATTTGCAATCTCTTTTTGAATTGTTGGAGAAGTCATTTGGGCATTTTTAGGACATAACTCATCAAACGCAATCTTTACTTCTTTGTTCCTTTCTTTGTACCAATCAAGCATCTCTAGAAAATTACCCTTATTCATGGAACAAACAGATTCATCATGTCCACGAAATGGCTCACCTTGGAGTGCAAGATAACTAACAATTCCCAATGATGTGTCCAAACGGGTTTCATACTTCACTAGTGATTCTTTGCTATAGGTTGTAACCTTATGTTTTAGACTTGACCTTTGATTTTTGAAATCTTCATATGCTGTCTTTGTTTGATTGTGGACACTCCGGGCACCACCTACATGAAGAGGAAATGCTTTGTATGCATTCTTCCATGTATTATACCCCTCTTTAGTGAAGGTAGTATGACCAAATTTGTCATCCACAGGATCTTGCCTAAAAAGAAAGCAATAGAAGCAATAAGCTGCATCTTTCTCCACACTATATTCTAGCCAAGGATGTTTTGCGTACCATGTTTCACAAAATTTTCTATCAAAATGGTCACGAGGAAAATCATGACCAACTGGTCGAGTAGGACCCTTTGCCACATAAGCCAATCTAACTTCATCTCTGATGTTGGGATGAAAATCATCAATTGGAATCCGATGCCCTGGATCAGGCTCAATGTGGTCTAAGTTCATCACTTCAATCAGCCGACCCCCTTCCCCTTGGCTAGCTATCGGATCATTAACAGTGGCCTGATGATCAACAACGGGCTGATCATCAACGTTGGCTTGATCATCAACATGAATGTCCTCTTCATTCTCTGCCTCTTGAATACCCACTAGAACTAGCTCAATGCCCACATCCTCTGCCTCTTCTTGTTGTCTAGCAACACCATCTACTGGCATAGCTGGGTTGGAGTTGCTAATGGTAAATGCTTTGGAAAAAAAGAGTCTTCAAATCTATATAAAAAATCACAAGAAAAAAAGGCAAACAATAATTAATAACTGTGTAACAATCTACATATACATGCTTGTTAAATTAAATAACACTCAAAGACAGACTTTGTAGAATTCTAATTTATGAAATAAAAATTACCTTGCATCACATATCTACTCTTCTTCTTTGGTGCCATGTTGCACTTGCAGATGCAACTTGCAATTGCAATTTGCAAGCGATCAGGACTCGCTCCGCGGTTCCGCTCGACGCTCGTGCACCGCGTCTCGTTGTGTCGTCGGCTCGTCGTCGGCGATGGCGAGGATGCCGAAGCCATACGTGGCCGCCTCTATCTGCCATCCGCGGCGTCTACGCCCAAATTCGCCTGATCATATTTAGATTAGATTGGCAAGAGTCAAACAGACAGACTCGCCGACTCGATGTGATGAAATTGACGATGTCGATCCGATCCCTATTCCCTAGCTTCCCTCCATTCTGGCCTTCTAGCTTCTGGGCGACTGGGCTTATGACCCATCAAGTGGAGTGAACAGGCCAACAGCCAGTGGGTCATGTACGTACTCAATCATCACATATTCACGCATACATGTATATACATTATAAATATTCATTTTTTATGTGATTTAGGTATGGCGGCTGCCAAACCACGCCATATTGTTGGCTCCGCCACTAATAAGGGTCTTTAGTTCTGTTGAGAAAGCAAATTTCACCATGCCTGGATTTTGAGGAACACCTTTGAAGATGATATCATTTCTCGCTGTCCATATGGACCAACACATGAGGATTGCAACCAACATGAAGAAGTGTAGGTGAGCTTGACTTTTGATCTGCTGGATTGTAGTGAAGATGTTGTCCTGAGACTGGATAGTAATGCTAATCTAGTTCCAACATTCAGTGGCAAATGTACAGCCCAGAAAGAGATGTTCCATCGTCTCTTCTGTTGCATCCTGACACAAGGCACAATCAAAGGAGTCTAAGTGCATATTCTTCCTTTTCAGAATGTTTCTGGTACTCAACCTGTCTTTAAGCAAAAGCCAAAAGAGGACTTTGTGCTTGGGCTGGCAGAATGTCTTCCAAAGCCAATTGAAAGCCTAAGGAACTTGGCTATGGCCCATCAAGAATATGTAAGCTTTTGAGGTAGAGAAAGTTCCCCACTCGGAGGATCAAACATCCTGCTGATCAGTTAAAAGTAGCTCATCCCTGATGGATTGCAGAGTTTGCAATTACTGGAATGCTTCTATTGAGAGAGGCAGACTGAACAGGTCATGAAGGGGCTACTGGGAGTAAAATTTGCTCACAGTTATTGATCTATTCCTTGCAAATGAAAACAGTTCTGGGAATTCTACACTCAGAGGTTGCTGATTCCATTTATCTAACCAAAGCAAGCAAGATTGACCATTCTGAACTTGGACTATGGAGAATGATTTATAGCAGTCTAAGAGTTTTAAGATGTCTCTCCACCAAAAGGAACCTTTCTTAATGTGATTAGGAAGTTTCCCATTTGAGTAGTGCTTTTCCCATTCGAGAGAAACCCATGGAATGTCTTTTTTGTTGAAGAATTTTAAAAGGAGAGCTTCATTGTGTTTTCTCAGATTTATGACTCCTATACCACCTTCCTCTTTAGTGGCACAAACCATTTCCCAGGCAGCCTTTGAAGCCTTTTCGGAATTGATGTCAGCCCCTCTCCATAAACAATGTTTTCTGAACTTGTCAATTGGCTTAAGAACTCCCTTTGAAAGAGCAAGAGCATAAAGATGGAAAGTAGGCAAGGCTGACAACATAGCATTTGTTATCTCTAGTTTACCAGCCTGAGAGAGAAAAATAGAGGTGCAAGGCAGCCTTTTTTCACATTTAGAAATGAGAGGAAGATAGTCATCAATTTTAGGCCTAGTAATACCAAGAGGGTGGCCCAAGTAGGTGAAAGGGAGGGTTCCAATAGCACAGCCCAGAGTGCCAGCAAGATGAATGACTTTAGCTTCATAGATGTTAATTGGGGAAAAAGATTTACTGTAGTTGACTTTGAGCCCAGTGGAATCAGAGAAGGATTGAAGAATTGATTTCAAGAAGAAAAGTTGCATGGCATCCCCTCCATGATGATCAAGGTATCATCAGCATATTGTATTATAGGGAAATCAGAAGTGGATGACAAGGGGATTGGGAGATTCAAAAATCCCAAATCCTTAGCTTTGTTCAAGATGGATTGAAGCAAGTATAAAGAGAAGTGGGGAGAGGGGATCCCCTTGCCTAACACCTCTTCTGCAATGAATAGTCTTGCCAGGCACTCCATTTAACAACACTTTTGAAGTACCAGAGTCAAAGATGTTTTTGATCCAAGATAGCCAGAGACTGCCAAATCCTTTAGCCTCCAAGATACTGAGAATAGCCCTGTGCTCAATTTTGTCAAATGATTTTTCAAAGTCTTGTCTAAGGATTATTATTTCTTTCTTGGAGTTGTGACATAGATGCAAATATTCAAAGGACCAGGCCAGGCAGTCTTGGATGGTTCTGTGCTTGATGAACCCATATTGATTTTTGTGGATAAGGGGGATGATGGATTTCTAAAGCCTGTTGGCTAGCAATTTGGTGATCAACTTCATAGAACTATTCAGTAAAGAAATAGGTCTGAAGTCAGACACAGTGGAGGGGTTCAGAATCTTTGGTACTAGAGTGTTGAAGGAAGAGTTGATACTCTGAAGGCAGACATTACCAGCCTGAAAAGCCGAGCAAAGATTATAGTAATCATTTTTATGGTTGGCCAACATTTCTTGATGAACTCATTACTGAAACCAATTGGACCGAGGGAATTATCATTGGACAACTTTTTGACAACCTCATCAATCTCAGCAGTGGAAAATTGGTCTTCTAGATGAGTTAGCCCCTCATGCCTTTGAATCATAGATGTTAAATCATAGATGCCTTTGAATCATAGCAGTGGAAAATTGGTCTTCTAGGATGAATTTGGGAGAATCTCTACCAAAACATATTTCTATATATTTTTCTTGCAAAGCTAAAAATCTTGTTTTTCATGGAGAACCAGTTTTCAAATAAAAATGTTGAAGGAGATGAAGTCATGGCAAGCGAAGACTGTTAACACTATTTTTTTTTAATAAAATGCTTATTAAGGGCAACTCAAAGAGACTTTTTTTTATATTTTTCCTTATTGGTAGGAATAGAAATTTTGCTATATTAAAAAACACTCCAACAGCTTTCGTCAATTAGATCTTCAAATATTATCATCATTTATTAATTTTTGGTTTATTATAGATAAAAGATGGAGAGCGGGGTTGGCTCTCTGAAGTGTGCACAAGACATAGAGAAGTTAATGGATGTTGGAAAAAAATATAGAGAACGATTTTTATTCAAAATGACTCCCTAGATGATGATGTGTGGAGTGAGTTTAAAAAAGACTCTCTTAAAGTTTCTCTAAGAAGCTATACATGTTGGCACTCTAAAAAGCAAGTACACGGTTTATAAGTGCGTGATTGGTTGGGTGGCTTAGCCTTCCTAGTACACCCTAAGCCTGTTTGGTTGCTCACAGGTGAAACAAAAACTTGCGGTGGCAAAGATGTGCTACTAGACTAGCCACTAGACGCCTTTGGTTCCTTTCCTTACTCAAAGCTTGCCTACCATCGCCGAGCAAGGATCTGATGATGCTAAACCCAACAGGCTGGCTGCCAAGGTAAAGTAATCGTATATACGTGGAAACCCTATATACGGGTTGTTTGGTTGGAAGGATGAAAAGTTTCCTGACTAGGTAACCACTCCTAGGCACTGGATTTTATCAGACTAGACTAGGGTGAAGATGTTTGCCTAACTGTTTTCCTGCCTGGGAGGCTGCAACCAAACAGCTCCTGCGTCCCCCGAAACCCACCAGGGCACCACAGACGCACCACCAGGGTCCAGGGCAGGGCACCACAAACACACGATCAAGCTACAGCTTGTATGTAGTCGAATGTCGAGGCAATCGATCAAAAAAAAAGTGAAGAAGTTAAACGCCTAGCGTGCTGGCTGCTGCATGCTTGCTTGCCGATGGGTCGTCGTGTACTTAGCATTTAGCAAAGAAAGGCTAAATCGTCCGTTGTTGGGGCAGGGGCAGTATCGTCCGCGCCGCCCCGTCCAGTACGTACGTCTACGTCGCCGCTAGTCGCGGTGTACCCACGATACGCACCGGCGTCGTGTCGCGTCGTGTCATGTCGCGTACTACCTTCCCAAACTCTCCCATCCCACACCTGTTGGCTGCTGGAACTGGAAGGCTGCGCGATTAATAGATGACTAGAAAATCGCCGCGCCTAGAGGTTGCCATTCTATGACATTATATATTGTATATCATAGTAAAACATATATCTCATATATTACAGTTGAATATAAAGCACAATATAAAAGTTTTTTCGTATTGTTTTTATTGCAAAATTGTTTTTCTTTTTTTATATTTTATTGTGTTAGCAGAAGAGGATTGTTGGCATTAGTACATAAATTAGTTGAATGTGTGTAACATCAGAACCCAACAGCAGTGTTATTGATTTTTTTAAAAAAATAGAGGAGGATCGTAATCATATTAATGTAGGTCCGCGTCATACTATATTATAATTGAAGAGGAGATGACTACTCATACATTTAAAATTTTCTCATAACTGGGTATAGATGTTGAAGTTCTCTGAAAAATAGAGAAATTCTTGGTATGTGCAGATTAGGTCGCAAATAGAATTGTTCAAAAGGACATGTAGGGTTTTATTTTAGAAGATTTTTAGTGAAAGAATTACGGGATTCGGAGTTACGATGGATGAGATATAAACTTCCTAAGTTTATAGGCGAAACGCGAATGAGAGGAATTTGTAAATTATTTTTGTTTTTTTATGATGAAGAATGAGTGTAAAATATTTGGGTAGGCTCTAGAGTGGTTCTAGTTTATTTAGGAATTTTCTAGAAAGTAAAAGGGCTTACTTTAATCTTCTGAGTATATTTATCGTGTACACGTAGCAATTCTCTTTTCGGCTGCCAGTTCCTTAAACAGTGCTTGTGAAAGCAATTTTTACAGCGATCTAAGCCGTTCGATCGCGATCCAACGGCCGATGATTTGTAGTCGACGTGGCACGCTCTCCTGCCGGAGCTTGTCCGCGGGTTTCGTCTTGTAAAGATGGTGTGGGTTGGATCTGGACTGGACTGGACGTGTGGCGATCCTCGATCATCGTCCGTCCGTTCGGTCCATCACCGGCTGGCATTTTGTCCCGACGCAGATCACCGGTTATTTCGATCCGTGCCCCTGCCCCGGATCGATCATTGCATTGGCATTGTGTAGCTGATCCATCGGATGCGACACGTGTAGTATTCTGCCGATGACACACCACACCGGCGGCCGGCTCGGCAGAGGGAGCTCCGGCCACGCAGAGGCGCCAGCCTGCCTGCTGATCAAGTGATCGATCACGCAGGATGCGACGCGACCCGGGCGGTGGGCCAAACCGCCGCGGGCCGGCGGGCGGAGGTATCCGATTCTCCGATCCCCCCTGCTCGTGGAATTACGGACCTCGGATTGGTTGACCATGTATACTTGACCTGCCATATGTAAGCATTGTTGGATGCAAAACTTTTAATTGGAATATGAATTTGGAAAGGGCATGGCTAACGGCCGGACGTTGGCCCTCTGTCCGGACGCACGCGCGGCTTTGCCTACCTCAACCTACTGCACTCGCGTTGCTGCGCCTGCCCTCCCAGGCCACGCCTGCTGTGCCTGCCAGCCCACGCCTGCTGCTGCTTCACATGCTGCATGTTGTCACATGCCCAGGCATGCACGTGGGGACCGCCTCCGCCTACCCTCATTTCCAATCTAGTTAACAATTGCAACATTCATCTAAAGACAATGAAACATTTGAAACACGCTTTTGAAACACTTGTAAAACACCTGAAACCATTGCAAACACATGTAACATCTAGATAAAACACTTACAACATATGTGCGAAAACATATGCAACATCTAGATAAACACACTTGCAACATACGTCAGAAAAATGTAACGTTGAAAATAGAAGCTTACAACATAGGTGTACATCTATTGCAACATATGCAACATCCTGATCCACTTTTGCAATATCCATCTGAAACACTTGCAACATACCTCTGAAACACTTAAAATTGACACTTGCAACATGCGTTTTTCACCCTTCCGTGCGACGTAGAACAGAGCGGGGAACGACCGGTTCTAGCCATCAGTGGTCAAGGATGGTGGTGCCAAGGATGAAAACGGACGAGATGAATCCCGTTTTGTCCGCAGTCGTATACCGTTTTTCCCCGTCCGTTTTCGTTTTTTCCAGGATAAACGGAAACGGGACCGAAAATGGGACGGAGTGAACCGGGAGCGGGATCGAAAACGGTAGAGCATTTGTCCGTCTGTATTTGCGGCATCCCGTTTTTAACCGAATATCCCGTTTTTCATTCTATTTTTCTTCAATACTGGATGGGCCTGTTGGGCCTTTTTTTAGAGATGTTGGGCCTGTTGGGCCACGAAAGCACATGCCTGAGTTGCTTTTATTTTTCTTTTCATCTGTGTGGACATGTCACATATATATTAAGTCATCATCTTTTTGTTTTGGTAGAGTACATAGCAGTATGCCAGTGTCCACCCTTTTATCATCTGATAATTCATTCATCTATGAGCGTATTTATGTATGGGCACTGGGCAGTATATATTTTATATGCGGCATACATGTTCCGGCTTAAGTTTCCACTTACCGTTCGTTTCCGTCTATTTTCCGACCGTATTTACCCGTTTTCGTATTACCGTTTATCCCACTACCGTTTTCGTTCCCGGCTGTCCGGCTTCCACTCCCGTTTTCGTTTAAAAATATAAAAATAAAAACGGTTGAGCGATTTTCCGTTCGTTTCCGTCCGCTTTCATCACTGGGTGGTGCGGCCTGGCAGCAGGTAGCTACTCGACTCGAGGGAGGACGGAGGGGAGTGCGGGGGAGACGGAGCGGCCAGACGGGATCGTCGTGGGGGGCCTCTACCTCTCGTTCCTGTGCCTCGCGCCAAGTAAAACTGAAACGGAGGCGTGACCGCGTGAAACTGAAATGGCGCGGCACTGGCAACGACCCGTTCCACGCGCGGATCGGACGGTTCTGCCCCTCGCCAGTCGCCACCACCACCGTATAGCGCCACTGGCCTCGTTACGTTATATTACACGTAGTCGTAGGCATGGACCGTATAGCAGACAGCGGTACATATACAATACAGTCGACGACCGTATGGTATGGTAGTGGTAGGGGACGACGGGACACAGCAATTTCGTCCGGTATACGGACAGTGGACGTGGCACCACCGGAGATTTCACGGCAACCGACGACGGTCGTAGCCATGGCACCGTACGTACGTGCAACTAACGATCGGTGGCCATGGTACGGTAGAAATTTGTGTGTAGAGAAGAAACAGAGGGTCAGAGAGCTACGGTCCCTTGTACGGCAATATATGCTTCGCCTTTTTTATTGTGATGATGACAAAAGGTAGTCTTTCATTAGGTAGTACGGCTAGCGTTACAATCTTTGATTGATCCTTGTGGGTGGATCATCTATCTATATAGTACAATTGTTTGGGGTTAACAAGGGGCTCCGATTGTTTCAAACATATGTAGACGTTTCTTTATTTATCTCTATCAACACACACACGCGTATATATCCTACTCTATGGGCCCCCTAATAAAAGATTAAGCCCTCAAATCATGAGAGAAGTCTGACAGATACATATAAATGTCCTGCCTAAGCGAAGTAGATAAGTATGAGAGAAGAAGTATTTGATTCTCTAATTAACATGAATACATGATCTCTTTCATAAGTCCAGTTATGCTAGAGGCTACATTTGCCTTTCTTAGTGGATAAGGATGGGTTATGCATGACGACACTCTTAAACTTAGACAAGGCACGTTGTGGAAGAGTTTGATTGCTAACTAATTGCTTTGCTTTCAAGTTTCAACCAGTGGTTGACTTACATGCGTCTTGATATCGACAACTGAAGGAATGGTGATGTCAGATTTTTCTAATAAATCTAGAAAAATGCCCTATGAACATATCTGAAAAGACTAGACATGTTAATTTTTTGGAATAAATTTAAGAAAAATACGGAGCACCAATGTCAAGTTGAGAGCATGCATGAACTCGCCGTTTTGCATTGGTTTGGCTTCACTGAACTTTTTGATCTTTCTAGAAATGGGGGACTCTTTAGGAAATGAGAACTGATTCCTAGGATGAATGGGAGAATCGCTATCAAAACATATTTCTATATATTTTTCTTCCAGAAAATCTCGTTTTTCATGGAGAACCAGTTTTCAAGAAAAAATCTTGAAGGAGAAAAAGTCATGCCAAGCGAAGCCTGTTACGACAATTTTTTTTAAATAAAATGCTTATTAAGAGCAACTCCAAGATCCTCTTTATATCTTTCCTCGTTGATAGGAATAGGAATTTTGGTGTTAAAAAAAAAGCTTTCCAACTGTTCGTTAATTAAATATTCAAATATTGCCATCCTCTATTCCTGATTTATTGATAGATAAAGATGGAGAGCGGGATTGGCTCTCTAAAGTGTGCACCAGATACAAAGAAGTTATTGGTTGATGAAAAAAAAATATAGGGATCGATTTTTATTCAAATGACTCCGTAAACGATGACTTATGAACGAGATTAAAAGTGACTATCTTGAAGTTGCTCTAAGAAGCTATATATACGTATGCTGGCACTCTACAAAGCGACCACGGTTTAGGAGCGCATGATTGGTCGGGTGTCTTGGTCGTCCTAGTAACATCCTAAGCATGTTTGGTTTGCTCGCTGGCGAAACAAAAACGTTGCGGTACTAGACTATATAAGGCAGTCCCAATGAAAGAAACTAGTAGTTTCTATAATATAGGATATCACACAAAAAAAATATTGCTTTTCAACCCATAATTTCTATGAGTAATAATTATTTTCTCTTTCTCCTCCCAACTCTATCTTCTTCCTCCAATGGGAGTGCGACACGAGCTCCCTAGAAACTGGTGGTTTCTCCTCAATGATGATTTCATGGTTTCTTGGTGCATTGGGTCAAGAGTAGACCTGATTTCTTCATGAAGAAACCATTTTTATGCTTTTTACTCTCTTTCTTCATTAATTACGTTGCCATGTCAGCATTTTACCTACGTGGCAAGTCATTTAATGAGGATAGAAACCATCATCAATGTACCATTGGGACTGCCCTAAAGGCGCGTTTGGTTCCTTATTACTCAAACCCTGCCTACCATTATTGCCGAGCAAAGGGACTTGATGACGCTGATGAGCCCACCAGGCTGGGTGCCTAGGGTAAAGTGGTCCTACGTGGAAGCATATATACATACGTGTCCCCGAAACCCACCAGGGCAGGGGCGGGGCACCACACACGCACCCGCCGGGGTCCAGGCCGGGCAGGGCACGGCCGGGCACCACGCACGCACGATCAAGCTACAGCTCGTATGTAGTCGAATGTCGAGGCAATCAAAACAAGAAAAAAAAAGTGAGGAAGTTAAACGCCTAGCGTGGTTGCCCTTGCCCGCCGTCCCGCCGCGTGGCCGTTGTTCGGGCAGGGGCAGTATGGTCCCGTCGTCCGCGCCGCCCCTTCCAGCACGTACGTGTACGTCGCCGCCAGCCGCCAGTGTGTAGTGTACCCACGACCACGAGACGCACCGCGCGCGTCGCCTCGCGTCGTGTGTCGCGTACCTTCCCAAACTCCCATCACACACCTGCTGGTGCTGGGTGCTGGAACTGGAAGGCTGCGACTGCGAGATGACGGTGGGTTGGACGTGCATGCAGCGACCCTCGATCACCCACCGGCTGGCATTTTGTCCCGATGCTCTCCACGCCGGTTGGCTCGATTCCGTGTCCGTGCTCCTGCCCGGCTGCCCCCGATCGATCGACCGACCGTATGATTGCATTGCATTCGGGTAGCTCATCCATCGGATGCGTGTAGTGTAATAGCGTGTACATTTTTCCGTGTTGGTCTGGCGATGACACTACACCACCACACCGGCGCGGCAAGGGATCCGAATCCGATGGGAGGGAGCTCCGGCCACGCAGAGGCAGCCAGCGATCGATCAGGAAGATGCGACGCGACCGGAGGTGGCCGGTGGGCCCCCTGCTCGTGCAAGTCTGTCCTTTTCTGATGATGATCCAACGGCCTACGGGCGGCTAACGGTTGGTTGGTCGATCAAATCGGCACACTCCGATGTTAGTACTCCGTCCTGTGGCTATATACTCCCGCTCGCCACAATTCATAAATCCTTTTTTTTATCTTTCGTGCACGTGGAATTACTACGGTCCTCGGATAGTTTGAATCGCATATACTTGGCCTGTCATATGTCCAGGGTAAGCATTGTTGCATGCAAAAATTTCAATACGGATCCGAATTTGGATTAAAAAAGAAAGAAAGAAAGAAACTAACAAAAGTGCGGACCAAATTCAGCTAGAAATTAGTCTTTGTACCAACGCTGGACATGAGTCGTTGTTCTAACTCGTATGAGCACAGGCGGTGAGCCCCTGAAGCACGTCCACTTGGAGACCTCACTTGTCACCCAATCTGGATCGCCGACTAATACCGGATTTACTTAGCAAGTAAAAGGAAAGATTAAAACCACAAATCCTGGTAGAGTCTGCTGGCCTCGACTGTGACCATGGAGATCTCCTTCTCCTTTATGCATGCGCACGCTTCAATTTGCATCTTTGGACAACAACGACGTTCACTAGATAGATAGAGCCGCGGAATTCAAAAGGAGGGCCGCCATTAACTTGCCGGCCGGCCTGTCAAGCTGACGGCATCCGAAAGGGCTCCCCCCGTCCATCCAAATCCATTTGATTGGAGCTTCTCACACAAGCTCATTTAGCAATAATTATGTGGTAGTACAATAAAAACGGAGTTGAATTGGTTTTTAATTAAGAAAACTGTTGCGCTCGTTGAAGTTGCACATGCCGGGGCCAGGCCAGCCTGGCAGTAGTGGCTCGATGGGTGAAGCTAGCTAGCAAGATGGATGGGAGGAGATGAGAACGCGATCGACGTCAAGTGTCACCTAATCAGCACGTACTACTACTTTGTTGTTGTTGTTGTTGTATTATTAGATTATTATTATACTGGATTAAACAAACGTGTATAATGATATGGTGGGGTACGGTGTGATACGAGCGTATTATTGTTGCTTTGCTGGTAGCTAGTACTGCCAAACAATCCATCACAGGTTGAAATTTTTTTCCCACATATTTTTAGTCGTCGTTTTCATGCATGGGATTTGGTTCGGCCTGTTGGTATGTATTTGTTTCTGGCCGTCGGTAATGGAGTATAATCCACCAATGCCATATATAATCATGTCGCATCCTCTCCCTCCGATCCGGTCACTTCTAACGACGTGCCGGACAAGCAAACTAAACTGTATAATAATAATAATAATAATAATAATACAAAAACAGGGGAAAAAAAAACTAATATGTCTGAAAATGGCACACGAATCGTTTCGTTGGTTGTGTGTAATCGGTTCGAAGGCCAGCTAGCTAGGACGAGAGACATACATGAACAACACACCAACCTATCTAGTTTGCAGCAGCTAGCATGTGCTCCTGCCGCTTCGTTACGCAAGCAACTTAGCTGGTGATCGACCTGGCATGCCACCTCGCTGCCGCACGAGGCACTGGCTTTGTCCGTGTCCTAGCTTTAGTATAACAGGATTCATTTGGAATTTCTGGAAACCAGTTTGTGGTTGGTTAGTTTGTTACTTCATATTTAAATGTTTCTTTGTTTGGCTTTGGAGCATGGTTTAAAATAGCGGGCTGTTGAAAATAGTGGTAACTTTTTTTTTTCAACAGCTATGAAACTGTAGCGGCGCTACGACAAATAGCGTTTTTATAAAAAAAAGCATGAACAACACCAATAATTGATGCAAAAAAACATGACAAATGAAAATCGATGAATACAAATATGTTTCTAAGATTCCACAAGTCTCAGTAACATTAAAAAAATGATGTTACAACATGGTTCATGAAACTCCAGTGTTTAATGTCCATAATACCAAATTAGCAGCAAATGATAAGTAGGAAATAATTAATTAAATTAGTAAGAAATGATAAGTAGGCAAAATATGAAATAGCACCGCAATTTTGACGCTAAAGCTATGAAACTTAGTGGCGCTATAGCATGCAATAGCACTCAAAGTTGGCATAACGGCACGGAGAGCAATAGCTTAGCGTCAAGTCTCTCCAGCCACTATAGCCCGCTATTTTTTTTCCATGCTTTGGAGGAGGCAACACACCGCCAGCGATGGATAGCACTTTCTCTCATCTAAATCTTTGTTCAATAGTTAATATGTACACTCATCGTTGGTTTGTCGCTATGATTGAGAGAAAAAACAGTAAAATTCGAGGGGCAGAATGACTGCTAGATTTGGTGGATGTTGACAACTAAGAAACCGTACTTAAGCTGGTTCTATTTGAAAAATCACAAGACTTGTTTTTGTTAAGGCTCACTTTTTTAGGTTATGATGAAGAACTTGGTTTAATTAGATAATCCCAAACTAGTTAGGGTATGCAAACATTGTGTTGCTGGTTTTTGAGCTAAAACGTACTTCAGTCAATTCTATAAAAATCTTACGGAGTAGCAGTTTTCAACAAAACATGGGATCCAAACAGTCCTTATATAGAAGGAAGAGAATAGGAAGTGTACACACCTACTACAGTGAGTCCCCCGCCCACAAGTCAGCCCAGCGCGCGCGGCGTATCACTGTGCCTGTTCGGGCCCGGCCCGGTCCGGTCCCGCGCGGATCGTTCCATGTAACGCCGGATCCACCAGGCAGCCAGCGGAGCGGTGCTCCAGCAGCCCGCCTTGCGCTGACACGCCCGGCCGTTCCGTCCCGAGCAACGGCCCAACTGGCTCCCCCGCCACCAAGTGGGTTGACCCAAGTAGCACTTATAACAAGCAGGCCGGCCCACGTACGCGTACACTCGTCCAGGCCTTCTGGTTCTAGTATATACACATGTTCGTTTCGCTGGTTCAGCGGAATCAGCAGCCATCCAACAATGTTTTTCTCTCACAATAAACCAGCGAACAGTACTTTCAGCCACAATAATGCAGCGTGGCAATTATCCATTTTCAATTGTTTTTGCTGTAGTGCTGGGTGGTTTTGATAATGGTTTTGTTGATGTGACGCAAGGCGATAATTTGAATTAACTTGAAAGTTTAAGAAGGTAAATCAGACTAGAAACATTTTTTTTGAAAAAATGTCCAAAATTTTATAAAAACAATTTTTTAAAAAACTAAAAAATAACACAATTAAAATCGTAAAATCTGGTATAATCATGAAAATCTGGTAGGATACTAATTTTAGATTATTTTTTTCTAAAATTATGGTATGACTTATGGTGCCTAGCTTGAAATTATTTGAATCCAGATGGACTCAGCTAATTTCCATGCTTTGTAATAGGATTAGGAAATATAAGGCCTTGAGTGTGCCACGATAACGGGTGAACAAAATTCTTTGACATGTCTTGTCCGACAGTTCGTTCCACCTACCTTCATTGACTTGTCCACTGACTGACCGATGGATCCAAAGACAGTTGTGTTTACATTGCCACGTCGATCGTGGAGGAAACATTCGCTGCTCGTGATTCATGAATGGCGAGCGGCGTGGTGGCGTCTCTACTGTCGTCGGCGACCAAGCTGCTCGACCTCCTGCACGGCGCGCCGGCTGTTTCTCGCCGTGAAGGGCGGCAAACAGTTTCCGCGGAATTGCATCGGTTGCAGCGGCTGCTGAGGAGGATCCAGGCCACGCTCGACGATGCTGGGGAGAGGGAGATCCGCGATAGGTCTGTGAAGCTATGGGTTGCGGAGATCACCGTCGTCGCCCGCGACGCGGAGGACCTCCTGGAAGACTACCGTTACGAGCTGATCCGGCGGCGCGTGCAAGAACTCCATGGCACCGGCGGCGGTGCTGCCTCCTCTACCTCGTGCAAGCGGAAGCACCACGACAACGACGAGGATTATGGCATCTGTGAGGTGACACAGTTTCTTGTTATGTTTTCTCTCCCATTAATGTCTGCTACTGGTACGAACCGACCAAGCAACAAAATGAAATAACATGAAAATGCTATTATATTTTCTATAAATTTTATCAAAAATTGAGAGGTTTGACTTACTAGGAGGACACAAATATAACTAATTAATTAAAATGACCTACGGATAGACTAGTTGGTTGATATATGCCAACTCCATGTATAGACGGTCAGATTGAATACTCGTATTAATATTGAAACTACATAAAGGATTATATAGTATTCCCTTAACCTGAACAAGATTATGCAATCTGCTATTGTTTGGTTTGTTTGAATATGAAGTTATGAGAATGTTACGTATGTAATTGGTTTCTTGTGTAAGGGATTAGTCTACATAGGGGAGTGTAAACAGGTGTGTTTGGTTGGGTCCATAGGACGTGTTTATGTCACCCAAACTTTGCTATGGGTCACTAGTTTCTAATCTCATTCTCACCAATCCTTCCCCGTATGAAAATCAACCATTCACAACCCATTTTGACTCTCTTCCCCCTCGCCGCCCACCACCCTAGTCCCCAAACCCAGCGATGCACTCGGTTGAGGTCAGGGGTGGTGACCATCTCTCTGTGCTCATCCATTCACTCTGTGCCGTGAGGCCGGATCGTTGACACGCTCGTGGTGTACAATGAGATGCCTTGCTGCAACTGAGGCCCTATCCAACCCATGTACCATGTCATCCTTGAGGCGGCAGAGAGGGCAGAGAGGACGTAGCGATGATAGCGGGGGCAACACTCATGTGCATCTAGTGGTGACCTTATTGTCTAGCGAAGGGGGAGGCCTGTACCGCGGATGTGATGGGCGCCTGCATACCTGGAGACGGCCAATTGAGTGAATAGTAGCTAGCATATATGTTTGCACAAGTAACCAAACATGAGTAAATTGTATTATAGGGACCTAGAGAAGAGATTGTGTATACAACCAATGAAAGCCAAAGAGTTCTACATTTTGTGTTGCGATCCTATCAACTAACCTAGCATGCTAAACTAGAAAGATAAAACACAAACACCAAAAAAATGCAATAAGTAAATGCGGAGATATAGATTGAGTTAGAGAATGAATACTCTCGCATGTTAATTTTTCTGAGGATAAGCTCATGATTTCCATTGTTCTTCATTGAAGTCACTCGCAAGGACCAAACTCCTCATCTGGTAACTCCATGGATAGTCCAAGGGCCTTCGCATGTGTAAATGGGTCTTTGTGTGACCACTCTCAAGCCACTCCCATTGTCTTCAGTATGAAGAGCTTTTGACCAAACCATCAAAGGTCTCTTGTCCCCCCTACACCGCCGATGCCCACACCACAAACTCGGTTTGTTGGTGTGATCTAGCAAGATCACAAACATCACGTGTAGAATTCTTGAAGCAGGTAAACACTAATAGTAAAGAGGCAAGTAAACATCACAAAAGACTAGCATAAACTTAGAGCAAAGTGGTAATATGGCATCTAATTGGCCTAAGCACTAATCCTAGCATTTTAGTAATTGGTAATCTTCTCTTAAACACATATGATTTGGTACCGACACTTTAGCTGATCAGCCACTAACTTGGGCCTCTTGAATAATGGTGGTAAGATTAAGAATGTAAATAAATCACTTGTGCAATTATAATTACCAATTTTTAAAAACATAGAAGTCTAGAACGGTAAGCCGGCTGAAAAGCGACCCACACAAACCTAAGAAACTAATCTCTTGGGAGGTGGGCTAACAAGAGGGATAGCCCTCTAGCCCGTGCCATGGTTAAAGCCCCAACAACACTTGGAGCCGCTCCATAAAAAACGCAACGATTGTGATGGTTCCAAAGAATCCAAGCCCCCAACATAATTAGGGAGTTAACCCCCTTGCCTAATCAGCTCAGAAGAAGCATTAATAGCTTTATCCCACCAATCAAGAAAAGGAGTTTCAGTAGGTTGTGGAGATAATGCCTGGAGACCGACCAGCCTTACCAAATGAACTAGAACTCCCTAGCGAAGATGCAAGCGACCAGGAGATGGTTGATTGTTTCCTCCTCGTGAACACAAAATGGACAACAATCTAGACGGGGCAGCCCATGACATGCAAGGCAGTCAGCGGTCCAACACTTATTATGTGCCACTAACCACATGAACCGACATTTTGGTGGCGCCCAAGTCTTCCAAACCATTTCCCATAGTGCAAAAAAGGGTAGCGCCTAATAAAAATCCCTCATATGCCATCTTGGCTGAATATTGACCGTTTGAAGAAAACCTCCAAATATGTTTGTCCTCCCTTTCTGGCTGTAAAACAATCATTGAAAGTATATCCCAAAGATGCAAAAAATCATCTATTACGCAAATAGTTAGAGCCCCCTTTTATGTCTGCTAGCTCGGTTAATGAGAGCTTACTTGATAATACGCTGCTTGATTGTCTTTTGGGGATGTCAACAAATAGTTGAGGGGCCAGCTCTGACCATGCAGCCACCTATCAGTCCAAAAAATGGTATGCGTGCCATCACCCGCTTGAGGGATAACAGCCACTACAAAGAAGGCTTTCGCCTGCTCAGGATCATGAATTGGAAGATGAGCCTAGGGACGGTCTATCTCTGACTTTTTTAGCAGCCATAACCATCTCATTCTTAAAGCCTAGCCGAGAGTTTTTAAGTCTAAAATTCCTAGTCCACCGAGCTCAGTTGGCCGGCAAACCTTTACCCATGCTACCAGACAGTGTCCCCCTGCTTTCTTGCGACCATGGGAGGTTGAGGAACGAGACAGTGTC
Organism: Saccharum spontaneum; assembly: GCA_022457205.1. NCBI lineage: Eukaryota > Viridiplantae > Streptophyta > Magnoliopsida > Poales > Poaceae > Saccharum > Saccharum spontaneum. The sequence continues at coordinate 50,770,047 of CM039598.1, read as the reverse complement.
CCCCTGCTTTCTTGCGACCATGGGAGGTTGAGGAACGCCAGAAGGGGATCATTATTATTATTTGTTTTGAGTGGAAGAAGGGGATAATAAGTAAGGTAGCAGGCTGGAAGGAATGAGCATTTGGGCTAGAAGGGAAAGGGCGGATAACTATTGGGCTCCAGTTAAAAGAGTGAGACATACAGAAACTGGGCTTCAGCCCAACGGCCTCTGGTTTTTCCCCACTTTCGTTTCTTCCCTAATCTGCCATGGCAGGAGGGCGGAGGGGGGGTGCGCGCACCGTGCAGCGCGAGATGAGGGCATGCCGCGTGCGAGCTTCGGCTCGCGGCGCGCCGAGCGCTGGGGAGGCGTGCGGCGCGTCCCTGCCCAGCGCCGAGTTCCCGTCCCGTGGGGGGCGCATCTGGCTATCGAGCCGTTCGTGGCTTCGGGCTATCTGCCAAAGCAGGTGAGGAGCCAATCGAACAGGCTACTGCAAGCTTGAATTAAGAGACCAAAATGTAGTTTAGAATAATTTATTTGATTCATTAACTGGTTGTGATGGTTCGATATTGCAACTTATTAGGATTAGCATTTACAGTAGGGCATAGGCTATATTTATTAAACCAATTATTTTCCAATGTTTGGAATTCTTCCGTTTCAAATTATAAGATGTTTTGCTTTTTCGCGATACATAATTTTTGCTATGTGCTTAGATATACACTATGTCTGGATGCATAATAAAACCAATGTATCTATAAAAGCGAAAACGTCTTATAATTTGGAACGGAGGGAGTAGTTGTTATTTACTAAACTATTGTATTTCTAAGAGTTTGTTAAGACTAATACATAACACACTCATCTAATTTTTCAAGATACTTCCATAGATAAAGAAGGGTGCATTGAAATTGTATTGTTACCTTTTGTGCCAAATTCCCAAACTGAAAACGTAAGGTGCATTCAATAATCAATATTATCATGAGTCACCTTTTCTAATCTTGACACAAACGGATGGGTCGTCCAAATTGGTTTGGCAGCACCTTGAAATAAAACTTTTGAATTCTCCTGCATCTCCTGTAGCTTCTGCTTCCCTGGGCTGAGACAAGCACAACAGGATTTTGATACTTACCTGCCTGCAGAGAATGATCAGGAAGATCACGCGCCGGTTCAGCATTTCTACGGATCGAGCCGGCTTTCAGCTCAGATCTGAGGGGGATGACGGTGGCAGTGGCACCAGTGAGGTGATACAATTTCTTGTTTCATTTCCTTCAAATTACTTGCGTAATGTCAAATAACCATCTTTTATTTTGCAGGGAATCGTGGATATCACGCGGTGGTTTGAGGAAATCTCTAGAGACCAAACTGTCCCGCAGCTTAGGCCAGAGGATGAGGATGGTGACATCATCAAGGTGGTACAGTTGCTTGCTGTGTTTTGTCCAAATTACTTGCTTGCTGACAAATAACCATCAGCATATGTGTGCAGCGTATCGGGAAGATCATACGCCGATTCGAGGAGATCACTGCAGATCGAGCAGCCCTGCACCTTCGACAGGAGGATGGCGAAAGAATCACTGAGAGGGACTCCGTGTGGGAATCAAGAGCGACTAGCCATCTTCTGGATGAATCCTGTGTTTTTGGTAGGGCCATGGAGAAAGAGCACATTGTAAAGTTGGTGATAGCCTACAGTAAGCGCCCAGGAATTCATGTTTTGCCAATTGTTGGAATGGGGGGCATTGGCAAGACAATGGTGGCACAGATGATTTATAACGACCGCGAGGTTGAAGAAAGTTATGATCTTATGAGTTGGGTTCATGTCCCCCAAACATTTGATTTACGCAAGCTGGCAAATGCAATCACAGAGTCTCTGACCAGGCAGCCATGTACTTACAACAATTTTAGCGCTGTTCAAGCTGTTCTGCGACAGGAGGTACTAAAAAAGAGTGTGCTCCTGGTTCTGGATGATCTATGGAATGAACGGCGAAGTTGCTGGGAAGATTTCCTTCGTCTACTCATGTTTGCTGATACTGTGACAATCCTTGTGACTACTAGGAGTAAAGAGGTAGCACAACTTGTGCAGACCGTTCCTCACTTTGAGCTTGGCTCGTTACCTGAAGATCACTGCTGGCAGTTGTTCCAATGTTATGCTTTTGGCCATAGAAACATCCATGAAGAGTCCACTTTGGATCAGGTAGGTAGGAAAATTATGCAAAAGTGTAGTGGCTTACCATTGGCTATTAAATCGATAGGTTGCCTGTTGCGGTCCAAGATGGATATGCAGACTTGGATGGAAATATCCAATAGTGAGTTTTGGGAATACTCAGATAATAATGAGGAGATCTTGTCTGCTCTTAGATTGAGCTTTCATCGACTACCAGGAAGACTCAAACCTTGTTTCCTGCTGTGTGCTTTATATCCGAAAGGTGAGTCTTTTACCAAGGACGACATGATTCACTTGTGGATTGCCCATGGTTATGTACAGCATTCAGGATGCAAAACAATAGAGAAGGTCGCTGGTGAGTACTTTGATGAGTTGAATGAAAGATCACTGATCGAAACAGATACATTCTATTTGGTCAGTCGTGAGGGTTACAGTTACTTGAAGAAGTCACATGTAAGATCACCAGTTGAAATTTCTAGTGGGGAGATCTTCGACACTGGCAATAGCTTTTATGAGCTGCACATAAGATCATTGGTTGAAACTTCTCACAAAGGAACGACCGAGTCTTCTTTGTCATTTCAATTTCAATTGTTTAGGTTGCATGACATGATTTGGGACCTTGCGAGATCTCTTTCCAGTGGCCTGTTTTCTGCAGTAGCTGTTGATGAAGGTAACCTTTACATGGAAAATGAAGTTCAGCACTTGTTTCTCTGGTTAGGTAGGGGCAGATCAAAGCAAAATACTCAGAGGGGGCACCCTGAACTTATGCCCGTTTCTAAGTCTCGAGATCTGCTTATCACTTACGATCAAATGAACAATTCTCTTGGGGTCAGGATGAATCCGTTGAGGTTATCAATTCAACGAGGTCAACCGCGTAGGTCTGAGCACTTTGGACAGTGGCGTGGGGGGACTATGGGGCCCAGGCATCGTTCCCTGGCGTCCGATTTTGAGCACCTAGGGCTAGGATCAGCAGACTGGCCAGACATTGCCTGGGAGGCCATAATCCAAACACAACCTGATTCTGTGGAAGATCCCATGAATTCAGTAAGACGCCTGGCATATTTTTTGCTAGAAAACAAACATAAATGCATGCTTTCTACACAAAATCGAGTTTCCCAGTTGCTCAAAATGAATTGTTTACGCACCTTAATTTTGAAACGTACATTTTACCATATTGGCATATATGAATTCACATACCTGAGGGCTCTTATACTATATTCATTTAAAGATAGTGGCTGCATATCTGCTATCCGAAATCTGAAGCTCTTGCGCTATCTCAATGTAAGTAATTGTGATTCATTGACTGGCAAAAATCTGAAGCACTTGACAGAATCAATATGTCATCTTTACAACCTTGAGAAACTGATTGTATCCACTTGTTGGAAAGAGTTCTCCATGCAGTCGTGCCATCTTTTCAGTTTAAGATATCTCCAACTCTCCGTTCAGTTCAATGACTGGTCCCAGCATCAATTTTGCCACTTCCATAACTTGGACACACTGTGCTTGCAGAACTGCCATTGCATTGCAGAGCTTCCTATATGCATAGGAAACCTCATGAACCTGAGACGTCTTCAGCTTATTGGAATTTCAGATATCAGGCTGTTGAATCATGATTCTTTCCGATGTCAGAGTAATAACAACAAATGCCAGCTAATAAAGGTAATATTGCCTGCCTTGGTGGAGTTAGAACTCGATAGCCTGTACGGTCTACAGCATTGGTGTAAATTCCAGGATTCAGATTGTCCAAAGTTGCAGAGCATCACTGTAAGGAACTGCAACAAACTTAGAAGAATCCCTTATTTTGGTTCTGTCAGAAATATAATGATAATAAAGTCAGCTCTAATTGATCTCCAGCTTTCGGCAGCTAATGAACAGTCTCAGCTGCAGACTCTTGATATCAGTTATTGTGGGAACCTGGAATCGTTGCTGGGACTGGAAAATCTTTGTTCTCTTGGGAGCTTATGCATTACCCATTGTCCTAAACTAATTGTCTTGCGTCAAGAGAAGCTTTCGTTTAGGCCTCAAAATATATTAATTGATGATTGCCCTGGACTGATTGAGTGGTGTGATGAGCAAGAGCTCTACTATCAGGTGAGGTCTTATGTTCTAATTTTTATTTTGATGTTAGTCCATCGTCTTGTGCTCTTGCAAGGGGTTTTTAGAATTTAATATGCATAAATATTTTATTTTTTAGTACATTGCTCCTGCACATGAGCAACTTTAAGAGAATAAGTAATAGAAATTATTGGCTAAACTTTAGTCACTTGGCTATTTTCTTAACGTAGCTCCCTCATTGTTTAGATCATTAGGTGACCCTTCAAGTGGGGACCCCTTTTGGTAATCCCTGTACTTAATGTATCAGTCCTCACATCATTAGGTGATAAAAACACCATATATGAATTTTATTGGAAAGAGGGTTTAAGTGGCATTGCACTAGTGGCCAGAGGCTGTTAGCGCTGGCAAAGCAGCAGGGTACAACACAGTACCCAAACCTACATGCAGTTTGGGTGAAACAGATGACCTAATCTTTATCTTCACCATGTGCTGGAAACACTTCAACAATGTAATGTTGTTAAGGCTGTTACTAACCTTGGGAATTAGAGAGTATATCCATCCCATTGGTGGAGATGGCTATATGTAGGAGCCTCATGGGCCATATGGGCCTATATTAGATGGGCCTTTATATCCTTAACACCCCCTTCAAACTCAAGATGGAAGTGGAGGATCTAAAGCATTGAGTTTGATCAAGTGAAACTGATGCCGCTCTCGAGTTTGTGCTTTAGTGACGAAATCAACCAACCACAACTTAGAAGGCACATACTGAAGAGCAATGGTTTTTTGATGACAATGAGACTGAGTGAAGAAGGCACCGATACAGATATGCTTGGTAAGTTCATGCTTCACAAGACTAAGTTGCACGGATACGGATACGTGTATCGGTATCGGAAGGATACGGATACGCGGATACGGCAATTTCCCAAAAAACCCGATACGCGGATACGTTTACTATTTAAAAAATAAAATAAAAATAAGAATAATGTGGACCACAGAAACAGTAGCATCCGCTCAAGTCTAGCCCAGCGACGGCCCACCAAAGTCCACGTAAAGAGCAGACTTCACTTTAGCCAGCTGAAAGCCCAATTTTGATTTTGGTAATTAATGACACCAAGTTGCTAATGCCATATGTTAAGTGTTTTGAGTTAGGCATAAGCAACACATGTGATGAAGGTGTACGTGTCAAGGAGTGGTGGCCACAAGATCACAAAGAAATTGTGTATGGACATGAAATGACGATCATGGTGGAGATGCACATAATATGATGGACATGATGATCAAGTGGAAGAGAAGGATCTAAGAGCGCAAGGCAAAGGTATAACCATAGGGTTTTTGTTTTGCCGGTCTAAGTTGAGTACAGAAGTGATTGACCGGATTTAGAATACATAGCCGACTATCAAGAGGGACAATCACGATTAGCTCGGGAATCAAGTGCCACTAAATCAATGTCTTGAGCATATGCATTAGGATCTAGTAGAGAGCTAACATAACGTCTTGAAAATGTTTGTGAAATGCTAACACACATGCACATGGTGGTGTACACTTGGTGGTGTTAGCACATTTGCGAAGGCGGTGGAGTTTGAGCGCTAGAGAGGGGTTTGGGTTCCTCTCTCCCTCCCGCCGAGCTTGCGAGGCGGGATTCGGCGCTTTTTTGGGAAGTGAAACGCCTATTTTCTACTGCGCCGGAGTCGGAAAAGTAACGGAGGCGAATAGCGGTCACTGTGGTGACCGGACGCTACATCGGACGCGGTCGCGGTTTGACCGGACGCGTCCGGTCAGCTCTCGCAGCTGTCAGGCGCGCGGGTGCTAGGGTTTGCAACCGGCGCGTCCGGTCCATCACGGGACCGGAGCGTCCGGTCAGGCACCTAGAGGGGCAGAACTGGTCGTAGAGCCGACCGGACGCGTGGCGCGTCCGGTCACGTGCGATCGGACGCGTCCGGTCGTGGTGGGAGCTTACTGGACTCCGACCGGACGCCAGGTGCAGCGCGTCCGGTCAAACGCTGGAGCGCGTTCGGTCACGACAACGGTTACTTCTGACACGCACTGTTCACGTGTGTCCTGTAGTGACCGGACGCGTCCGGTCACCCTGACCGATGCGTCCGGTCAGTACGTTTTTAACTGCGTCGTCCGGTAACGGCTAGCTGCGTACCCCTTCGCTATAAATAGAAGATGTCCGGGGTTTCAGGATAACTCTTGCACATTTTGAGACCTAGAGACATCCTTTGAGCTAGAGAACAACCCCTCCACTCATCTCTTTGCTTAGTCGCACATCTTAAGTGAGATTGAGTGAGATTCAAGTGCATTGCTTGAGAGTTGCATTCTAGAGGCACTTGATCTTCGAGTTGCTGCGGATTTCTTGTTACTCTTCTGTGTTTCCTGACACGATAGACGGTTTGGAGCAGCGGAGGTGGTTGAGCTCACAATTGAAGTTTGTTAGAGCCCTCATCAAGTGTTGTAAGGGGTTCTTGATCTTTCCCCGCGGGAGTTCACAAATTGGATACTCTAGTGGAGCTCGTGGTTTGGAGGATCTCCATCTTGTGTGTGGTTGTGCGGCGCCCGCCGAGGGCTTCACTTATAGTCGATTAGCTCGTGAACTGACAAGTGGGTGCATCGCCACAACGAGGAGTAGCTTGCCGGGAAGCAAGTGAACCTTGGTAAAAATCTTGTGTCATCCCTTTGCCTATGATTTCTCTTGTGGTTGATCATTGTGATTGATTTTTTGAGTGCATTACTTCTCTATATCGTTGGTATAAAAATCAAGTCACTTGCTCTTTACTTTTTTTACTAATCCTAGTGTAGTTTGCTTAGTGTAGCTTTTATCACATAGGAGTAAGTAGCTTAGTGACCTAGTCTTGTTGGTGTGTATTAGAGATCATAGCCTTGCTTCACTAGAATTGTATAGGTGGCTTGCATAGTGTAGTTGAGCTAGTGCTAGAATTCGCTTAGCCATCTTTTATACTAACGTGGTTGTTTAGTGAAGCTTGTAGATTTTTAAATCGGCTATTCATCCCCTTTAGCCATTTTGACCTTACAAGTGGTATCGGAGCCGAGGCACCGTTTATTTGAGGCTTAACAACCTACGGTGAAGAAGAAATGACTTAATTAAGTTTGCACATTAACAACACCAAGAAGGCATCTCATTTTGATGGCACAAATTATGCATATTGGAAGATTAATATGACCACACACCTCAAGTCAATCAATAGAGAAGTGTGGAAGGTCATCGGAATAAAATTTGAGGTTGCTAATCCGGAAGCACTTACACCGGTGGAAGAGAAGAAGCTCTACTGCAATGACATTGCCATTAGTGCTCTTCATGAGGTACTAGATGACAAGACATTTGAGCAAGTGAAGAACATTGAAATTGCTTATGATGCTTGGACCAAGCTTAAAGAAATATTTGAGGGCACCGAAGGCACAAAGATCGCTAAAGCATATATCTTGCAAGAAAAATTCTTAAGCTTTAAGATGCAAAATGATGAGAGTGTATCGAAAATATTTTATCGGTTGCAAGTCATTGTCAATGAGCTAAAGGCACTTGGTGAGGAGGTCAAGGATAATCAATTCTCTATGAAGTTTTTGAGAAGCTTGCCCAAGAGGTTTGATACATTGATCACCGTGCTAGTGAGGACTACATTAAAGGATTCAACTCCTCAACAAATATTTCAAGAGGTGATGACCGATGATTCATATAGAGAAGATAATGAGAAGGATGAGTTGGTCAAGAAGAAGAAGAAACAACAACAACAACATAGCCTTTTATCCCAAGCAAGTTGGGGTAGGCTAAAGATGAAACCCAAAAGAGACGAGAAACAGGGAGATACATAAAGGGATATCAAGGGCACAAGAGAAAAAGAGGTCACGGTTCAGGCACGTTGATTGCCAATCTCCAAGCGCTCCTGTCCATAGCTAAATCATTGGAGATATTCCACTCCTTAAGATCTCTCTTAACGGACTCGTCCCAAGTTAGTTTAAGTCGACCTCTACCGCTCTTTACATTATCGGCCCGCTTTAGAACTCCACTATGCACCGACGTCTCAGGAGGCCTCCGTTGGACATGTCCAAACCATCTCAACCGATGTTGAATCAATTTCTCCTCAATTGGTGCCACCCCAACACTATTCCGAATATCGTCGTTCCGGACTCTATCCCTCCTTGTGTGCCCACAACACCAACGCAACATACGCATCTCTGCTACACTCAATTGCTGGACATGTCACCTTTTTGTAGGCCAACACTCAGCACCGTATAACATCACCGGACGAATCGCCGTCCTATAGAACTTACCTTTCAGCTTCTGAGGAAAATAAGAAGAAAGATGATGAAAAGAAGAAGAGTGTGGCATTCAAAACCACCACATCCAAGGGCAAGTCCAAGATTGAATCATCAAGTGATGAAGACTCAAACTCTTGTGATAGTGATGACATTGATGAGAAGATGACTCTCTTTGTCAAACAATTTGGTAAATTCATGAAGAAGAAGGACTATCGTGCAAGGAGAAAGAACTCATCCAAAAAGAATGAACATACCATGAGATGCTTTAGATGCCATAGCAAGGACCATCTCATTACAAAGTGTCCCTATGATAGTGATGATGAAGATTCTATGAAGAAAAAGAAGAAGCAAAAGAAGGAGAGCTCTCATAAAAAGAAGAATGATTCTCATGTTGCTACATGGGATAGTGATGATTCCTCTAGTGATGATGAGGATGACAACCAGAGCAAGAAGAAGGGACATGCTAGCATTGCCATCCCAAAGAAGATTTTCCTCTTCGACACTTCATCGTGCTTCATGGATATGGCCGCTAAGGTATCATCTGACGATAAGAGTGATCATGATAATGCTAGTGACAGTGATAGTGATAAAGAAGAATTCACTAAAGATGAACTAATCACTATGCAAGAAGATTGCACTCAACATTTCAAAGAATCTAGAAAGGAGTGCAAATGCTTGATTAAGAAAAAGAAAAACCTTATACAAGAACTTGATGAGCTTAAGGCATCTTATGAGAGTCTAAAGGTTGACCATAAGAAGCTTCAAAAGTCTCACACTAAGCTTGAAGAAGCTCATTCCTCTCTAGTTGAAAAGTGTGAAAACATGCCAACTAATGTTTACAGAGCTAAAACTTGCAACATAGGCATATCATGTGATATAACTGATGAATCCTTTTATAAGCCTATTGTTGTTGCTCCCACTAACCTTTTATGTAGCGCATCTACATCATCCTCATCTAGTAGTGATAGTTTCACTTGTGACTCCACACTTATAGTTGAGAATGAAAATCTCAAGGAGGTAAAAGAGCTTAATCACACCTTAGCTAAGGCTTATGGTGGTGAGGACCGCTTGCTTATGTGCTTTGGTAGCCAAAGTGCTCTCTACAAAGAGGGATTAAACTATAACCCCAAGAAAGACAAGGCCGCTTTTGCTCTTCACAAGACTCGTTTTATGAAGAACAATGGTAGGTATTGCAAAAGTTGTAAGCAAGTTGGTCACATAGAGCAACATTGCATGAACAAGAAATCCAATGCTAGTGTATCTTCAATTAAGTTTGATTCTTTCTATATACTTACCAAGGGTACAAATGGTGTTCATGCTAAGTTTATTGGTACACCATGGATGGGCTCAAAGAAGAAAGCCATTTGGGTACCAAAGAGCTTGGTCACTAACCTTGGAGGACCCAAACAAGTTTGAGTACCTAAAAAGAATTGATCTTGTCTTATAGGTCAATTACAAAGCCGGAGGAAGGCATTGGGTGCTTGATAGTGGGTGTACTCAACATATGACCGGGGATTCTTATATGTTCAAATCAATTGATATAAGTCAAAATGGTGGTTTTGATGTTATCACTTTCGGCAATAACAAGAAAGACAAGGTCAAGGGGCTTGGTAAAATTGCTATCTCAAATGACATGAGCAGATCTAATGTATTACTAGTTGAGAGCTTGGATTTAAATCTTTTGTCGGTGGCACAACTTTGTGATCTTGGTTTCAAGTGCATATTTGGTAGTGATGATGTTGAAGTCATTAGTGTTGATGGATCAAATTTGATATTAAAAGGATTTAGACATGGTAGCTTATACTTGGTTGACTTCAATGATAATGAGACACAATTGACATCATGCTTGCTTAGTAAATCTAGTATGAGATGGTTATGGCATAGAAGGCTTGGTCATGTTGGAGTGAAACAATTGAACAAACTTTTAAAGCATGACTTAGTTAGAGACTTGAAAGATGTCACCTTTGAAAAGGATAAACTATGTAGTGCTTGTCAAGCCGGCAAACAAGTTGGAAATGCACATCCTAGCAAGAGTGAAATGAACACATTAAAGGCATTTGAGCTATTGCACATGGACTTGTTTGGGCCAACAACATACACTAGCATTGGTGGCAACAAGTATGGTTTTGTGATTGTGGATGATTACGCTAGATACACTTGGATGTTCTTTCTTTATGACAAGAGTGATGTTTATGATATATTCAAATCTTTTGTCAAGAGAGTGTAAAATGAGTTTGAGACAACTATCTAGAAGATTAGAAGTGACAATGGTAGTGAGTTTAAGAACATAAGAATGAAAGATTTGTGTGATAATATTGGTATTGGACATCAATTCTCACCAACATACACTCCTCAATCCAATGGTGTAGTTGAAAGGAAAAATAGAACCTCGATTGATATGGCTAGATCAGTGCTTAGTGAATACAATGTGAGTCATTCATTTTGGAGTGAAACCATCAACATGACTTGCTATTATAGCAACCGTCTCTATTGCCATGGGAAGCTTGGGAAGACATCATATGAGCTATTGAATGGAAGAAAGCCCAATATTACATACTTTAGATTATTTGGTTGCAAATGCTATATTCTCAAGAAAGGCACTAGATTGAGCAAGTTTGAAAAGAAATGTGATGAAGGATTCTTACTTGGTTATTGTACCACAAGCAAGGCATATAGAGTTTGGAATCTCACTAATGACACCTTGGAAGAAGTTCATGATGTTGAGTTTGATGAAACTCAAGGGTCTCAAAATGAAGCTCAAAACCTTGATGATGTGAGAGAAGATCAATTGGCAAATGCAATGAGAAACATGGACATTGGTGATGTTAGGCCAAGACAAGTTGATGATGATGATGATGATGATATTCATGTGATCAACCAAAGTGTGCAAATTGATACAAATCAAGCAAGCTCAAGTGGTACTCATAATGAAGCTCAAGTTCAAGGTCAAACAAGTAGAAGTAACCAACTCCCAATACTCCAACCTACTAGCATTACAAGAGATCATCCATTGGACCAAATCATTGGTGATATTCAAAGCGGTGTTCAAACTAGGTGAAGATTAGCATCCTTTTGTGAGCACTACTCATTTGTGTCACTTGAAGAACCGAAGATGCTTTGAAGGATTCCGATTGGGTAAATGCCACGCACGAAGAACTAAACAACTTTGCTAGAAATCAAGTTTGAGAACTTGTTGAAAGACCGAAGAACTACAATGTAATTGGCACCAAGTGGGTCTTTAGAAACAAACAAGATCAAGATGGCATAGTTGTGATAAACAAGGAAAGATTTGTTGCACAAGGTTACACACAAGTTGAAGGTCTTGACTTTGGTGAGACATATGCACCGGTTGCAAGATTGGAGGCAATTAGAATCTTATTAGTATATGCTTGTGCACATAACATTAAGCTCTATCAAATAGATGTCAAGAGTGCATTTCTAAATGGCTACATCAATGAGGAAGTTTATGTTAAGCAACCTCCCGGTTTTGAAGATGACAAGAAGCCTAACCATGTTTACAAGCTTAAGAAGGCATTGTATGGTTTGAAGCAAGCACCTAGAGCATGGTATGAGAGGTTGAGGGACTTTCTTCTCTTTAAAGGGTTCAAGATGGGAAAGGTTGACACCACTCTCTTCACCAAGAAAAATAGAAATGACTTGTTTGTGTTGCAAATCTATGTGGATGACATTATCTTTGGATCAACTAACTAAGCCTTTTGTGAAGAGTTTGGAAATATGATGGCATAAGAGTTTGAGATGTCTATGATTGGAGAGCTTAGTTACTTTCTTGGACTTCAAATCAAGCAAATGAAGAATGACACTTTTGTAAGTCAAGAGAAGTACATCAAAGACATGATTAAGAAGTTTGGATTGCAAGATGCTAAGCCAATGAGTACACCAATGAACACAAGTGATCAATTGGGTGTTGATACTAGTGGAAACCCACTTAGATGTGGCACTGTATGTGAAGGTAATGGAAAATGATCCCAAGTTCCTGTAAGATCAAGAGAAGCAAGCTCCTCAGAATAGACATAGCCAACTGCCACTCTGGAATTCTACAGGCTTACTGATAAGTGGATGCTCATCAACAAAAGCATTCACCTGGGGAAGCCATACTTGTCTTTAGAATGAATAGTACTACGTTCTTTAAGATTATATTGTGGACTAGCCTGTAACTCATCAGAAATAGTATGTGACTCTTCAATAGTATTATTATAAACATCAACAACATTAGAGAAACGTGGTATATGCTGATGGACACTACCAACTCGGAAATTTTCACAGTACCATTATGAAAGTGTGTCTTTGTCGTAACACACCGCATCAATTATTTTATTCGTTTTTCAGATTTCAAGAGAGGGAAGGTGGGTGAAATGTCTTTTCTACCCTTGCCTTCAACCTCCTGCGGTCCCTAGCTGGTTCCATTCAACGTCAGGTAGGCAGGTAGCGATCGACTTGGCAGTACCCCTTGGACTTGCCGCTTGCCACTGCCGACTCCATTGGTGACAACGACAAGACCGCCACTATTGTTCCCTCCTGGCCGGTGGAACCCGTCGCCTTGCTGGATCTGGTGGTGCTAGGGCACCGGAGGCGCGGGCGTGGCTGGCAGATGAGGCGATTGTGGGTGATTTGACTGGGGTGGCAGCTAACTTGGCCCTGTTCGTTTCGCTGAAATTTAGCTGCTGCTGCTGCTCATGCTGATTTGTTGTGAGAGGAAAACACTGTTCCTTCGCTGAAAAGTACTGTTGAAGTAGTGATGAAAAACAGGGCATCGGACCCAGCGCTGCCACAGCAGGCCTGTAGACCTGCTGCTGGGGGGTGGGGTGTGCGGCGATGGCGGCGGGAGGGAGTGCGGAGGCGTGTGCTGCTGCGGCTGCGCCAGGTGCGAAGGAGGGAGCTGTTGCTGCTGCAGGGGCGGAGCATGCTGGTGCTGGGTGGTGGTGGCAGGTGGGAGTTGCGGAGGAAGCCGTCATCAACGACGTCGGGTCCTCGGCAACCAGGGCCGGAGATGAGCACTCTGAACTGCCAGAGGTTGAAGACAATGATAGAAAAGACTTTTCCCCCACCTTCTCTCTTGAAATATGAGAAATGAATAAAACAATCGGTGCGATGTGCTACGACAAAAATGCTTCATAATGGTACGGCAAATTTTCGAGTTGGCAGTGTCCATCAGCATATACCACATTTCTTTGATGTCCCATAGCAAAAATTTTCTAGATTTTTTTAAACAAACTGTCAATTTTCTCAATTATCATTGGCAGCAATAGCCATTGAAACCAATTAACTTATAAACTATTCACTTCTACCATTATGAAAAAAACAAAGTAATCCCCTAATGTGAACTGCAATGAAAATCTAATTTGCTTGTGATAGATATATTCTGCAATTCCTGTCAATTCAGTTTGCACACTGTGAGCAATTACTATTTCATAATTTAGTTTGATCTTATTCACAAAAAGAAAATTTAGTTTGATCTTTATAGTACATTATTGAAATATACACATATTAACTGGTCTTCTAGATAGATCTGTAAGGTCGATTTCTTTTTATATCTATGTGATAGTTATCCTGATGCTTTCTTTCTAATTCACAAGAAAATGCTAAACATTAGACAGTAACACTGAGCCACATCCCAATTGTATCTTATTGAACAGGGCAAACCCAAAATGGCGAAGATTTCAGATATAGTAAGGGCAAAGCAATACGGCATGACTTATTTCCAATCCTGTGAACATATCTGTCTCGATATTTCCCCAGAACAGGGATCAGAATTGATTTTGTCACCGGATAATTGGTTGCCATTTGAATTGCGGCTCTTAAAGGTGACAGTCGGTCTTGAAAATGCCAGTGCTTTTCCACCGTTTCATCGAGGTATTTCTACACTTGACAAGCTGGAGATCAGGGGATGCCCAAAGCTTCAAGCACTGGTGGATTTGGAAAACCTGAAATTCCTCCACAGCTTGGTTATAGCAGACTGCCCATTACTTTATATACTACCTGAAATGAAGTTTCCACCACTGTTGAGATCGTTAATAGTTGAAGGGTGCCATAAGCTTCTATCTTTGCCCTTAAATATATCTGACCCTTCAATATTCACTGAACTTGAGGTATCTGATTGCCAAGGACTTATGTACATTGCATCTCTGGGGCCTTTGAGCAATCTCGAAAGTTTGGTACTACTTCATTGCCCTCTTCTCGAGCTCTGGGAACCGTTGCCAGCCATTCCTGAATCTGTTGTTGTTTTCCTCTGTCCCAAATTGAAGAAATGGTGTGAAATCCAAAGTATCGAATATCTGGTCAGTATTGTCTGGCATTTGTGCAATTACTCACCAGTTGCTTCTTCTTTTTCTCCTTTTGACATATAATTTGGCGTGTTTTCATGTTGCATTCAGGAAAATCTGTCTGATATCTCGCAAGAAGTGAATATTTGACTAAATGGCATACACTCATACATCGTCATATCGCCTCCGCTCCCTGGTCTGTTCACTACGCATGGCATCATCTCACCTGCAACTGCAATGGTGAGTTGGATCTGGACTGGGCGTGCTTCCATCTCTTCTCGCCGATCACTGGCCTCTTCTCGCCAATCACCGTCTATCATTTTGTCCGGACACTCTCGGGTTCGTGGTCTGCTGATACACTGGAGAGTGGTTGCATGCGCTTGTCCAGATCGACCAGACAGATGCGATGCGATCGATCAGCGGTGGGCCAACCGCCGGGTGGAGGTACCTGACGATCTCCGGCCTCCAGTTCATGTCTGATGTCTGTCCTTTTATTTCACGTGATAAAAAAATGCAAACCCGTATGTATGTATTGATTCTACTAGGCCCTGTATTTTCGGGGAAAACAAGTGATCTTACATTTTGTTTGTGCACGTGAAATTATGGTTTTCAATTCATTTGGTTGAGACTTGAGCCGATAAACATTCATGTCCCTGCCACCCGACCAAATATTTGAGCCTAAACCTTTTTGAAAGGAGAGACAAAATTAAGGTGTTTACCTTAGGATAATTCTCGTCCAGGGCCCATTTTCTGTTTCCTGTCAATGGATGTGTCCCATACATTCTGATTCAAATGTCATGGTAGGTGCTTGAATTGATTCATGAAAGCACACGACGATGGGTTCTACAAGCACAACGAAAGCACAAGAAATCTTTTTCTTAAGCTCGTCGTCACAGTTTCTTTCCAAGTACTCTGAAATAATACTACTCCATCCATTCAAATTCCAAACTATATATAGTTCACTTTGGTTACATCCTAAGTCAAATGTTTTCAACTTTGTATCAAGTTTACAGAAAATGTCAACATCTACAACAATAAATTAGTTTCATTAAATTAAATTATTCATAAGAAATATGTTTTGAAAGAAAATTTATTTGAACATGTAAATTTTATTATATTTTTCTAAAACTTGGTCAAATTATAGTTAGAAAAATTAATGTAGGACAAAACCAAAGTGAACTATAATTTGGAACATATATTGAGAAAACTTATAAATTACTGATCTATATATTTTTGATCCGTATTTATATTTTTTCATTTGCATTGCACCTCTATATATCTTTAACATGCATTTAGTTGAATTCTTAGCTTAAACTATAGTGTCATAAATCCAAATTTTGATTTTCAAATATTAGTCTTATCGGTTGCTACAAATGTTTTATCCTCAAGTTAAGTTGAAACTCTAATACTTGATTGTATATTTTATTAACGATTATTTTGTAATTTTAAAAATAAGGACTTTAGAATGTAGACCGCACACTTAAGTATTATTTGTAACATCCAGTGTTTCTGTGTAATAAAAATCCCGACTTTCAAAAAATTTTCCGGTGAATGTGTGTTACATGTAATGCGTAGTCAACTTAAGTCAACCTTTTTCCCAACTAACCCTAATCTCTCCTGCTTTCTTCAAACTAAATTTACATAATCTTTGTAGTATAGGTTGCATGTGTGAGTTGGTTCTTGTCTTGTTGTGCTTGGAGGTAATCTTTTTCACTAAATCCCTCGAGCAAATTAGGAAAAGCCTCTCACCCTTGTTTCCCTAACCCAGACCCAATCTGGCCCAGCCTTCTCCTCTAGCCCAACTCGTTGGTCAGGCTTGCCAACTCTCCCTTCCCTTTTCCCCAGCCCGCTCCATCCCGCTCGGCCCGCAAGCCAGCCACCGCGGCCCACCTCCTCTTTTCCCCCCTCAGGCCAGCCGTCTACTCCCAGCCCGGCCCAACCTGACCGCGCCACCTGCAGCAGCCCACCCCCATCGCTACCCCATCTCTGCTCGCACGCACGTGGCACCTGCTGGAGTCGAAGCCGTCACCAGGAGGACCCATAGAGCAAAGATCGGTGGCCATCGAAATGATTTCCTCCGTCTCCTTTTCTCGTCGTCCCGCCATCATCTTCTTTCTCCGTACCGCCGAGGCACTCCTATATTTTCCGTCGGGAGCCACGACGTCCGACCTTGGATGCCCTTGTGAGACCGCAGTCGCAGGCCCCGCCGAGCCGCGCCCAACGCCGCAATTTGCGGGCGCCTGAACCCTACCTGCCCACGCGCATGGAGTCCCAACACTCCCTTCTTGAAGCTTCCCAGTTCGCTCAACTACCCACACCATGGATGAACGCCACGTGCACCGACCATCCCATCAAGCGGACCGGACACCGGCGCACCACCCTCGCAAACCCTAGCCTGCGGGCTATAAGAGCCCTTGGCTGCCCTCACCTCACCAATTCCCCCTGTCTGCTGCCACAGCTCCTTCTTCCTCCTCTCCGCCTCACCCCTTCCACTCCGCGCAAGACATGACGCTGTGGAGGTCATCTCACCGTCACGCTCACGCCGCGGAAGCCCCTCAGTGAGCCCTTCATCCCGCTACCTTGCCCGGCGTTGCTCGCGTCCGTGCGTCACGGCCTCAGTTCACCTCGACGCTGTCCTCAATGTCGCTCCGTGCTTGCCGCGGCACGGAGCAGTGGACGCCATGTCGAGCCGCCTCCGCCATGAACTCCGATGAGCCCTTCCACCGCCCAAAGCCTCCACCTTTCTCCTTCTTGTTGCTCCGCGTCACCACCACCACCCCCGCACACCGCAGAAGCCGTGTCGGAGTCTCGGGAACACCGTTCACCTCTTTCCGCCAAGCTTCGGGCAAAGATGTCGCCGGCATAAGCACCTCCGGTGAACTCCTCGTCGTTGCCTTGCTGCGCCACTGCATTGAGCCACCGTCGTCGCCCTTCGTTTCCCTCCGTACCCCCTTCTCCCTCTGCCATGTGGGCCTAGCCCCAAACGGAATCCAATGTCGGTTAAAGGAAGAGGCGAGGAAGGTGTTGGCATTTCTTAGAGCAATCACCAAGTGAAGAGGTTTTAAGTCCATCACCGGTAACGGCGTCAGAAATGCCTGTTGGTATTTCTTAACACCATTACTAAAATTGAGTTAATCTTAGCAACGCTGCCAAGAAACACCAACTACGATAGTCCTTAAAGATTACATACAATATTCGCAAGCGTACGGATCTATCATTGTAGCATTTCACCCAGAAGTATTCGGGGTATCGTTATTTATATTTTTCAAAGGAGAGCAAGGTATCCATATTCTAGCATAGACATAAACATGATTACATACTTGCATAGTGGACCATAGTTTATAACAGGGGTAAAAATGGTATTTCATGGATAGTGGACACACATCTGGGCTAACCTCAAGGATAAAAGAAAAACAAAGAATAAAAGAATATTTCTAAGTGGAGCAGGCATGTTCTAATATAGCCATGCAAAGAATAGTTGATAATCATACAACAAAAATGGTTAGAGCTAGAACTGAGTGTAAGATAGGTTGGGAGGTCACCGAGTACTGGTCTGCCAGCAACCTCATATGACAATTTAGACTCCTACACCCTACCCGAACATGGGGGATTACAAGGGACGGATAGGGCTGTTACCACCTGCCACTTACCCCTCAACCGTGGAGTAGGAAATGCATTCATCTGTTTCTTTATACCCAAGCACCATGCTTACATACACAGAAACTATCCAAATCCCTCTGGGTCCTCGACCCTACGGATCGATAGGTAAATGACTTGGGCACACCCGAAGGCACGATGAACCACCACCTTAACTTAGCTTTAATTCTACTCATATAAGTTATATGAATGATTAAGCATAAAGTTCTGCATGTTAAGATCGTAACACACAAACTATATACTAGTTCATATATCGTGGTCATAACACGAGAACTATAGTCTAGTTCATATGTATTGCTATATAAATCATATGAGAGCATGAACATGGAATAACTCTTCATAGTATTGTTCATACCAAAGTTGCTCTTTCTTCCAAGGAGACAAGCTCTCCAAGTAGCTCTTGCCTTGCTCTCAAATACTACTAAAGCTAAGAATTAAAAGAGTACAAGTAGACAGGTGAGGTGTAGCTCCAAAATGTTTGTGTGTTGAAGAATGAGCTCTAGTCCTCTTTATATAGTGGAGTGAGGACAGTTCGGCGTGGGAAAAATAGGAAACACCCATGAACTGCCTATGCATGATGGCATGCAACCGCTAGAGCGAAGTGGGGCTGAGGCGAGCTGGGGGCGGTGTTCTGCCCAGGTAAGTTGCGTAGGTGGGCTTCTCTATTCATTCCTCTTTGCGCATTTCTACATTACACCTTCTGCTTTGCGCCTTTTGCTTAGTTTGGTTTATTTTCCACTTGATTTCGAATGTATGACCTGCAAGACATGTTTTCTCGAATACAAGTGAAACTAGGTCAATAGTAAAGGCATGTGTCAAAAGTATGTTTATTTCTCCTATTTTGGACTATAATTGGTGGTTAGAATTGATCGTTAGTGACCGCCAACAAATCCCCCAATCTTAATCTTTGCTCGTCCCGACCAAATAGCTAAGTACTTGGTTGTTGATCAAGAGTTGCTACTATGCCGATACAATTCACAAGTGCCGTGTCTATAACAAAGTATTCTTCCGTAATTCAAATAAGTTGGCATTTTATCCACCCTTTACCTTGATCCCTATGGGGCATATAGTTTTTTCAAGTTCTTGGGCTGTTGCAAGATAGAACGGTTATAACAGAATCACCAATCATTCATTCCTCGTTTTAACCATCTATCCGGAGGATTTATGAATTTTGTAAAATAAATGTAAGCTCCTCAAATGATTCTCTTGATCGCTACCTCACCAAGGCATTTGGTATTTGCCTTCTTTTCATATGCTAACATTAAGGCTTTGAGTGGAGTTTTGGGTAGGCATGAAAGTGGGGCATACTTGCATCACATATTTTGCTAAGTAAAAAACCGGACCTCAAGGAGATGCAAGTCATACACTTTGATCAAGACGTGCAAGTGTGTGGAATTTTTTATAACTTTTTAATTCTAATATTTTTTGTACTCCTTTGAATCATGAATCTCTCTCTTTTTGGATGAGTGCCTCTTATTTGAAAGTATGGGCTATCTTTATTTCTTTTTTTCTCTTTTTCTTTTCTTTTCTTCATGCTCTTTGGCATGCGTTTTTTTCTCTCATGCCTTTTGGCATGAATGTATGACCTGCAAAACATGTTTTCTCGAATACAAGTTGAACTAGGTCAATAATAAAGGCATATGTGTCAAAAGTATGTTTGTTTCTTCTGTTTTCGACTATAATTGGCGGTTAGAATTGATCATTAGTAACCGCCAACAGAAGGCCCATGTGTCAGCGACTGTCTCGTGTTGACACGCTGACCCCACTTGTCATACACACTTCTCACACCACCGTGTACAACAGGAGGAAAATGTTGGGTACACCCAGGCAGTGTACACAGAAGGCTACAAAACTCATTTCCATGCATAAAAAAATTTCCAGAAAAATTCTAAATAAACTAGGTACACCTCAGATCCTACCCAAGCATTTCCATCTCATTTCCATTACCCTAATTTCCAGAATTAATCCCCAACTTATATTCCACATATTCTTTTTCCTATTAAATTTTGATAAATCATATCTTCTCCATCCTAACTCCAAATCATTTGATTCTTCCACCAAAAATCTTTTTAATTCAAGCTCTATTTATGCATACCCTTTGCTCTATTATTTGGTGCCCATTTAAATTCTAGTTTGATTGCTTTTCTTTTCCTATATTTCATTAAATCTTAACTATAGTAGTAAACCGTCACTGTAGTAGTAGTTAACCCCGTGTATTCGCGTATGTGTATACACCATGACACATACTTGAACATATCTGGAAAGACTAAACTTATTAATTTTTTGAACAAATTTAGAAAAATGCGAGCACCTGTGTCAAGTTAAAAGCATAAATGAACTTTCTGTTTTGCATTGGTCTGGCTTCACTGAACTTTTTGATCTTTTCTAGAAATGGGGGAATCTTTATGAAACGAGAACTAATTCCTAGGATGAATTTGGGAGAATCTCTACCAAAACATATTTCTATATATTTTTCTTGCAAAGCTAAAAATCTTGTTTTTCATGGAGAACCAGTTTTCAAATAAAAATGTTGAAGGAGATGAAGTCATGGCAAGCGAAGACTGTTAACACTATTTTTTTTAATAAAATGCTTATTAAGGGCAACTCAAAGAGCCTTTTTTTTATATCTTTCCTTATTGGTAGGAATAGAAATTTTGCTATATAAAAAACACTCCAACAGCTTCGTCAATTAGATCTTCAAATATTATTATCATTTATTAATTTTTGGTTTATTATAGATAAAAGATGGAGAGCGGGGTTGGCTCTCTGAAGTGTGCACAAGACACAGAGAAGTTACTGGATGTTGGAAAAAATATAGAGAGCGATTTTTATTCAAAATGACTCCCTAGATGATGATGTGTAGAGTGAGGTTAAAAAAGACTTTTAAAGTTGCTCTAAGAAGCTATACATGTTGGCACTCTAAAAAGCAAGTACACGGTTTATGAGTGTGTGATTGGTTGGGTAGCTTAGCCTTCCTAGTACACCTAAGCCTGTTTGGTTGCTCACAGGTGAAACAAAAACTTGCAGTGGCAAAGATGTACTACTAGACTAGCCACTAGACGCCTTGGTTCCTTTCCTTACTCAAAGCTTGCCTACCATTGCCGAGCAAGGATCTGATGATGCTAAACCCAACAGGCTGGCTGCTAAGACCTCGTTTAGATGCACCCAAAAGTTAGAATTTTTTCACTCTCTCTCCATCACATCAATTTTTAGCCGTTTGCATAGAGTATTAAATGTAGGTAAAAAAAACTAATTACACAGTTTAGTTGGAAATCACGAGATGAATCTTTTGAGCCTAGTTGGTCCACGATTGGAGAATATTTGTTAAATAAGACGAAATTGGTACTATTTATCGGGTTGAATTTTTTTCAATCTAAACGTGGCCTAAGGTAAAGTAATCGTATATACGTGAAAACTATATATATATATACGGGTTATTTGGTTGGAAAGCTGAAAAGTTGCCTGACCTGGTAACCACTCCTAGGCACTGGATTTTATCAGACTAGACTAGGGCCTCGTTTAGTTCCCTAAATTCTTCCCCAAATTTCACTATGTAAAAAGAAGATTCCCCGTCACATCAAAATGTCGGCAAATGCATGGAGTACTAAATGTTGATGAAATCAAAAACTAATTACACAGTTTTGTTGTACTTCGCGAGACGAATATTTTAAGCCTAGTTAGTCAAAATTTGGATAATTTTTACCAAATACAAACGAAATGCTACAGGAATTCTGATACAGTGTTTTTCTCCCCTATTCTTCCAACTAAACGAGGCCTAGGGTGAAGATGTTTGCCTAACTGTTTTCCTGCCTGGGAGGCTGCAACCAAACAGCTCCTGCGTCCCCCGAAACCCACCAGGGCACCACAGACGCACCACCAGGGTCCAGGGCAGGGCACCACAAACACACGATCAAGCTACAGCTTGTATGTAGTCGAATGTCGAGGCAATCGATCAAAAATAAGTGAAGAAGTTAAACGCCTAGCGTGCTGGCTGCTGCATGCTTGCTTGCCGATGGGTCGTCGTGTACTTAGCATTAGCAAAGAAAGAAAGAAAGAAAACCGGGTAAGGGTATCCATGGAGCAATAGAAGCCCGCAAGGTCGGCCGGACGGCGACCAAATTGTCGCGCGCGGCCCGGGCCTGGGCCCGTACTTCACGTACCTCCCCGGCGCGTGGCCGTTGTTGGGGCAGGGGCAGTATCGTCCGCGCCGCCCCGTCCAGTACGTACGTCTACGTCGCCGCTAGTCGCGGTGTACCCACGATACGCACTGGCGTCGTGTCGTGTCGTGTCATGTCGCGTACTACCTTCCCAAACTCTCCCATCCCACACCTGTTGGCTGCTGGAACTGGAAGGCTGCGCGATTAATAGATGACTAGAAAATCAGCCGCGCCTACCTTGAGGTTGCCATTTTATAATATTATATATTGTATATTATAGTAAAACATATATCTCATATATTACAGTTGAATATAATGCACAATATAAGAATTTTTTGTATTATTTTTATTGCAAAATTGTTTTTCCTTTTTTATATTTTATTGTGTTAGCAGAAGAGGATTGTTGGCATTAGTACATAAATCAGTTGAATGTGTGTAACATCAGAACCTGCAGCAGTTTTATTGATATTTTTTAAAAAAATAGAGGAGGATTGTAATCATATTAATGTAGGTCCGCGTCATACTATGTTATAATTGAAGAGGAGATGACTACTCATACATTTAAAATTTTCTCATAACTGGGTATAGATGTTGAAGTTCTCTGAAAAATAGAGAAATTCTTGGTATGAGCATATTAGGTCGCAAATAGAATTGTTCAAAAGGACATGTAGGGTTTTATTTTAGAAGATTTTTAGTGGAAGAATTACGGGATTCAGAGTTACGATGGATGGGATATAAACTTCCTAAGTTTATAGGCGAAACGCGAATGAGAGGAATTTGTAAATTATTTTTGTTTTTTTATGATGAAGAAGGAGTGTAAAATATTTGGGTAGGCTCTAGAGTGGTTCTAGTTTATTTAGTGGAAAGGAAAAGGGCTTACTTTAATCTTCTGGATATATTTATCGTGTACACGTAGCAATTCTCTTCTCGGCTGCTAGATGTACAGTTCCGCTGTCAGATGAACAGTGCTTGTGAAAGCAATTTTTGTAGCGATCTAAGCCGTTCGATCGCGATCCAACGGCCGAGGATTTATACTCACGTGGCACGCTCTGCTGCCGGAGCTTGTCCGCGGGTTTCATCTTGTAAAGATGGTGTGGGTTGGATCTGGACTGGACTGGACGTGCGGCGATCCTCGATCCTCGTCCGTCCGTTCGGTCCATCACCGGCTGGCATTTTGTCCCGACGCAGATCACCGGTTATTTCGATCCGAGCCCCTGCCCCGGATCGATCATTGCATTGTGATTGTGTAGCTGATCCATCGGATGCGACACGTGTAGTATGCTGCCGATGACACACCACACCGGCGGCCGGCTCGGCAGAGGGAGCTCCGGCCACGCAGAGGCGCCAGCCTGCCTGCTGATCAAGTGATCGATCACGCAGGATGCGACGCGACCCGGGCGGTGGGCCAAACCACGCATGATGCTACGGCCTAAGGGCTACGGTTAGTTGGTCGCTCAAATCGGCACGCTCCGATGTTAGGGCTTGTTTAGTTCGGTCGATTTGGGGCCGGCCGAATTACTGTAGCGTACTATAGTATTTTTCGTTTGTATTTGGTAAAAATTGTTTAAATATTGATTAATTAGGTTTAAAATGTTCGTCTCACAAAGTACAATAAAACTGTGCAATTAGTTTTTGATTTTATTTATATTTAGTACTCCATGCATGTGCCGATATTTTGATGTGATGAAAATTTTCTTTTTGCATAGTAAAATTTGAGGGACAAATTTTGAATCTGAACATGGCCTTAGTACTCCGGCCTGTGGTTACGTACTCCTGCACGCCACAATTCATAAATCTTTTTTTAATCTTTTTGTGCACGTGGAATTACGGACCTCGGATTGGTTGACCATGTATACTTGACCTGCCATATGTAAGCGTTATTGGATGCAAAACTTTTAATGGGAATATGCATTTGGAAAGGGCGTGGCTAACGGCCGGACATTGGCCCTATGTCCGGACGCCCACACCGCTTTGCCTACCTCAGCGTACTGCACCCGCGTTGCTGCGCCTGCCCTCCCACGCCACGCCTGCTGTGCCTGCCAGCCCACGTCTGCTGCTGCTTCACATGTTGCATGCTGTCACACGCCCAGGTATGCACGTGGGGACTGCCTCCGCTTGCCTTCGCTTCCGATCAAGTTAACAATTACAACATACGTCTAAAGACAATGAAACATTTGAAACACTTGTAAAACACCTGAAACCATTGTAAACATGCGCAACATCTAGATAAAACACTTACAACATATGTGCGAAAAAATATGCAACATTTAGATAAACACACTTGCAACATACGTCAGAAAAATATAACATTGAAAATAGAAGCTTGCAACATAGGTGTACATCCATTGCAACATATGCAACATCCTAATCCACTTTTGCAATATCCATCTGAAACACTTGTAACATACCTCTGAAACACTTGAAATTGACACTTGCAACATGCGTTTTTCACCCTTCCATGCGACGCAGAGCAGAGCGGGGAACGACCGGTTCCAGCCATCGGTGGTCAAGGATGGTGGTGCCAAGGATGAAAACGGACGGGATGAATCCCGTTTCGTCCGCAACCATATACCGTTTTTCCCGTCCGTTTTTGTTTTTTCTAGGATAAACGGAAACGGGACCGAAAACGGGACGGAGTGAACCGGGAGCGGTATCGAAAACGGTAGAGCATTTGTCCATCCGTATTTGCGGTATCCCGTTTTTAACCGGATATCCCGTTTTTCGTTCCATTTTTCTTCAATACTGGATGGGCCTGTTGGGCCTTTTTTTTAAGGAGATGTTGGGCCTGTTGGGTCATGAAAGCACATGCCTGAGTTGCTTTTATTTTTCTTTTCATCTGTGTGGACATGTCACATATATATTAAAGTCATCATCTTTTTGTTTTGGTAGAGTGCACAACAGTGTGCCAGTGTCCGCCCTTTCATTATTTGATAATTCATTCATCTACGAGCGTATTTATGTATGGGCACTGGGCAGTATATATTTTATATGCAGCATACATGTTCCGGCTTAAGTTTCCGTTTACCGTTCGTTTCCGTCTATTTTCCGACCGTATTTATCCGTTTTCGTATTACCATTTATCCCACTACCGTTTTCGTCCGACTCCCGCTCCCGTTTCCGTTTAAAAGTATGGAAATGAAAACGGCAGAGTGATTTTCTGTTCGTTTCCGTCCGCTTTATCACTGGGTGGTGCGGCCTGGCGGCAGGTAACTACTCGACTCGAGGGAGGATGGAGGGGAGTGCGGGGGAGACGGAGCGGCCAGACGGGATCGTCGTGGGGGGCCTCTACCTCTGTTCCTGTGTCCCGCGCCGAGTAAAACTGAAACGGAGGTGCGACCGCGTGAAACTGAAACGGCGCGGCACTGGCAACGACCCGTTCCACGCGCGGATCGGACGGTTCTGCCCCTCGCCAGTCGCCACCACCACCGTATAGCGCCACTGGCCTCGTTACGTTATATTACACGTAGTCATAGGCATGGACCGTATAGCAGACAGAGGTACATATACAATACAGTCGACGACCGTATAGTATGGTAGTGGTAGGGGACGACGGGACACAGCAATT
This sequence comes from Saccharum spontaneum, assembly GCA_022457205.1. Classification (NCBI taxonomy): domain Eukaryota; kingdom Viridiplantae; phylum Streptophyta; class Magnoliopsida; order Poales; family Poaceae; genus Saccharum; species Saccharum spontaneum. The sequence goes on along the minus strand of CM039598.1, from coordinate 50,743,926 downwards.
TCGTCCCGTATACGGACAGTGGCGGTGGCACCACCGGAGATTTCACGGCAACCGACGACGGTCGTAGCCATGGCACCGTACGTACGTGCAGCTGACGATCGGTGGCCATGGTACCGTAGAAATTTGTATGTAGAGAAGAAACAGAGGGTCAGAGAGCTACGGTCCCTTGTACGGCAATATATGCTTAGCCTTTTTTATTGTGATGATGACAGAAGGTAGTCTTTCATTAGGTAGTACGGCTAGCGTTACAATCTTTGATTGATCCTTGCGGGTGGATCATCTATCTATATAGTACAATTGTTTGGGGTTAACAAGGGGCTCTGATTGTTTCAAACATATGAAGACGTTTCTTTATTTATCTCTATGAACACACGTGTATATATCCTACTCTATGGGCCCCCTAATAAAAGATTAAGCCCTCAAATCGTGAGAGAAGTCTGATAGATACATATAAATGTCCTGCCTAAGCAAAGTAGATAAGTATGAGAGAAGAAGTATTTGATTCTCTAATTAACATGATCTCTTTCATAAGTCCAGTTATGCTAGAGGCTACATTTGCCTTTCTAGTGGATAAGGATGGGTTATGCATGACGACACTCTTAGACAAGGCGTGCTGCGGAAGAGTTCGATTGCTAATTAATTAATTAATTGCTTTGCTTTCAACGAGTGGCTGACTTACATGCGTCTTGATATCGACAACTGAAGGAATGGTGATGTCAAATTTTCTAATAAATCTAGAAAAATGCCCTATGAACATATCCGAAAAGACTAGACATGTTATGTTTTGGAATAAGTTTAAGAAAAATACGGAGCACCTATGTCCAGTTGAGAGCATGAACTCGCCGTTTTGCATTGGTCTGGCTTCACTAAACTTTTTTATGATCTTTCTAGAAATGGGGGACTCTTTAGGAAATGAGAACGGATTCCTTGGATGAATGGGAGAATCGCTATCAAAACATATTTCTATATATTTTTCTTCTAGAAAATCTCGTTTTTCATGGAGAACCAGTTTTCAAGAAAAAATCTTGAAGGAGAAGAAGTCATGCCAAGCGAAGCCTGTTACGACTATTTTTTTTAAATAAAATGCTTATTAAGAGCAACTCCTAGATCCTCTTTATATCTTTCCTCATTGATACGAATAGAAATTTTGGTATAAAAAAGATTTCCAACTGTTCGTTAATTAAATATCCAAATATTGCCATTCTTTATTCCTGATTTAGTGATAGATAAAGATGGAGAGCGGGATTGGTTTTCTAAAGTGTGCATAAGATATAAAGAAGTTACTGGATGATGAAAAAAATATAGAGATCGATTTTTATTCAAATGATTCCGTAATGATGATTTGTAGAGCAAGTTTTAAAAAGACTCCCTTGAAGTTGCTCTAAGAAGCTATATATACGTATGCTGGCACTCTACAAAGCGACCACGGTTTAGGAGCGCGTGATTGGTCGGGTGTCTTAGTCGTCCTAGTAACATCCTAAGCATGTTTGGTTTGCTCGCTGGCGAAACAAAAACGTTGTGGTACTAGACTATATAAAGGCGCGTTTGGTTCCTTATTACTCAAACCCTGCCTACCATTATTGTCGAGCAAAGGGACTTGATGACGCTGATGAGCCCACCAGGCTGGTGCCTAGGGTAAAGTGGTCCTACGTGGAAGCATATATACATACATGTCCCCGAAACCCACCAGCAGGGGCGGGCCTAGGACTAGGCCCAGCAGGGCCCTGGCCCTAGTTGCAGCCTAGAAATTTTAGGAGCAACTCTTCAGATTTTGGCCCAACAGCCCAACAAGGAGTCAGCGAGCTGGGGAATAGGGCAGCCGTGCAGCGCGTTCGTCCGACTCCGCCGCCTTGCTCGCTCTCGCTCGCGTCTCGTCCTCGTCCACTGCCTTGCTCGCTCTCGTTTGCGTCTCGTCCTCGTCCTCATCCGCTGCCTTGCTCGCTCTCGCTCGCGTCTCGTCCTCGTCCACTGCCTTGCTCGCTCTCGTTTGCGTCTCGTCCTCGTCCTCATCCGCTGCCTCGCTCACGTCTCCCTGCCTTCCCTCCGGCGGTCCGGCCTCCGCTCTGTGCTCCGCCCCTCGCCGGCTCCATGGCTCGCCCTCTCTGTTCCGCCCTCGGCGGCTCACAGGTCCGGCCTATGCGGCTGCCGGTTGCGGCGCTGCACCCTCGGCGGCTCGCACCCTGTTCGTTTCGCTGGTTTATTGTGGCTGAAAATACTGTTCGCTGGTTTGTTGTGAGAGAAAAACACTGCTGGATGGCTGCTGATTCTGTTGAAACGTCCAAACGAACAGGGTGTCGGCCAGTCGCCGGCTTCCCGCCCGCCGTAGCCCCCAGCGGACCGAGCAGCTGCAGCCCTGGTTTGCATTTCGCTTTTCTTTTTCAATTTCACTTTTCAGTCCTTTGCACTTCGTAGAGCTTTGATTCCGTTCTAAAATTATAGTGTATAAGATGAAGAGGACCAATTAAAATTTGGATCTTAATTTTTAGCCACTAAAATTTGACCCTAGTCATAGTCAAATCCTGGATCCGCCACTGCCCACTAGCGCAGAGGCCGGGCACCACACACGCACCCGCCGGGGTCCAGGCCGGGCACCACGCACGCACGCACGATCAAGCTACAGCTTGTATGTAGTCGAATGTCGAGGCAATCAAAACAAGAAAAAAAAATGAGGAAGTTAAACGCCTAGCGTGGTTGCCCTTGCCCGCCGTCCCGCCGCGTGGCCGTTGTTCGGGCAGGGGCAGTGTGGTCCCGTCGTCCGCGCCGCCAGCCGCCAGTGTGTAGTGTACCCACGACCACGAGACGCACCGCGCGCGTCGCCTCGCGTCGTGTGTCGCGTACCTTCCCAAACTCCCATCACACACCTGCCGGTGCTGGGTGCTGGAACTGGAAGGCTGCGACTGCGAGATGATGGTGGGTTGGATCTGAACTGGACGTGCATGCAGCGACCCTCGGTCACCGGCTGGCATTTTGTCCCGATGCTCTCCACGCCGGTTGGCTCGATTCCGTGTCCGTGCTCCTGCCCGGCTGCCCCCGATCGATCGACCGACCGTATGATTGCATTGCATTCGGGTAGCTGATCCATCGGATGCGTGTAGTGTAATAGCGTGTACATTTTGCCGTGTTGGTCTGCCGATGACACTACACCACCACACCGGCGCGGCAAGGGATCGATCGATTGGGTGTCCGGATCCGAATCCGATGGGAGGGAGCTCCGGCCACGCAGAGGCAGCCAGCCAGCCTGCCTGCCTGCTGATCAAGCGATCGATCAGGAAGATGCGACGCGACCGGAGGTGGCCGGTGGGCCCCCTGCTCGTGCAAGTCTGTCCTTTTCTGATGATGATCCAACGGCCTACGGGCGGCTAACGGTTGGTTGGTCGATCAAATCGGCACACTCCCATGTTAGTACTCCGTCCTGTGGCTACATACTCCTGCTCGCCACAATTCATAAATCCTTATTTTTTTTATCTTTCGTGCACGTGGAATTACTACGGTCCTCGGATAGTTTGAATCGCATATACTTGACCTGCCATATGTCCAGGGTAAGCATTGTTGCATGCAAAAATTTCAATACGGATCCGAATTTGGATTAAGAAAGAAAGAAACTAACAAAAGTGCGGACCAAATTCAGCTTGAAATTAGTCTTTGTACCAACGTTGGACATGAGTCGTTGTTCTAACTCGTATGAGCACGGACGGTGAGCCCCTGAAGCACGTCCGCTTGGAGACCTCATTTGTCACCCGATCTGGATCGCTGACTAATACTGGATCCCTATTCATTTCACTGAAAAGCCATGGCTGAAAGTAATGTTCACTAATTTGTTGTGAGAGAAAAGCATTGTTCGTTCGCTGAAAAAGTACGACTCATAAGACAAGCAAACATGGCCATAATTAGGGGGTGTTTAGTTCAAGTGACTAAAGTTTAGGAGGTGCGACTAAAGGGTGTCGCAGGGGGTATTCGGATACTAATAAAAAAACAAATTACATTATCTGTCAGTACTCCGCAAGACGAATTTATTAAGCCTAATTAATCTGTCATTAGTACATGTTTACCGTAGCATTTTATTGTTAAATCATAGACTAATTAGGTTTAAAAGATTCGTCTCGCAAAATAGTCTCAATTTGTGTATTTAATTTCGTAAATAATCTATATTTAATACTTCATACATGTGTCCAAACATTTGATGGAACAGCTACTAAAGTTTAGGAGGGGGAACTAAACAACCCCTTAGCAAGTAAAAGGAGACGGAATGGAAAAGATTAAAACCACAAATCCTGGTAGAGTCTGCTGGCCTCGACTGTGACCATGGAGATCTCCTTTATGCATGCGCACGCTTTAATTTGCATCTTTGGACAACAACGACGTTCACTAGATAGATAGAGCCGCGGAATTCAAAAGGAGGGCCGCCATTAACTTGCCGGCCTGTCAAGGCTCCCCCCGTCCATCCTAATCCATTTGATTGGAGCTTCTCACACAAGCTCATTTAGCAATAATTATGTGGTAGGACAATAAAAACGGAGTTGAATTGGTTTTTAATTAAGAAAACTGTTGCGCTCGTTGAAGTTGCACATGCCGGGGCCAGGCCAGGCAGGCAGGCAGGCAGTAGTGGCTCGATGGGTGAAGCTAGCTAGCAAGATGGATGGGAGGAGATGAGAACGCGATCGACGTCAAGTGTCACCTAATCAGCACGTACTACTTCTTTGTTGTTGTTGTTGTATTATTAGATTATTATTATACTGGATTAAACAAACGTGTATAATGATATGGTGGGGTACGGTGTGATCCGCGCGTATTATTGTTTCTTTGCTAGTAGCTAGTACTGCCAAACAATCCATCACAGCTTGAAATTTTTTTCCCACATATTTTTAGTCGTCGTTTTCATGCATGGGATTTGGTTCGGCCTGTTGGTATGTATTTGTTTGTGGCCGTCGGTAATGGAGTATAATCCACCAATATGCCATATATAATCACGTCGCATCCTCTCCCTCCGATCCGGTCACTTCTAACGACGTGCCGGACAAGCAAACTAAACTGTATAATAATAATAATAATAATAATAATACAAAAACAGGGGGAAAAAAACTAATATGTCTGAAAATGGCACACGAATCGTTTCGTTGGTTGTGTGTAATCGGTTCGAAGGCCAGCTAGCTAGGACGAGAGACATACATGAACAACACACCAACCTATCTAGTTTGCAGCAGCTAGCATGTGCTCCTGCCGCTTCGTTACGCAAGCAACTTAGCTGGTGATCGACCTGGCATGCCACCTCGCTGCCGCACGAGGCACTGGCTTTGTCCGTGTCCTAGCTTTAGCAAATCAGGATTCATTTGGAATTTCTGGAAACCAGTTTGTGGTTGGTTAGTCTGTTACTTCATATTTAAATGTTTCTTTGTTTGGCTTTGGAGCATGGTTTAAAATAGCGGGTTATTGAAAATAGTGGTAACTTTTTTTTTTCAACAGCTATGAAACTATAGCGGCGTTACGACAGATAGCGTTTTTATATAAAAAACATGAACAACACCAATAATTGATGCAAAAAAAACATGACAAATGAAAATCGATGAATACGAATATGTTTCTAAGATTCCACAAGTCTCAGTAACATTAAAAATATGACGTTACAACATGGTTTATGAAACTCTAGTGTTTAATTGTCCAAAATACCAAATTAGCAGCAAATGATAAGTAGGAAATAATTAATTAAATTAGTAAGAAATGATAAGTAGGCAAAATATGAAATAGCGCCGCTATTTTGACGCTAAAGCTATGCAACTTAGCGCCACTACAGCATGTAATAGCGGTTAAAGTTGGCATAGCGGCACAAAGAGCAATAGCTTAGCGTCGAGTCTCTCCGGCCACTATAGCCCGCTATTTTTTTCCATGCTTTGGAGGAGGCAACACACCGCCAGCGATGGATAGCACTTTCTCTCATCTAAATCTTTGTTCAATAGTTAACATGTACACTCATTGTTGGTTTGTCGCTATGATTGAGAGAAAAAACAGTAAAATTCGAGGGGCAGAATGACCTCTAGATTTGCTGGATGTTGACAACTAAGATACCGTACGTAAGCTGGTTCTATTTGAAAAATCACAAGACTTGTTTTTGTTAAGGCTCATTTTTTTAGGTTATGATGAAGAGCTTGGTTTAGATAATCCCAAACTAGTTAGGGTATGCAAACATTGTGTTGATGGTTTTTGAGCTAAAACGTACTTCAATCAATTCTATAAAAATCTTACGGAGTAGCAGTTTTCAACAAAACATGGGATCCAAACAGTCCTTATATAGAAGGAAGAGAATAGGAAGTGTACACACCGACTACGGTGAGTCCCCCGCCCACAAGTCAGCCCAGCGCGCGCGGCGTATCACTTGTGCCTGTTCGGGCCCGGCCCGGCCCGGTCCCGCGCGGATCGTTCCTTTGTACGTAACGCCGGATCCACCAGGCAGCCAGCGGAGCGGTGCTCCAGCAGCCCGCCTTGCGCCCTTGCGCTGACCCAAGTAGCACTTAAAACAAGCAGCACTTATAACAAGCAGGCCGGCCCACGTACGCGTACACTCGTCCAGGCCTTCTAGTTCTAAGTATATAGGGTATGTTTAGTTGGTGAAAAGTGGGTGAAAAGTTACTGTAGTACTTTTCATTTTTATTTGATAAATATTATCCAACCATGAAGTAACTGGGCTCAAAAGATTCGTCTCACAAAAACCAGACAAACTTAACAATTAGTTATTTTTTTACCTATATTTAATACTTTATGCATGCGTCCAAATATTTGATGTGATAGAAGGAAGAGGAAATATTTTAGGTTTGCATGGGAAGTGAACACACCCATAGTTTCCACAAACAGCGTGGCAATTATCCATTTTCAATTGTGTTTTGCCGTAGTGCTGGGTGGTTTTGATAATGGTTTTGTTGACGTGACGGAAGGCGATAATTTGAATTGCTTCCTCCGTCCGTAAAAACATGCAACTATGGGTTGCGTGCCAGAAAAAGTAGTTCACGTTTGACCAAGTTTACAGTGAATAGTATTCATATTTATGGCTCTAAATTAATTTATTATGAAAATATATTTTATAATTAATCTAATGATATTTATTTGATATCATAAACATTGATACTTTTTTATCTATAATTTGTCAAAGTTAAGATACTAAAACATGTCACTGTGCTAGAATTGCATGTTTTCCTGGACGGAGGAAGTAACTTGAAAGTTTAAGAAGGTAAATCAGACTAGAAACATTTTTTTGAAAAAATGTCCAAAATTTTATAAAAATAATTTTTTAAAAAAACTAAAAAATAACACAATTAAAATCCTAAAATCTGGTATAATCATGAAAATCTGGTAGGATACTAATTTTAGATTTTTTTTTAAATTATGGTATGACTTATGGTGCCTAGCTTGAAATTATTTGAATCCAGATGGACTCAGCTAATTTCCATGCTTTGTAATAGGATTAGGAAATATAAGGCCTTGAGTGTGCCACGATAACGGGTGAACAAAATTCTTTGACATGTCTTGTCCAACAGTTCGTTCCACCAACCTTCATTGACTTGTCCACTGACTGACCGATGGATCCAAAGACAGTTGTGTTTACATTGCCGCGTCGATCGTGGAGGAAACATTCGCTGCTCGTGATTCATGAATGGCGAGCGGCGTGGTGGCGTCTCTACTGTCGTCGGCGACCAAGCTGCTCGACCTCCTGCACGGTGCGCCGGCTGTTTCTCGCCGTGAAGGGCGGCAAACAGTTTCCGCGGAGGTGCATCGGTTGCAGCGGCTGCTGAGGAGGATCCAGGCCACGCTCGACGATGCTGGGGAGAGGGAGATCCGCGATAGGTCTGTGAAGCTATGGGTTGCGGAGATCACCGTCGTCGCCCGCGACGCGGAGGACCTCCTGGAAGACTACCGTTACGAGCTGATCCGGCGGCGCGTGCAAGAACTCCATGGCACCGGCGGCGGCGCTGCCTCCTCTACCTCGTGACAACGACGAGGATTATGGCATCTGTGAGGTGACACAGTTTCTTGTTGTGTTTTCTCTCCCATTAATGTCTGCTACTGGTACGAACCGACCAAGCAACAAAATGAAATAACATGAAAATGCTATTATATTTTCTATAAATTTTATCAAAATTTGAGAGGTTTGACTTACTAGGAGGACACAAATATATCTAATTAATTAAAATGACCTACGGATAGACTAGTTGGTTGATATATGCCAACTCCATGTAGGGTCAGATTGAATACTCGTATTAATATTGAAACTACATAAAGGATTATATAATATTTCCTTAACCTGAACAAGATTATGCAATATGCTATTGTTTGGTTTGTTTGAATATGAAGTTATGAGAATGTTACGTATGTAATTGGTTTCTTGTGTAAGTGATTAGTCTACATAGGGGAGTGTAAACAGGTGTGTTTGGTTGGGTCCGTGTTTACGTCACCCAAACTTTGCTATGGGTCACTAGTTTCTAATCTCATTCTCACCAATCCTTCCCCGTATGAAAATCAACCATTCACAACCCATTTTGACTCTCTTCCCCCTCGCCGCCCGCCACCCTAGCCCCCAAACCCAGCGATGTGCTCGGTTGAGGTCAGGGGTGGTGACCATCTCTCTGTGCTCATCCATTCACTCTGTGCCGTGAGGCCGGATCGTTGACACGCTCGTGGTGTACAATGAGATGCCTTGCTACAACTGAGGCCCTATCCAACCCATGTACCATGTCATCCTTGAGGTGGCAGAGAGGGCAGAGAGGACGTAGCGATGATAGCGGGGGCAACACTCATGTGCATCTAGTGGTGACCTTATTGTCTAGCGAAGGGGGAGGCCTGTACCGTGGATGTGATGGGCGCCTGCATACCTGGAGACGGTCGATTGAGTGAATAGTAGCTAGCATATATGTTTGCACAGGTAACCAAACATGAGTAAATTGTATTATAGGGACCTAGAGAAGAGATTGTGTATACAACCAATGAGAGCCAAAGAGTTCTACATTTTGTGTTGCAATCCTATCAACTAACCTAGCATGCTAAACTAGAAAGATAAAACACAAACACCAAAAAAATGCAATAAGTAAATGCGGAGATATAGATTGAGTTAGAGAATGAAAACTCTCGCACGTTAATTTTTCTGAGGATAAGCTCATGATTTCCATTGTTCTTCATTGAAGTCACTCGCAAGGACCAAACTCCTCATCTGGTAACTCCATGGATAGTCCAAGGGCCTTCGCCATGTGTAAATGGGTCTCTGTGTGACCACTCTCAGGCCACTCCCATTGTCTTCGGTATGAAGAGCTTTTGACCAAACCATCAAAGGTCTCTTGCCCCCCCTACACCGCCGATGCCCACACCACAAACTCGGTTTGTTGGTGTGATCTAGCAAGATCACAAACATCACGTGTTGAATTCTTGAAGCAGGTAAACACTAATAGTAAAAGAGGGTAAGTAAACATCACAAAAGACTAGCATAAACTTAGAGCAAAGTGGTAATGTGGCATCTAATTGGCCTAAGCACTAATCCTAGCATTTTAGTAATTGCTAATCTTCTCTTAAACACATATGATTTGGTACCAATACTTTAGCTGATCAGCCACTAACTTGGGCCTCTTGAATAATGGGGGTAAGATTAAGAATGTAAATAAATCACTTGTGCAATTATAATTACCAATTTTTAAAGACATAGAAGTCTAGAACAGTAAGCCGGCTGAAAAGTGACCCACACAAACCTAAGAAACTAATCTCTTGGGAGGTGGGCTAACAAGAGGGATAGCCCTCTAGCCCATGCCATGGTTAAAGCCCCAACAACACTTGGAGCCGCTCCATAAAAAAAACGCAACGATTGTGATGGTTCCAAAGAATCCAAGCCCCCAACAACCCCTTGCCTAAACAGCTCAGAAGAAGCATTAATAGCTTGAGAAAATTCCTTATTTGACACTAAAAAAACTTGTTGTTCCTAATTTAACATCCAAAGTTGAAATGTTCCTTATCCGACCTCAGCTGAAATTTATGTTCCTAAAATGACACTACCGTCACTTTGGACCTACTGTATGGTTAACTGACGTGTAGGGCCACCTGTTAAAAGACTAATATGCCCCTGGCTCACACAGAAAGAGAGAAGAGAAGGGGATAGGGTTTCAAATCTCATCGGGTTTGGCTTCGTCCGCATTGGATGGACGACGGCGGCGGCGGAGCATCAGAGGCCGACACGGGCGGGGCCGGAGCCGCACGCGAGGCCGGGGCGGGCTCCCTACGCGAGCCCAACACGGCCAGGGCGGGCGCCGCCGTTAGCAGGGCCGGGGCAGGCTCCTCGCGCGACGCCAGCACGGCCATGGCGGGCGCCGCCGCCGTGCCCAGCGTGGTCCGGGCGAGCGCCACCAGCCAGGCCTGGGCGGTCTCCCCGTGCGAGGAGGCAGCGAGGAAGCAAGGCGCGGCCGGCGCGGCCTCTCCAGGCGTGGCAGGTGCGGCCAGGGCGGCTGCTGCGAGAGGGGCCGGCGCAGCCAGGGGGAGCGCTGTGCGCGCGTCCTGCACGGGCAGGGAGGGTGCCGCTCACATCGTCTCCGTGGGCGGGGCGGCTAGCACTGCGGCCGGCTGTACAGGGTGAGTTCGTTGCCTTCCATCTTCTTATGCACTGCTTGCAGAAGATGCTGAGCATGTCAGCGGATGCAGCTTAGCTTCCTTCTCCTGTAGTAGTATCTGTTATGCGTACAAGGTGCTCGATCAAATGTCGAGTCAATGCTAAATTTTATTACAGTATGCTTCTCATATCTGAATCTTCTCGCGCTCTGCCAATTTCCAAGACTGATGAAATATTTGGATTTTCTAGAACTTTGTTTTGCCTTGCACAATGTTTACTCCCAACTACAAGATTTTATTTTTTTTAGTTCTATGTAAACACCTGTAGTTTTGAAGCCTAGGGTACAAATACGTTGAGAAGACAAAGAAAAAGGCTATCTGGAAATATTAGCGGTAGTGTATAGAAGTACAACTCATAGCCTTGCATGTATTTCACCATTCAATTGCTGAGATTTGCTTGCACAGTCTGACTATAAGTGAAGTAATTTTCATATGAAAAATTATTTAGCTGGTTTAAGAGAGATTGATTTATAAGGAAACGTTGTGCACATGTGAGGTACGTGCCATTGGCACAACTGCAAAAAGGGAAGCAAAGAAGACATAGAAGCAATGAAAGCTGTGAGGTACGTGCCAATGTTTCAGGTTCCATTCATGCATAGTTTGTACAATCAATAAATGTTTAATTTGTAATTTCTTATGTAGAGGACCACCAAAAAAGAGAAAAATGCAATTGTATCTGATCAAAGTTCCATTATGGCATTGGAAGATGAAGCTCCAGCAGCTTCTATGTCCTTTCCACCAAGGTTTCCTCATCTCTCATTGTTCTGAATTTATATTGCATCGCATAGTGACTCATTATAGTTTTTCACACTTCTGTAGTCAAATTTTGGAGGCTACAACTACTAAAAAGAGAAAACATGCTAACTTGTGTTCTGAAACTTCAAAAAGGTACTTCTAAATCTGAAAGCTCATGTTGAACTCTAAGTATAATATACTAATTCTGATTTTTAGTAACCAAAGCATGGAAATTTCAAGTAACAAAAAGGGAAAACTTGGTAACTCGAACTCTGCAAGCTCCAAAAGGTAGCTATAATAAATCTGGACTTCTTTTGCATAGCACTTTTACATATGTTCTTTAAATAATTGTTGATATACATGAACATGTATAGGTCACGAAGTGGCTCAAATCAGCCCGAGGGACTTTGAATTGGCGAACCTGAAGGTGTTAAGAAGGGGAAGGGCAAAAGGAAGAAGGTAATTTCTAAAAAGACTCCAAAAAAAGAAGTTGGTACTTGATAGCCCTGCAATGGGCACAAGGAGCTAAGGATGAAAACGGACGGAAACGAACGGAAAATGTCTTTACCGTTTTCGTTTTCATATTTTTAGACGGAAACGGAAACGGGAGCGGAATAGACGGGAGCGAAAACGGTAGCGGGATAAACGGTAATACGAAAACGGGTAAATACGATCGGAAAATAGACGGAAACGGACGGTAAGCGGAAACTTAAGTTGGAGTGAATGCGCATATGACATCTCGTTTTAAAATTCTCAATTATATGCATATATTTATTTGTGCAACCAGGAAGTTAATATGTAAATGAAAAGGTTGTATGTGCTTTTGCTCAATGCGTGAGAAGAAGCTAATACGTAAGTATACATACACGTCAGTACGTGTGTGTGCTGTGTGCAAGCGGGGCGTTTAGCTGAATTAGTAATTACTAATAACATATAGCTGAAATAGTTAGTAATTACTAATACTCCACCTGACAGCCATACTACACACATGGCGTAGTTATTAGTATAAAAAACTAATATACATGGCGTCCATACACACAGCCATACACACATGACGAGTACACCCACGAACTCGATGAATGGGCTTGCTTCTTGATGGCCGACAACTCTGCTTCTTGGAACTGGGCCTCCATGCTCAATCCCGGATTGATGAAAAACGGGACGAAAAACGGGATACCCCGGTCAAAAACGGGATTCCGCAAATACGGACGGACAAACGCTTCATCGTTTTCGGTCCCGCTCCCGTTTGACTCCGTCCCGTTTTCGGTCCGTTTCCGTTTATCCCGGGAAAAACGAAAACGGACGGGAAAATACGGTATACGGTTGCGGACAGAACGGGATTTATCCCGTCCGTTTTCAACTTTACAAGGAGCAAAATGGTTCAACCTACAAGTCCTGCAATGAGCACAAGGAGCAAAAGAAGACTGAGTTTGTGAATCTAAGAAGCTGAAATGCCATGTCTTTTGGTTTGGATGTGAACCTGTATGTCTCAATATTTATGTGAAGAGAACCGAACCTCATATTTATGTTGTTTGGATGTGAACCCGGATGGTTTGTGAATCTGAATGTTAGTGTATATGCTAGCTGGATGTTGTTGATCTCATGTTATTGTGGATGTTCTTTCAACTTTGTTTGCCTTATTATCATGGTGCAAATAATTGCTGCAAAAATTTATCTATGCACTCTGTCCAAATAATTGGTGCAGAAATTGTCCAAAAAAAGGTGCACAAATGGCCTAAAAAATGCTGCAAAAATTGTAAAAAAAACACTAAATCATTTTTGTACTCCAGGAACAGCAACCATGCTAAATTAAAAAAAAAGATGGCGTTAAAACACCTCCGTGCCGGCCAACAATAATTCCTGTATAAGAGAGGTGTCCAGACTAAAAAGCTGAAGCAGGGGCAAAATCATCTTTTTGCGTCTCAGTTAACACCGTTACATGGTCATTCTGACAGTAGTGCCATTCTGGGAACGTAAATTTCAGCCGAGGTCGGATAAGGAACATTTTAACTTTGGGTGTTAAATTGGGAACAACGAGTTTTTTCAGTGTCAAATAAGGAATTTTCTCTAATAGCTTTATCCCACCAATCAAGAAAAGGAGTTTCAGTAGGCTGTGGAGATAATGCCTGGAGACCGACCAGCCTTACCAAATGAACCAGAACTCCCTAGCGAAGATGCAAGCGACCAGGAGATGGTTGATTGTTTCCTCCTCGTGATCACAAAATGGACAACAATCTAGACGGGGCAGCCCACGACATGCAAAGCAGTCAGCGGTCCAACACTTATTATGTGCCACTAACCACATGAACCGACATTTTGGTGGCGCCCAAGTCTTCCAAACCATTTCCCATAGTGCAAAAAAGGGTAGCACCTAACAAAAGTCCCTTATATGCCATCTTGGCTGAATATTGACCGTTTGAAGAAAACCTCCAAATATGTTTGTCCTCCCTTTCTGGCTGTAAAACAATCATTGAAAGTATATCCCAAAGATGCAGAAAATCATCTATTACGCAAATAGTTAGAGCCCCCTTTTATGTCTGCTAGCTCGGTTAATGAGAGCTTACTTGACAATACGCTGCTTGATCTGTCTTTTGGGGATGTCAACAAATAGTTGAGGGGCCAGCTCTGACCATGCAGCCACCTATCAGTCCAAAAAAGGGTATGCGCGCCATCACCGACTTGAGGGATAACAGCCACTACAAAGAAGGCTTTTGCCTGCTCAGGATCATGAATTGGAAGATGAGCCTAGGGACGGTCTATCTCTGACTTTTTTAGCAGCCATAACTATCTCATTCTTAAAGCCTAGCCGAGAGTTTTTAAGTCTAAAATTCCTAGTCCACCGAGCTCAGTTGGCCGGCAAACCTTTACCCATGCTACCAGACAGTGTCCCCCTGCTTTCTTGCGACCATGGGAGGTTGAGGAACGCCAGAAGGGGATCATTATTATTATTTGTTTTGAGTGGAAGAAGGGGATAATAAGTAAGGTAGCAGGCTGGAAGGAACGAGCATTTGGGCTAGAAGGGAAAGGGCGGATAACTATTGGGCTCCAGTTAAAAGAGTGAGACATACAGAAACTGGGCTTCAGCCCAACGGCCTCTGGTTTTTCCCCACTTTCGTTTCTTCCCTAATCTGCCATGGCAGGAGGGCGGAGGGGGGGGGGGGGGGGGGGGGGGGGTGCGCGCACCGTGCAGCGCGAGAAGAGGGCATGCCGCGTGCGAGCTTCGGCTCGCGGCGCGCCGAGCGCTGGGGAGGCGTGCGGCGCGTCCCTGCCCAGCGCCGAGTTCCCGTCCCGTGAGGGGCGCATCTGGCTATCGAGCCGTTCGTGGCTGCGGGCTATCTGCCAAAGCAGGTGAGGAGGCAATCGAACAGGCTACTGCAAGCTTGAATTAAGAGACCAAAATGTAGTTTAGAATAATTTATTTGATTCATTGTCTGGTTGTGATGGTTCGATATTGCAACTTATTAGCATTAGCATTTACAGTAGGGCATAGGCTATATTTATATTAAACCAATTATTTTCCAATGTTTGGAATTCTTCCGTTTCAAATTATAAGATGTTTTGCTTTTTCAAGATACATAATTTTTGTGTACTTAGATATACACTATGTCTGGATGCATAATAAAACCAATGTATCTATAAAAGCGAAAACGTCTTATAATTTGGAACAGAAGGAGTAGTTGTTATTTACTAAACTATTGTATTTGTAAGAGTTTGTTAAGACTAATACATAACACACTCATCTAATTTTTCAAGATACTTCCATAGATAAAGAAGGGTGCATTGAAATTGTATTGTTACCTTTTGTGCCAAATTCCCAAACTAAAAACGTAAGGTGCATTCAATAATCAATATTATCATGAGTCACCTTTTCTAATCTTGACACCAACGGATGGGTCGTCCAAATTGGTTTGGCAGCACCTTGAAAAAAAAACCTTTTGAATTCTCCTGCATCTCCTGTAGCTTTTGCTTCCCTGGGCCGAGACAAGCGCAACAGGATTCTGATACTTACCTGCCTGCAGAGAATGATCAGGAAGATCACGCGCCGGTTCAGCATTTCTGCGGATCGAGCCGGCTTTCAGCTCAGACCTGAGGGGGATGACGGTGGCAGTGGCACCAGTGAGGTGATACAATTTCTTGTTTCATTTCCTTCAAATTACTTGCGTAATGTCAAATAACCATCTTTTATTTTGCAGGGAATCGTGGATATCACGCGGTGGTTTGAGGAAATCTCTAGAGACCAAACTGTCCCGCAGCTTAGGCCAGAGGATGGCGATGGTGACATCATCAAGGTGGTACAGTTGCTTTGATAGGATTGCGGATCCTACCCTGTAGATTGCGAAGCTGGTAGGGATGAGAGGGAGGGAGAGCTGGCCGAGGACCTCGCTGCCGGCGGCTGGGCGCCGTGGCGAGGTGGATGCTGCGTGAGGCGGAGGCTAGGCGGCTACAGTACCCGCAGCGCTACAGTACCGCGCGGGTACTGTTCATGCGAGAGCGGCAGAGGACCGGCGGCTAGGGTTTCACCTCGCTAGGGGGTCTCCCGGCTCCCTGAGGAAGCCGAAAACAATAATATGTTTCTGCTTAATTTCTCCAATAGAGTTTATAAGTATTTATATGTCTCTCTAATAACGATAATTATAAAATGACCCTCTAAAAGTAATATAATTGCGACAAATATATGGGCTATAGCCCCTTGATGGCCCGCTCCCTCCTAGCCACTAATGGGCTTGCGGCGCTGATAGGGAATGCCGGTCATGACATCTCTCCCCGCCTGCACAAATAGCTCATCCTCGAGCCGGAAGTCGGGGTAGTCAGCACGGAACTCGTCGAGGATCTCCCACGTCGCATCATCTTCAGGAAGGCCGGTCCACTTGATCAAAACGCGCCAAACCCCGCGGCGCTGCTGGCGCGCAAGGCGCCCTCCGGAGCCGGCAGCACCCGATCGTCATGTACTGGAGGAAGATCGTCTGGAGTTGGCGGAGGGTCGCCCCGATGCTGCTTCAGGAGGCCAACATGGAAGACGTCGTGGATACGAGCGCCCTTCGGCAGCTGTAGACGGTAGGCGTACTTGGAGAAGCGGTCGACGACTGTGAGGATGACTGACTTGCCCGCGACCTTCGGCAGCCCCTCGATGAAGTCCATGGAGATATCCGCCCACACTTGGGAGGGCACGTCGAGGGGCTGCAGCAGCCCCGCCGGCTGCAGCGTCTCCGTTTTGTTGCGCTGGCACGTGGTACAGGAACGCACCAATCCAATCAGCTCGCGTTCGTAGGCGGCGAGCTTGAGATGCCGAGCTGCGAAGGGCCGGCTGAAGTAGGCGAAGGGTCCCGCGCCCTGGTGGAGGACGGCGACGAACCCCGCACCAGACGCGTCGCAATCGACCACAAAGGTCGCGTCGAAGTCCGGCATCTGCAAGACAGGCCTTGTGGTCAAGGCGCGTTTGAGCGCCTCGAATGCCGTCGTCGCGTCGTCGTCCCACAGGAATGCGTCTCGTCGCAAGAGACGCGTCAGCGGGGCAGCGATGATGCCGAAGTCCTTGATGAATTTCCGGTAGTATCCTATCAGGCCCAAAAAGCCACGGAGGGCCCGGGCGGAGCGGGGAAGCGGCCACGCAGCCACGGCAGCGACCTTGTCGGCGTCCATGGCAACACCGCCCTCGGTGATGACATGGCCCAGATAGGCCACGGACGGTGCCCCGAAGGAGCACTTGGAGCGCTTCAGATGTAGATGGTGCGCTTGCAGGGCGTTGAGGACGATGTTGATATGCTGCAAGTGCTCGGCCCACGACGAGTTGTAGATAAGTATGTCATCGAAAAACACCAGCACAAACCTCCGGAGGTAGGGGTGGAGGACGTCGTTCATCAAAGCCTGGAAAGTGGCCGGGGCATTGGAGAGCCCAAACGGCATGACTAGGAACTCGAAGTGGCCATGGTGGGTGCGGAACACCATCTTGGCGATGTCATCGGGGTGCATCCGCACCTGGTGGTACCCGGAGCGGAGGTCAAGTTTGGTGAAGAACCTTGCCCCGTGTAACTCATCCAGCAGTTCATCGACCACCGGGATCGGGAACTTGTCTTTGGAGGTCTTGGCATTGAGAGCGCGGTAGTCGATGCAGAAACGCCAAGACTGATCCACCTTCCGCACCAAGAGAACGGGCGTAGAGAACGGCGACGTGCTGGGCCGGATGATGTCTTGTGCCAGCATAACCACGCACTGTCGTTCCAGCTCGTCCTTCTGCAGCTGGGGGTAGCGGCTACCGGGGCGGTACCGGGCAGCAGATGTATGCGGTGGTCGTACGGACGCGCCGGAGGGAGCCCCGTGGGCTCCGCGAAGACGGCGGTGTGCTGCTGAAGAGGGGCGTCCAGCAAGGGCAGCCGAGGGTCCCGCGACGTCGCGGCGAGCAGCTGAGCAGAGGTGGCAGGGTGAGGTGCAGACGCACCAGCCACCCCCTGCCAGGTGATGCGGCGGCCGTTCCTCCAGAACGACAGCGTGAGGGCCTCGCAGTCCCATAAGATGGGGCCCAAGGTCCGGATGAAGTCGAAGCCGCCTAAATTGAGGCCAACGCAGGCGATGGTGAAGTCCTCGTCGTAGATGTGGATGGGCACGTTGCGAGCGATACCCTCACAGGGCATGCGGTCACCATTGGCCACTGTGATCCGTAGGTGGTCACCACCGGCCGAAACGAGGCCGAGGCGACGCATGGTCTCCTCGGCCACGAAGTTATGTGTCGACCCGGTATCGAGGAGGGCGAGAAAGCGTTCCCCCTTGATGGTGACGAGCAGCAGCATGGAATTAGCCGCATGAATCCCTGCAACAGCCTGAAGAGAAACCACGAGGGCGTTAGCTGCGGTGGCACGTGGGCATCCTGGTCGGCCGGCAGGCCATCTTGGACGTTGGCTGCCGGCTCATCGTCGAGGTAGTCTTCGCCCTCCAGGTAGAAGAGCCGCTAGCGAATCCCTGCAATCCCTGCAACGTAAGGCTCGTCGCAGTTGAAGCACAGCCCCTGACGGCGACGTTCCTGCTGCTCGGCAGGAGACAGGCGACGAAACTGGCGCACGTGCGGGGCTGCGACGGCCCCCTGGGCCGGTGGAGGCACGGCCCCGGCTGCGGCAGGGGCGATGTTAGGGGGCGCTGCTGCTGTTGCCCCCAGGCCGACCGCTGGGGTGGTCGGGCGCCGCACGGCGGTGGTGGTGCTGGAGTAGACGCACAGTCCTCAAAAGCCCGTGCCAGGTACATGGCGGACTGTAGGTCCAGCGGCGCACGCATCTGAACTTGCTTCCTGATGTGGTCCGGGAGGCCGCCCACGTACAACTCCGCCTTTTGGCGAGCGGAGAGGTCGCAGGCATGGCGGAGCACGGCGTTGTATCGCTTCGAATAGTCCTGCACGGTAGAGACGAAGGGGAGGCGGGCAAGCTCCGCCAAACGGGTACCCAGAACCGGCGGTCCGAAGCGAAGCGAGCAGAGGTCCCGAAAACGCTCCCATGGTGGCATCCCCTCATCTTGCTCCAGGGCATAATACCATGTCTGCACAGCGTCGCGCAAATGGTAGGACGTGAGCCACGTCCTGGCCAAGATTGGCGTCTGCTGTCCCCGGAAAAACTGCTCGCACTGGTTCAACCAGTTGAGGGGATCCACCGAGCCATCGTATGTTGGGAACTCCAACTTGTAGAATTTGGGACCGGCCTGGGCGCCACCCAGGGCGAGCGCCACAGCAAGGCCGGGGTCGACCACCCCCGTGTGCTGTCCGATCGAGGGTGGAGGAGCTCCCTGGAACAGCGGCCCATCCACCCCTCCATAGAGGATGCCGCTGGCGGGGGGCAAGGAAACAGCTACGAGCATCGATACTGGAGCTGAGGTCACTGGCGTAGGGGATGTGGCCGTGGTGTAGATCGGCGCGGAAGCTGCCAGCTGGGCCTGCAGCCAGGCGGGCAGCGGTGACGGCGAGGTTGGCCACTGCAGGAGATGGAGTGGAACGCCGGACCCCGATTGCGGCATGCCGTAGGGGTAGGACGCCGTCGGAGCACTCGGCGCTGGTGTGGAGGGGGGCGGCGGTGGAGGGGGTGCCGGGAACGGCGGCGGCGGCTGCTGCTGTACGAGCCCGGCCCAGGCCGCCCTCATCTCGCGTTGGATGTCGAGGACGACAGCGGTCAGCGTCTCTAGCGTGAGAGGCGCCCCGGAAGAAGCCGATGCATCGGAGATCGCGGATTGAGCAGTGGAGGGCGGCGCGGTGGGGATGACGGGCAGCTACGTGGTGGCAGTAGACAAGGGAAGCGACATCGTGGCCTGACATGCCGATACCTGATTGATAGGATTGCGGATCCTACCCTGTAGATTGCGAAGCTTGTAGGGATGAGAGGGAGGGAGAGCTGGCCGAGGACCTCATTGCCGGCGGCTGGGCGCCGTGGCGAGGTGGCTGCTGCGTGAGGCGGAGGCTATAGTACCCGTGGCGCTACAGTTCCGCGCGGGTACTGTTCATGCGAGAGCGGCAGAGGACCGGCGGCTAGGGTTTCACCTGGCTAGGGTTTCTTCCTGCTCCCTGAGGAAGCCGGAAACAATAATATGTTTCTGCTTAATTTCTCCAATAGAGTTTACAAGTATTTATATGTCTCTCTAATAACGATAATTATAAAATGACCCTCTAAAAGTAAAATAATTGCGACAAATATATGGGCTATAGCCCCTTGATGGCCCGCTCCCTCCTAGCCACTAATGGGCTTTCGGCGCTGATAGGGAATGCCGGTCATAACATGCTTGCTGTGTTTTGTCCAAATTACTTGCTTGCTGACAAATAACCATCAGCATATGTGTGCAGCGTATCGGGGAGATCATATGCCGATTCGAGGAGATCACTGGAGACCGAGCAGCGCTGCACCTCGGACAGGAGGATGGCGAAAGAACCAGTTGGAGTGGGAGGGACTCCATGTGGGAATCAAGAGCGACTAGCCATCTTCTGGATGAATCTTGTGTTTTTGGTAGGACCAAGGAGAAAACACACATTGTAAAGTTGGTGACATCCTACAGTAAGTGCCTAGGAATTCATGTTTTGCCAATTGTTGGAATGGGGGGCATTGGCAAGACAACGGTGGCACAGATGGTTTACCATGAGGTCCAAGAAAGTTATGAACTTATGAGTTGGGTTCATGTCCCCGAAACATTTGATTTACGCAAGCTGGCGATTGCAATCACAGAGTCTCTCACCAGGCAACCATGTACATCCAACAATTTTAGCGCCGTTCATGATGTTCTGCAACAAAAGGTACTAAAAAGGAGTTTGTTCCTTGTTCTGGATGATGTATGGAATGAACGGCAAAGTTGCTGGCAAGATTTTCTTCGTCCACTCAAGTTTGCTGATACTGTGACAATCCTGGTGACTACTAGGAGTAAAGAGGTAGCACAACTTGTGCAGACCGTTCCTCACTTTGAGCTTGGCTCGTTACCTGAAGATCACTGCTGGCAGTTGTTCCAATGCTATGCTTTTGGCCTTAGAAACATCCATGAAGAGTCCACTTTGGTTCAGGTAGGTAGGAAAATTATGCAAAAGTGTAGCGGCTTACCATTGGCTATTAAATCGATAGGTTGCCTGCTGCGGTCCAAGATGGATATGCAGACTTGGATGGAAATATCCAATAGTGAGTTTTGGGAATATTCAGATAATAATGAGGAGATCTTGTCTGCTCTTAGATTGAGCTTTCATCAACTGCCAGGAAGGCTCAAACCTTGTTTCCTGCTGTGTGCTTTATATCCGAAAGGTGAGCCTTTTACCAAGTACGACATGATTCACTTGTGGATTGCCCATGGTTATGTACAGCCTTCAGGATGCAAAACACTAGAGAAGGTCGCTGGTGAGTACTTTGATGAGTTGAATGAAAGATCACTGATCGAAATGGATACATTCTATTTGGTCAGTCGTGAGGGTCGCAATTACTTGAAAAAGTCACATGTAAGATCACCAGTTGAAATTTCTAGCAGGGAGATCTTCGACACTGACCATAATTTTTATGAGCTGCATATAAGATCATTGGTTGAAACTTCTCACAAAGGAACGACCGAGTCTTCTTTGTCATTTCAATTGTTTAGGTTGCATGACATGATTTGGGACCTTGCGAGATCTCTTTCTAGTGGCCTGTTTTCTGCAGTAGCTGTTGATGAAGGTAACCTTTATATGGAAAATGAAGTTCAGCACTTATTTCTCTGGTTAGGTAGGGGCAGATTGAAGCAAAATACTCAGAGGGGGCACCCTGAACTTATGCCCATTTCTAAGTTTCTAGATCTGCTCATCACTTACAATCAAATAAACAGTTCTCTTGGGGTCAGGATGAATCCGTTGAGGTCATCAATTCAACCAGGTCCACCGTTTGGACAGTGGAGTGGGGGGACTATGGGGCCCAGGCATCGTTCCCTGGAGTCTGATTTTGAGCACCTAGGGCTAGGATCAGCAGACTGGCCAGACATTGCCTGGGAGGCCACAATCCAAACACGTCCTGATTCTGTGGAAGATCCCATGAATTCAGTATGACGCCTGGCATATTTTTTGCCAGAAAACAAACATAAATACATGCTTTCTGCACAAAATCGAGTTTCCCAGTTGCTCAAAATGAATTGTTTACGCACCTTAATTTTAAAACATACATTTTCCCATATTGGCATCTACAAATTCACATACCTGAGGGCTCTTATACTATATTCATGTAAAGATAGTGGCTGCATATCTGCTATCCGAAATCTGAAGCTCTTGCGGTATCTCAATGTAAGTAATTGTGATTCATTAACGGGTAAAAATCTGAAGCACTTGACAGAATCAATATGTCATCTTTACAGCCTTGAGAAACTGATCGTATCCACTTGTTGGAAAGAGTTCTCCATGCAGTCGTGCCATCTTTTCAGTTTAAGATATCTCCAACTCTCTGTTCAATTCAATGACTGGTCCCAGCATCCACTTTGCCACTTCCATAACTTGGATACACTGTGCTTGTGGAACTGCCATAGCATTGCAGAGCTTCCTATATGCATAGGAAACCTGATGAACCCGAGATGCCTTCAGCTTATTGGAATTTCAGAGATCAAGAAGTTGAATCATGATTCTTTACGATGTCAGTGTAATAACAACAAATGCCAGCTAACAAAGGTAATATTCCCTGCTCTGATGGAGTTAGAACTTGATAGTCTGTGTGAACTACAGGATTGGTGTAAATTCCAGGATTCAGATTGCCCAAAGATGCAGAGCATCACTGTAAGAAACTGCAACAAACTTAGCCGGATCCCTTACTTTGGTTCTGTCAGAAATCTTATGATAATAAAGTCAGCTCTAATTGCTCTCCAGCTTTCGGCATCTAATGAACCATCTCAGCTGCAGACTCTTGATATCAGTTACTGTGAGAACCTTGAATCCTTACTGGGACTGGAAAATCTTTGTTCTCTTGGGAGCTTATACATTGCCCATTGTCCTAAACTAACTGTCTTGCGTCAAGAGAAGCTTTTGTTTAGGCCTCAAAATATATTAATTAATGACTGCCCAGGACTGATCGAGTGGTGTGATGAGCAAGAGCTCTACTATCAGGTGAGATCTTATGTTCTTCTAATTTTTATTTTAATGTTAGTCCATCGTATTGTGCTCTTGCAATGGCTTTTGGCAAGGGTTTCTTAAATTTAGAGGTTTAAATATTTTATTTTTTAGTACCGTGCTACACAGGTTAGCAACTTATGAGAATAACTGTTAGAATTGGTGGATAATTTTGAGTACCTTGGCTAATTTCTTGTCGTAGCTATCTCTCATTGTTTAGATCATTAGGTAACCCCCCTTGGTAAACACTGTACTTATTGTATCAGAACTTAGATCTATAGGTGATACAAACACCATGTACGAATTTTATTAGAGAGAGGGATTAAGCAGCGTTACACACATTTACTTACTCAAAAGCTGCCAGAGGCCATTAACTAAGTAGCAGGATACAGCACTAAATTTTTTTTTGGAAAAACCTAGCAGGAGCTGTGCCTTTCAATTAAGGAAGGAAAGAGAGTTTATGTACAGAGGAGGCCCTTAGGCCCCTGGCGCCCCAATGGGCGCACAGCCGCACACAAGAAACCGAATCACGCACCCCCCGCCATTTGTGGTAAAAGTTCTAAGGAGCTAAGGTGTTATGGGGTCAGGTTGTGGGTAATGGAGGTGCTGGAGGTGGAGAACCTTGGCTGCGCAGAGCGTAGCCACTGGTAGAGGTGGAGCGAGGTTTTACCCCTGGTCTTCCTGTTTTGTTAGAGGGAAGAGATAGGAGGAAGATAACTTCATTGCTTGATTATTCTCAGAGTGCCATGCGGCTTACATAGCCCTTGGGCTGACTGATTATCCCCAAATCTCTCTCAATCTCTCCTTAATAGCTTTCTAAAAGTAGCACCAGCTAATGGTGCGCCCATAATTCCCCCTAAAGGCAGTCCTCTTTATATAAAGGGAGGTGATGTATCAAGGAAAAAGGCAATGAAGAAAGAACAAACAATCCAATTCCCCTAAATACTCTAGTCCTCCTCCACGCCAACTTTGCCCGGCCTTCGTCCTGTCAATGATTATCTCTATCCCCAAATGAACTAAGGTTCATATCATAAGGCGGGTTGCTAAAGACCCTAGAGCATAGATCAATGTCCATCGCCAGGTTTTGAAAAATCCTTTTGTTTCTTTCCCATAGTCACAAAGTTTCTGGGTCGATGGGGTCGAGGTACGGGGTCGCGGTACGTGGTACGCTACTTGCGAGAGATTTTTACACTTAGGGTCGAAAATGAACCCGTGAACCTGGGTTGGGGTCGACGAACCCGGGTCGAGGGTCGAAGGTGGTGAACCCGTTTTATGTGACTATGTTCTTTCCTTCCAGATGTTCCACATTGTGTAGATGACCATCCCGTTGAAGTGTCATCGCTACTGCCTTGGGATTTTGGCAGCCACTTCTTCCCACCACGCCTTGATGTCTATCGGCTGGACCTGAGGCTGTATTAAGTCAATGCCTGGTGTGGAACCCTACCTGGCGTGGCAGCAGTAAAATCAGCCTATTTGCAACTATGACAGCAACAACATTGCTTTATAAATATAATTAAGTGCATTTTGAATATAGATGCATGTAGTTTCTAAAACACAAGTTTGGTTTCTTCCTCTGGTCGAAAATATGTCTATTAGGACACTGAATATAGCACTTTGATATATAAAAATATATAATATTAGTTATTAAATGAAGAAAGTTATATCTTATGAAACTAATTCTCATAAATAAATTTAGTAATACTAATCTTATATTGTTAGTTTGTGTGGGAGTCCTTTCCCAGGGGGCCGGCTAGGGCATGGGGAGTGGGGGAGAGGGCTGCAGCGCTAGGGAGAGGGCGGGGGTGTCGGCACAGGGAGAGAGAGGGAGATAGAGGAAGCCGAAGCTATTTCTTTCTTAGCTTAGAATGATTACAATGCCCCTATATTTATAGTCCCGAATGGACTTGCATCTCAAATAGACTAACGAGGGAAAGTCCTTATAGATTTGGACTCCTCTAAATCCTATCCAGTATTTTCCCAAACTGACTCTATTTCTATTTTCTCTATTTCCTTTCCTTTATTTTAATCCGTCCAGATCTGGGTGTTGGCGGCGCGGCGGGAGGGCACTCCCCCGCTGGTCATGCCCCCCCTCCTGGTGGCGCAGTTCGGCAACTGCATGGCCGGCCTGGACCCCTCCCGGGCCGGGCTTTTTGGATATATAGCATTATGAAAAGTGGGCATCGGAGATATACCATCCCGCAACGGGGTTTCGCCAGTCTACCATCATCAAACGCGACGCACTCGCTAAAATGCCATTGGAACTCATAAACAAAATTTTGTTACTCATTTGCCCCTGCCCTTTCCTCGTTCCTTTCACAGTCGCACGCTCGAATGGAACTGGCTCGCACAAAACGGATCGAGCACTCCTTCAAGCGGCTTCTTCTCCGCCCTCACAGCAGTGCCGCAGGCCACCCTCGGCGAGCCCCACCCACCCACACGCGAGCCCCTCCACGGCCAGCTCTCCCACGCTCGCCCGCCACCCCACGTGCCAACGCCCAGCGTCGCTCGCGTGGCCCGCTCGCCATGGTCGGCCCTAGCTCGCCTTGGCGCCAAGCTGCTCGAGGCGTACCTCCGCTCGCTGGATCAGCGGGCCACGCCCCCGACAGGCTGTGCCTCGGTCATGGCCAGAGCGCCCCTTGCGACCGCGTAGGCCCTTCCTGCCGGCCGCGTGAGCAGGCTGCGCTCCAGTGGCCGCACCCCCGCAGCCCGGCGCACGTGTGCTCTCTCCCCCGGCGTTGTTGAAGAAGACGGTGTGGGCAGCGGCGCTCAAGAGAGAAGTGCGCAGTCCTCCACGGGGAGAGGTGGACCGCTGTCAGGGAGCTCGTCGTGGGAGAGGCAGAGAAGAAGGCAGGGGGCAGAAGGGGAATAAAAGGCTCTAAAATCCATCCAATGGTATTCTAGCGATTGTGTCGCGTTTCGTAATGGTAGGCTGGCAAAACCCCGTTGCGAGATGGTATATCTCCGAAGCCCACTTTTCATAATGCTATATATCCAAAAAGCTCTCCTAGGCCTGTCATCAGGCGTGTGACCGTTTGTATAAAATTCTAGATATTTTGCAGTCAAAGATGAGAAAGTTTGACTTATGACAAACCTAGATGGACTTATATTTGTTATTAGAGAAAGTTGTACTTTTTGTTACATAATGGTGGATTAGAAGATGGGGTTTGACCCTGTTCGATTTCCTAGGGCTACATTTAAACCTGTCAATGTCTCTTATATTACATTGCTCATGGACATTTATTGCCACCACATGAAAGTACTTTCAAATGTTAATCCAGTAATACTAGATTCATATTATATAATTTACAAAATCTTATATTAACTTATGGTCAAAAATAGAAATTTTAATCCTTCAATGTGTGACACCTCAAAAAAGAAATGGATGGAGTATATTCAAAGTAGAAATGAGTGGTAAAAGTGACATCTCGAAGATCATGAAAAGTCAACGGCATCAAGTATCTTTCACCAGAGGAAGTACCATTTAGTTTCTTTTTAATTGGTTTAATACGTTTTTTGAAAAAAGATAAATCTTAGATGTTTCAAACAAAAAAAACTATCAGTTTTCTCAATTATCATTGGCAACATTAGCCGCTAAATCCAATTTATTTGTAAATTACTTACCTCTACCATTATGAAAAAAGAAAGTAATCCCCTAAATCTGAACTACGATGAAAATCTGATTTGCCTGTGATAGATATATTCTGCAGCTCTTTTCAATTCAGTGAGCAATTACTATTCCATAATTTTAGTGTGATCTTAATAGCACATTATTGAAATATGCGCATATTAGTACTTCTAGATAGAACTGTAAGGTTGATTTCCTTTTGTATCTATGTGATAGTTATCCTGATGCTTTCTTTCTAATTCACGATAAAATGCTGAACATTAGAGAGTAATACTGAACCACATCCCAATTGTATCTTATTGAACAGGGCAAACCCAAAATGGCGAAGATTTCAGATATAGTAAGGGCAAAGCAATACGGCATGACTTATTTCCAATCCTGTGAACATATCTGTCTCGATATTTCCCCAGAACAGGGATCAGAATTGATTTTGTCACCGGATAATTGGTTGCCATTTGAATTGCGGCTCTTAAAGGTGACAGTCGGTCTTGAAAATGACAGTGCTTTTCCACCATTTCATCGAGGTATTTCTACACTTGACAAGCTGGAGATCAGGGGATGCCCAAAGCTTCAAGCACTGGTGGATTTGGAAAACCTGAAATTCCTCCACAGCTTGGTTATAGCAGACTGCCCATTACTTTATATACTACCTGAAATGAAGTTTCCACCACTGTTGAGATCGTTAATAGTTGAAGGGTGCCATAAGCTTCTATCTTTGCCCTTAAATATATCTGACCCTTCAATGTTCACTGAACTTGAGGTATCTGATTGCCAAGGACTTATGTACATTGCATCTCTGGGGCCTTTGAGCAATCTCGAAAGTTTGGTACTACTTCATTGCCCTCTTCTCGAGCTCTGGGAACCGTTGCCATCCATTCCTGAATCTGTTGTTGTTTTCCTCTGTCCCAAATTGAAGAAATGGTGTGAAATCCAAAGTATCGAATATCTGGTCAGTATTGTCTGGCATTTGTGCAATTACTCACCAGTTGCTTCTTCTTTTTCTCCTTTTGACATATAATTTGGCGTGTTTTCATGTTGCATTCAGGAAAATCTGTCTGATATCTCGCAAGAAGTGAATATTTGACTAAATGGCATACACTCATACATCGTCATATCGCCTCCGCCCCCTGGTCTGTTCACTACGCATGGCATCATCCCACCTGCAACTGCAATGGTGAGTTGGATCTGGACTGGGCGTGCTTCCATCTCTTCTCGCCGATCACTGGCCTCTTCTCGCCAATCACCGTCTATCATTTTGTCCAGACACTCTCGGGGTTCGTGGTCTGCTGATACACCGGAGAGTGGTTGCATGCGCTTGTCCAGATCGATCAGACAGATTCGATGCGATCGATCAGCGGTGGGCCAACCGCCGGGTGGAGGTACCTGACGATCTCCGGCCTCCAGTTCATGTCTGATGTCTGTCCTTTTATTTCACGTGATAATAAAATGCAAACCCGTATGTATGTATTGATTCTACTAGGCCCTGTATTTTCGGGGCAAACAAGTGATCTTACATTTTGTTTGTGCACGTGAAACTATGGTTTTCAATTCATTTGGTTGAGACTTGAGCCGATAAACATTCATGTCCCTGCCACCCGACCAAATATTTGAGCCTAAACCTTTTTGAAAGGAGAGACAAAATTAAGGTGTATACCTTAGGATAATTCTCGTCCAGGGCCCATTTTCTGTTTCCTGTCAATGGATGTGTCCCATACATTCTGATTCAAATGTCATGGTAGGTGCTTGAATTGATTCATGAAAGCACACGACGATGGGTTCTACAAGCACAACGAAAACACAAGAAATCTTTTTCTTAAGCTCGTCGTCACAGTTTCTTTCCAAATACTCTGAAATAATACTACTCCATCCATTCAAATTCCAAACTATATATAGTTCACTTTGGTTACGTCCTAAGTCAAATGTTTTCAACTTTGTATCAAGTTGACAGAAAATGTCAACATCTACAACAATAAATTAGTTTCATTAAATTAAATTATTCATAAGAAATATGTTTTGAAAGAAAATTTATTTGAACATGTAAATTTTATTATATTTTTCTAAAACTTGGTCAAATTATAGTTAGAAAAATTAATGTAGGACAAAACCAAAGTGAACTATAATTTGGAACATATATTGTGACAAACTTATAAATTACTGATCTATATATTTTTGATCCATATTTATATTTTTTCATTTGCATTGCACCTCTATGTATCTTTAACATGCATTTAGTTGAATTCTTAGCTTAAACTATAGTGTCATAAATCCAAATTTTGATTTTCAAATATTAGTCTTATCGGTTGCTACAAATGTTTTATCCTCAAGTTAAGTTGAAACTCTAATACTTGATTGTATATTTTATTAACGATTATTTTGTAATTTTAAAAATAAGGACTTTAGAATGTAGACCGCACACTTAAGTATTATTTGTAACATCCCGTGTTTCTGTGTAATAAAAATCCTGACTTTCAAAATTTTTTCCGGTGAATGTGTGTTACATGTAATGCGAAGTCAACTTAAGTCAACCTTTTTCCCAACTAACCCTAATCTCTCCCGCTTTCTTCAAACTAAATTTACATAATCTTTGTAGTATTGGTTGCATGTGTGAGTTGGTTCTTGTCTTGTTGTGCTTGGAGGTAATCTTTTTCACTAAATCCCTAGAGCAAATTAGGAAAAGCCTCTCACCCTTGTTTCCCTAACCCAGACCCAATCTGGCCCAGCCTTCTCCTCTAGCCCAACTCGTTGGTCAGGCTTGCCAACTCTCCCTTCCCTTTTCCCCAGCC
Organism: Saccharum spontaneum; assembly: GCA_022457205.1. NCBI lineage: Eukaryota > Viridiplantae > Streptophyta > Magnoliopsida > Poales > Poaceae > Saccharum > Saccharum spontaneum. The sequence continues at coordinate 50,714,600 of CM039598.1, read as the reverse complement.
CGCTCCATCCCGCTCGGCCCGCAAGCCAGCCACCGCGGCCCACCTCGTCTTTTCCCCCTCAGGCCCAGCCGTCTACTCCCAGCCCGGCCCAACCTGACCGCGCCACCTGCAGTAGCCCACCCCCATCGCTACCCCATCTCTGCTCGCACGCACGTGGCACCTGCTGGAGTCGAAGCCGTCACCAGGAGGACCCATAGAGCAAAGACCGGTGGCCATCGAAACGATTTCCTCCGTCTCCTTTTCCCGTCGTCCTGCCGTCATCTTCTTTCTCCGTACCGCCGAGGCACTCCTCTGTTTTCCATCGGGAGCCATGGCGTCCGACCTCGGATGCCCTTGCGAGAACGCAGTCACAGGCCCCGCCGAGCCGCGCCCATCGCCGCAATTTGCGGGCGCCCAAACCCTACCTGCCCACGCGCATGGAGCCCCGACGCTCCCTTCTTGAAGCTTCCCAGTTTGCTCAACTGCCCGCGCCATGGATGAACGCCACGTGCACCGGCCGTCCTATCAAGCGGACCAGACACCGGCGCACCACCCTCGCAAACCCTAGCCTGCGGACTATAAGAGCCCTCGGCCGCCCTCGCCTCACCAATTCCCCCTATCCGCCGCCACAGCCCCTTCTTCCTCCTCTCCGCCTCACCCCTTCCACTCCGCGCAAGACGATGACGCCGTAGAGGTCATCTCACTGTCATGCCCACGCCGCGGAAGCCCCTCGGTGAGCCCTTCATCCCGCTACCCTGCCCGGCGTTGCTCGCGTCCGTGCGTCACGGCCTCAGTTCGCCTCGACGCCATCCTCGATGTCGCTCCGTGCTTGCCGCGGCACGGAGCAGTGGACGCCATGTCGAGCCGCCTCCGCCTTGCCTCCTCCGCCATGAACTCCGATGAGCCTTTCCACCGCCCAAAGCCTCCACCTTTCTCCTTCTTGTTGCTGTTCCTGCTCGGTGACCGGCCTTTGCGCCGTGCTCCTCTCGTTGTCACAGGGGAGCCACGCGCCGACAAACTTCGCCCACGAGCTATAGCCTCGTCGCCCAGACCACGCCGCTCGGGAACGCGCCCTCATCCGAGACCTACCCCACCACGGCCCCGACGCCTCTTGAAGCCCTGGACCTGCATCAAGCCACCATCACCATGAACGCCAGCGCGCACCTCTGCACCGGCCCTGCCTGCGTCGAGCCCGACCGGCACCACACGATCTGTCACCGACGAGCCCGCCGTTGAGCTCCAAGTGCCCAAGCTCCTTCCTTTTTCGCTGAGCTTGTCGCTCCATGCCTGTCCCGGCCTTCGAGCTGGCTTGCTCTACTGCTTGCACCGCACGGCGTCGCCTCGCCACGCCGCTCACGGCCACGGTCAAGTGCCCGCCCCAGCACCTGTGCGCGCACACTCGCACAGCATGCTGGCACACGAACACGCCACCTCGGCACGGCACCACCGGCTCGCGCAGCACGGCGATGCCGTGCAACTCGCGGCCGCCGTGGCCTCACCGCCGCCACTGCACTTCTGCCCTTCCGGGAACGCACAGCCCACGCCACCGGGCTCCTTCGACCGACCGGCCGAGCACCCGCACAGCCACACGGCCACACCACGGTGTTGACCCTGCACCGACGCCGAGCACGCATCGCCTTCACACTCACGAGGACACTCTGGCAGTCCTCACCACCGACGCACGCACGGCGCACCGCTTGCGCTCACCGCGGCGGGCCCGCGCTGAACCCCGGCGGAGCCGGCGAGTTCCCGCCGGCATAGCTGTTGCCTTGCCCTCCTCCTTTGCACACCGGCAGACCCAAAGCCACCTCCTTTTTTTCCTTGCCGGCGGAAGCACGACGTCGCTGCGGCCGGCTTCCGCTTGCACGTCACCGCCCGGAGCCGGGAGGCCTTTCCTCGCCGAGGACCACACGCACGAGGCGTTGCCTCCCTTGCTGCACCAGCACACTGCACATCGCAGTGCGACACGCGGACACAGTTTGCCGTGGGCACGACTTCCCGCTGTCCGGCACCTCAGCACACGTACCCGCCCAGCGATGCCTGCCACACGCCGCACCGGTGCGCACGGCACACCCGTGCTCGCCGCGTCGCACTTCGTGCGGCGCTGCAGCACTGCACAGCCGCCGCGGCCATGGCAGTGCCGCCGGCCCGCACCTATTCGCACACCACGGTCTTGCTTTCACCTAGGTTCATGGAGGCCAAGGCGAAGCCCTTCCTGGCTGCCGCCGCCCAGACACGGCCACACGCCCGGGCAACCAGAGAGCCACGACAAGCTCCCCGTCGGCACCCACGTGAACTCACCGTTTCCACGCCAATGCCAGCACCTTGGGGAAGCATGGCACACAACCCGCCCAGGGCACAGCCTTGCCATCACAGCCTCCTCCTGCCAGCCGTCCGACCTTGCCGTCTTGAGCCTCCAGTTCCCCTCTTCCTCTGTTCTGCCGAATGGAGGATCGAAGCCCGCAGGCCGTGACCAGCCCCACAGGCCCATGAAGCTCCAAAGCCACAGGCCGTCAGTCTAGCTCGAGGCCCACCTAGGCTTTTCCCTTTCTTTCCCTGGGCCGGCCAGCAGTGCCAGGCCCAGCTCCGGGATAGGCCCGCGCCAAGTCCCCTCCTCTCCTTGCTGATGGGCCACCAGCAGTGCAGAGCAGCCCGTCCATTCTTTGCCCTTTCCCTTTCCATTTTCCTTTTTTTTTTCCAGAAAATCCATCCAACTTCTAAAATCCATATCTAATTCATCCTAGCTCCAAAAATTATGAAACCAGTTTCATAATTTTTCTAGAATCTTGCTCTACCTCCCAGTGGAGTTCTGGTGTTTAGTTGAGTTAGGTTTTGTAGCGGTTTTATTGATTCTTATTTGTGGTCGTTCCCAGCCTTTTCTACTTAGCGACGGTTCAAGCTCGGATGGATTCAAGGATGCCTCGGCTACATCAACTCCTAGAGACGTGAACCACTACTTCCTCTACACCGCAGGTGTGGGGTCTTATACCGCTGCATCAGTTCGCCAAGCCGAGAGTCATCCTCTTGACTCCTCAACTCGAATGAACCAACACGAGGCTGCCCCATGAGCGCACGAAGCAACTCCTCTTTAGGATACATTGAGAGATAAGAACACACTATAGTATCACATAGATCACATCGCATTACAAGTTCAAAGGTACTTAAGTTTACAAGCCATAGTTCACAAACTTAGTCATCACTCGGTCATACATCACATACTACAACGAAGTTCTAGCGGAAGTCTTTTAACACAACATAGTTTTAGATAACCGATGCATGGGCGTGCTAAGCCATGCATCTACGCTAAACATGATCCTTCACCACTCCTGATCTAGTGAAGGGTCGGGAGCATAGAAGAATCCATGCACGGGGGCTCGGTTAATATCTATTAACCGAGGCGGTTATTCTAATTAGCCCGCCTCGGTTAATCATTTATGAAGGCGGTTGTTATAAAGCGTCCGCCTCTGAAAATCAGGCCCATCCTGCTAAGACATGGCAGCCCATTACTGTGTTTATGTATATATATGCGACTTAGGGTTTGGAGTGCACACAACAGCCGCACCCCACCTCTCCCCTATGAAAGTCCTATGTTTGGTGTTGGTAATTAGTGACAATGCCTAAGTACTAATCCTATGCCTAAGTTGTATGTAGCATATGAGGATTAGTACATTCCAAGGTTGGTGGCAAGATGGACATGGTGATCATGATGGCCACACTTGGATTTGGACGCAACCCTACGTGATCAAGGCAAAGGTATATGCTTAAGGGTTGTGTTTTAGTAACCAAGACACCTAGTGGGTGTGGTTACATTATAGGATAGATAGCCGTACTATAAAGAGGGGAATGACGCGACTATTGAACTCCTAAGTGCCTCTAGGTGTGCATTTCATGTCATATGCATTTGGATAGAACTAATAACGCCTCGAAAAATGATTGTGAAAATGCTAACACACATGCACATGGTGATGATCACTTGGTGATGTTAGCACGTTTGCGAAGGCGGTGGAGTTTGAGCGGTAGAGAGGGTTTGGGGTCCTCTCTCCCTCCCGCCGAGCTTGCGAGGCGGGATTCAGGCGTTTTCGAGGGATTGAAACGCCTATTTTCCACTACGCCGAAAGACGGAGAAGAAACGGAGGCGAACGGAGGTCACAGTGGTGACCGGACGCTGGACCGGACGCGGTCTCTATTTGACCGGACGCGTCCGGTCAGCGTTCAACGTCTGCGCGAGTTTCAGTTTGTTGATCGGACGTGCGGTGCGTCCGGTCACAGTCGACCGGACGCGTCCAGTCGATCAGGGAGCTTACTGGACTCTAACCGGACGCTGGCACTGTGGCGTCCGGTCAGTTCTCCAGCGCGTCCGGTCGCTGTTTCGTTGTGCACTGCTCTGAGTTGACCAGCGCATCCGGTCAGTTATGGGACCAGCGCGTCCGGTCGAGCCCAGCGCGTCCGGTCGTTGCGACCAGCGCGTCCGGTCGGTGTTTCGCAAAAGAGCCGTTGTGTGACCGGCGCGTCAGGTCCGCGCGACCAGCGCGTCCGGTCAGCGCGACTTCGGCTGTTTCAAGTGTGTAACGGCTATATTCGAAGGGGTACGTCTATAAATATTCGTTGGCCGGCTCAAAGCTCCCTCTCTTGGACATTTGACATACTTGTGAGCACTTTGAGCTAAGCAACTCCCCTCCCACTCATCTCTCTTGCTTCTTTGCATATTCGAAGTGAGATTGAGTGATCCAAGTGCATTTGCATTGTGAGATTTCATCTAGTTGGCACTTGGTTGTTGATTTGCTGCGGAATTCTTATTTCTCTTGGTGGTTGCCGCCACCTAGACGGTTTGGATCAGCTTGGAGGTGTTGGCAAGAGTTGGTGATTGTTCTTGGCCACCTCCGGTGATTGTGAGGGGTTTGTGCCTACCTCGGCGAAGTGCCAAAGGCAACATTAGTAAATTGCTCGTGTCATTGCAACCTTTTGCCATTTGGTAGGTTCTTGTGGCGCCTTTTGAGAGACTCGGTGTGAGACCGATTAGCCACCGAACCACGTGGTGAAGAGGGACACAACGGGGACTTGCGTGCCGGCAAGCACGTGAACCTCGGGATAAATCTTGTGTCATCACTTTCATATTGTGATTGATTGATCCCGGTGTTCGGTTGTCTTGGTATTCATTGTTGATCATATTGGTTGGCTCAATACTTCGCCCCTCGGTGAAACTCTCCTAACTCAACTCCGCTTTACTTTCTTAGTTATCTTTGCTAGCTAGTTAGCTTTGCTAGAGTAGCTCTTTTGTGTAGCTTGCTAGTTGTAGTTGTAGTTACTTTCTCGGTTTGACTTGTGCGGTTGAGTGTCATTATACTAGAATTGTGAATTGGATAGGTGGCTTGCAAACACCCCGTAGGCTAAGCAAAACTCGTATCTCGCTATTTGTTGTATTGATAAACTTGTTTAGCTTGCCTTTGTAGAAAATTTTAAAAGGCTATTCACCCCCCCTCTAGTCATCAAGACCTTTCAAGTGGTATCAGAGCGGTGGTCACCGTTTGTAAGGCTTAACAACCTCGGTGCAAGATGGCTCAAGTTATGTTCAATCATGTTAATGGCAAGCCTCCATTCTTTGATGGTGTCTCTTCCTTTGATCATTGGAAAAGGAAGATGAAGCAATATCTAGGCAATATACATGAGAAGGTTTGGGATGTAACCAAAGAAGGATACATCATTCTTGATGAGGAAAATCTTACTCCAAATGACCGCATCAACAAGCAATGCAACACGGCGGCACTTGACACAATCTACCGTGCCATTGATGATAAAGTATTTGAGCAAATCAAAGATCTTGAAAAGGCAAATGAGCTTTGGATAAGACTTGAAGAAACATATGAAGGCACTTCAACGGTAAAAAGTGCCAAGCTATATATGCTCAAGGACAAGTTCTCCACTTTCAAGATGAAGGATGATGAATCTATCCCGGAGATGTTCTATAGGCTCCAAGTCATTGTCAATGATCTCAAGGGGCTTGGAGAGAAGGTTGAGGACAAGGACTTCTCACACAAGTTCTTGATGTGCTTACCCAAGAAGTTTGCCACCTTGAGAAGAATGATCTTTAGAGAGGGATTGGACAAGGTCAAACCAACCGATGTGCTTGGAGATATAATGACCGATGCTCAATACAATGATGATGAAGATGAGGTAGAAGAGAAGAAGGAGACCAAGGTCAAGCAAGAGAAGCCCATTGCATTCAAGGCTTCATCTTCTAAGGGCAAGAGCAAGGCGGAGAGTGATGATGATGATCCATTCGATGATGAGACCATGGCCCTCCTAGTGCACAAGATGGGGAGGTTCATGAAGAAGAAAGGATATGGTGCAAGAAAGAGAAGGGACTTCATGAAGGCAAAGGAGGTGCTTTGCTACAATTGCAATAGCCCCGATCATGTAGTGGCAAAGTGTCCCTATGAAGACAAAAGATATCATGATGGGGAGTTGAAGTTGAAGAAGAACAAGAAGGACAAGAAGGAGAATAAAGAGAAGAAGAGCTTCACTATCAACAAGAAGAAGAAGGGTGGTGGTTATGTGGTCACTTGGGATAGTGACAACTCCGATAGTGATGATGATGAAAGCTCTAGTGATGATGAGAGGACCACTCGACGAGCTATTGCAAGCATTGCCCTATCCAACAAGCCATCCATCTTCGACACTACATCGACATGCCTTATGGCCAAGCCTACTAAGGTAAAATATGATGATAGTGATGATGATTCTTGTGCTAGTGATGCTTGTAGGAGTGATGATGAGGAGGATGAGGACTACTCCAAGGATGATCTATTGGGCATAATAGATCAAATGAGCAAAGGCTACAAGAGGACCACCAAGAAATACAAAATCTTGGAACAAGAGCTCGTTGCCAAGAGCAATGAAAATGATGCCTTGATGGAGGAGCTTGTTGCTCTCAAAAAGAGTAAGGAGTGCAAAGGAATTGAACAAGAGCTCAAAGCTCTTAGAAAATCCTTTGATGAGCTAGAGGCCTCTCGTGAGTGTCTAAAGGAAGACCACGAGGACCTTGAAGTTGCTCACACTAGGCTTAAGGAAGCCCACTCCACTCTACTTGAGCTCATCAAGGAAAAGGACCTCAAGTTGGAGAAGTTCATGAAGGAAGCTAAGGAGGAGCAAGTGATTGTCACTTGTGATATTGGACTAACATGTGATATTATTGATGATTCTTTATTTGTTGGTCCTACTAATGCTTCATGTAGCTCATCATCATCCACCACAACCAACTCTATCTCTACTACTAGTGATTCATCACTTATGGTTGAGAATGAGACTCTCAAGAGAGAGGTGGATGATCTCACCCGCGCATTAGGCAATGCCTATGGTGGGGATGTCCGCTTGCTAAAATGCTTGGGTAGCCAAAGGTTCTCTCTTAACAAAGAGGGTTTGGGCTACACTCCCAAGAAGGGCAAGGTGGCCTTTGCTACTCCAAAGCCTCGCTTTGTGAAGAGCAATGGTCGTTATTGCAATAGATGCAAGCAAGTTGGACATCTAGAGATTAATTATAATAAAATGAACAAGAACAACAACAAGTTTCATGCTAAAATGGATTATATTCCTTTTGATTCTTGTTATGTGCTTACCAAGGGTGAGAAAGGTGTGCATGCTAGGTTTGTTGGTATACCAATTGTGGGTCCAAAGAAGAAGGCCATTTGGGTACCAAAGAGCTTAGTTACTAACCTCCAAGGACCCAAACAAGTATGGGTACCTAAGAAACATTAATTTATTTTGTAGGTAAATTACAAGGCTGGAGGAAGGCATTGGGTGCTTGATAGTGGGTGCTCTCAACATATGACCGGTGATTCAAGAATGTTCAACTCTCTCAAATCAAATGATAGTGGCATTGATAGTATCACATTTGGTGACAATAGCAAGAGTGATGTGAAGGCTCTTGGAAGGATTGCAATCTCAAATGATCATAGCATTTCCAATGTGCTCCTAGTTGAAAAGTTGAACTTCAATCTTCTCTCGGTTGCTCAATTGTGTGATCTTGGTTTCAAGTGCATATTTGGTGTTGATGATGTGGAGATAGTTAGTGTTGATGGCTCCAACTTGATCTTCAAGGGCTTTAGATATGAGAATCTATACTTGGTTGATTTCAATGCTAGTGACACTCAACTTTCAACATGCTTGCTCACCAAATCAAGTATGGGTTGGTTATGGCATAGAAGACTTGGTCATGTTGGCATGAAGCAATTGAACAAGTTAGTGAAGCATGACTTAGTTAGAGGCTTGAAGGATGTCACATTTGAGAAGGATAAGCTATGTAGTGCATGTCAAGCCGGAAAGCAAGTGGGCAACACTCATCCATTGAAAAGCATCATGAGTACTTCTAAGGCATTTGAGTTGTTGCACATGGATTTATTTGGGCCAACTACATACACAAGCATTGGTGGCAACAAGTATGGCTTTGTGATTGTGGATGATTTCACTAGATACACATGGGTATTCTTTCTTGTGGACAAGAGTGATGTATTTGACATATTCAAGAAGTTCATCAAGAGAGTGCAAAATGAGTTTGAGACCACAATCAAGAAAGTAAGAAGTGACAATGGAAGTGAGTTTAGAAACACAAGAGTTGATGAGCTATGTGAGGAGCTTGGAATCAAGCATCAATTCTCGGTCAAGTATACACCTCAATCTAATGGCCTAGTTGAGAGAAAGAATAGAACTTTGATTGATATGGCAAGATCAATGTTAAATGAGTATAATGTGAGTCATTCATTTTGGGCCGAAGCAATCAACACGGCTTGCTTCTATAGCAACCGCCTCTATTGCCACAAGTTTCTAGAAAAGACACCATATGAGATCTTAAATGGAAGAAAGCCCAATATTGCATACTTTCGGGTATTTGGTTGCAAATGCTACATCTTGAAGAAGGGCTCTAGATTGAGCAAGTTTGAGAAGAAATGTGATGAAGGATTCTTACTTGGTTACTCCACTACTAGCAAAGCTTATAGAGTTTGGAATTTGGCTAGTGGCTTACTTGAGGAAGTTCATGATGTTGAGTTTGATGAAACAAATGGCTCTCAAGATGAGGAAAATAACTTGGATGATGTGAGAGAAACTCAATTGACCAATGCTATGAAAGAAATGGATATTGGTGATATAAGGCCAAAGCAAGTGATTGATGTGGATGACAACAAAGATCAAGTGCTCCAAAGTCCAGTTACACAAGCTAGTGGGTCTCTAATGCAAAATCAAGCTAGTACATCATCTCAAGTGCAACAAGATCAACAAGTGTCTAGTTCATCATCTCCAACTCATGATCAACATCAACGTCCAAGCAATCAAGTGCAAGTGCTTCAACCAACCAACATTGCTAGAGACCATCCATTAGATTCCATCATTGGTGACATACAAAGGGGAGTTCAAACTAGATCAAGATTGGCATCATTTTGTGCTCATTCTTCTTTTGTGTCAATGGAAGAACCCAAGGACATTGACAAAGCATTGAGAGATCCGAATTGGGTAAATGCAATGCATAAAGAGCTCAACAACTTCAAGAGAAATGAAGTATGGGAACTAGTTGAGAGGCCTAAGGATCATAATGTCATTGGAACAAGATGGGTCTTTTGCAACAAGCAAGATCAAGATGGAATAATAGTAAGGAACAAAGCAAGACTAGTGGCTCAAGGTTACACACAAATAGAGGGTCTTGACTTTGGTGAAACTTATGCCCCGGTTGCAAGATTGGAAGCAATTAGGATCTTACTTGCCTATGCTTGTGCTCACAATATCAAGCTATATCAAATGGATGTGAAGATTGCATTTCTCAATGGGTACATTCAAGAGGAGGTGTATGTGGAGCAACCTCCCGGTTTTGAAGATGACAAGAAACCCAATCATATCTACAAGTTGAGAAAAGCTTTGTATGGATTGAAGCAAGCACCTAGAGCATGGTATGAAAGATTGAGGGACTTTTTGCTAACCGAAGGATTTGTCATGGGCAAAGTGGATACTACTCTCTTCACCAAGAAGATTGGGAAAGATTTGTTTGTATTGCAAATATATGTTGATGATATCATCTTCGGTTCAACCAATCAAGATTATTGTGATGAGTTTGGGAAAATGATGGCAAAGGAATTTGAAATGTCAATGATTAGTGAACTTAGTTTCTTTCTTAGACTTCAAATCAAGCAAATGAAGGAAGGAACATTTGTGAGCCAAACCAAATACATAAAGGATATGCTAAAGAAGTTTGGTATGGAAGATGCAAAAGGAATCACTACTCCAATGAGCACTAGTGAAAGTTTGGATAGTGACAAGAGTGGCAACATGGTGGATCAAAAGCTTTATAGATCAATGATTGGTAGCCTACTCTATGTGACGGCATCAAGACCCGATGTGATGTTTAGTGTATGCATGTGTGCAAGATTTCAAGCCTCACCAAGAGAAAGTCATTTGAAGGCAACAAAGAGAATATTGAGGTATTTGAAGCATACACAAGATGTTGGATTATGGTATCCCAAAGGTGCAAGCTTTGAGCTAGTTGGATATTCAGATTCCGACTATGCCGGTGACAAAGTGGAGAGAAAGAGCACTTCCGGGACTTGTCAATTGTTGGGAAGATCACTTGTCTCATGGTCATCCAAGAAGCAAAATAGTATTGCACTATCTACCGCCGAGGCTGAATACATCGCCGCGGGTAGTTGTTGTGCACAAATCTTGTGGATGAAGGCAACATTGAAGGATTTTGGAATCAACTTTAAGAATGTGCCATTGCTATGTGACAATGAAAGTGCCGTGAAGCTAACCAACAATCCGGTTCAACATCAAATAACAAAGCATATTGATGTTCGTCATCATTTCATTAGAGATCATCAACAAAAGGGTGACATTGCTATTGAGAGTGTGGGCACCGAAGATCAACTAGCCGATCTATTCACCAAGCCACTTGATGAGATGAGATTTCAAAAGCTAAAGAATGAGTTGAACATACTTGACTTCTCCAACATGAGTTGATGCACCTCATTTATGACATGCCTCTCCTTCGAGCCCCAAGGTACAATTGGTTGACATGTCATACATTCTATGCTAAGGACTTGTTTAGTGCATCTAGTCATAATTTACTTGTTCTAGGCTCATTCATGAAAATCAAATGACTTTGAAGTTTATATGGTGCCACTATTGTTTCCATGACTTGTATGATCTAGTGGTAGCATATAACTTGTTTAAGTAGCTTACGATCCTAAGTGTTTAATCTAGATCACTTGTCTAAATATTTGCTTCAACATGGTGCATGATAACCCTTCTAGTGAGGTGTGAAGAAGCTTGCCCTTGGATCAAACCGAAGCATTTTATTTATGCAAGCAATCTAGGTTGAATCACAAACTTGATCCTCACACCATAATTCAACATGTTAATCTATCTAAAATTGGTCCTTTGTGGTCATTGGTGCCAAAGGGGGAGAAAATGTTGTTCACAAAGATAGATTCTAAAAGGGGAGAAAACCTAAAGGGGAGTATTGATAAAAGAAGGGGATCAATTAAAATTTTGAGCACACAAGTAGGGGGAGCAAGCTCTTAAACATGAATGTTGCATTTCTTTGTGCACTTCATATGTATGATGCATAGTTATGCATTTATTTTTCTCCGATACATTGCTTGTGTGGTGACTTGCTAGTATAATTTGAGTGGTATATTGAGATACTAGCATGAATAGGAAGTAGTTAGAATTTTCTTGCTTCATGTTTTCCAAAGTGGTACTAGAGCCTTGCTTATAATATTGATCTCACAAGGTTTCTAGTTATGTTTGTGCTTTTCCAAGTGGTATCTAACTACACAAGGTGCTAAGATGGTGTTTATCGCTACTCCGATGGTATCACGCTTCAAAGGTCTATAATCTAAAACACTTAGCACCTATTGGTAGTCAATGCTCCTAATCTTTCCTATCTAACATGTATGCTTCCAAAATCCAAACATATAGCATACATGTAGGGGGAGCCATTGCTATCAATTTGAATTCATGATCACTTGTCCATACTTCTTACACATGGTAATATACTTGGACAATGTGACATGGGTTCAATCAAAATTTTATCATAATATCTTTGTGAAAGGGTTGTCACCAATTACCAACAAGGGGGAGATTGAAAGTCCTATGTTTGGTGTTGGTAATTAGTGACAATGCCTAAGTACTAATCCTATGCCTAAGTTGTATGTAGCATATGAGGATTAGTACATTCCAAGGTTGGTGGCAAGATGGACATGGTGATCATGATGGCCACACTTGGATTTGGACGCAACCCTACGTGATCAAGGCAAAGGTATATGCTTAAGGGTTGTGTTTTAGTAACCAAGACACCTAGTGGGTGTGGTTACATTATAGGATAGATAGCCGTACTATAAAGAGGGGAATGACGCGGCTATTGAACTCCTAAGTGCCACTAGGTGTGCATTTCATGTCATATGCATTTGGATAGAACTAATAACGCCTCAAAAAATGATTGTGAAAATGCTAACACACATGTACATGGTGATGATCACTTGGTGATGTTAGCACGTTTGCGAAGGCGGTGGAGTTTGAGCGGTAGAGAGGGTTTGGGGTCCTCTCTCCCTCCCGCCGAGCTTGCGAGGCGGGATTCAGGCGTTTTCGAGGGATTGAAACGCCTATTTTCCACTACGCCGAAAGACGGAGAAGAAACGGAGGCGAACGGAGGTCACAGTGGTGACCGGACGCTGGACCGGACGCGGTCTCTATTTGACCGGACGCATCCGGTCAGCGTTCAGCGTCTGCGCGAGTTTCAGTTTGTTGATCGGACGCGCGGTGCGTCCGGTCACAGTCGACCGGACGCGTCCGATCGATCAGGGAGCTTACTGGACTCTAATCGGACGCTGGCACTGTGGCGTCCGGTCAGTTCTCCAGCGCGTCCAGTCGCTGTTTCGTTGTGCACTGCTCTGAGTTGACCAGCGCGTCCGGTCAGTTACGGGACCAGCGCGTCCGGTCGAGCCCAGCGCGTCCGGTCGTTGCGACCAGCGCGTCCGGTCGATGTTTCGCAAAAGAGCCGTTGTGTGACCGGCGCGTCCGGTCCGCGCGACCAGCGTGTCCGGTCAGCGCGACTTCGGCTATTTCAAGTGTGTAACGGCTATATTCGAAGGGGTACGTCTATAAATATTCGTTGGCCGGCTCAAAGCTCCCTCTCTTGGACATTTGACATACTTGTGAGCACTTTGAGCTAAGCAACTCCCCTCCCACTCATCTCTCTTGCTTCTTTGCATATTCGAAGTGAGATTGAGTGATCCAAGTGCATTTGCATTGTGAGATTTCATCTAGTTGGCACTTGGTTGTTGATTTGCTGCGGAATTCTTATTTCTCTTGGTGGTTGCCGCCACCTAGACGGTTTGGAGCAGCTTGGAGGCGTTGGCAAGAGTTGGTGATTGTTCTTGGCCACCTCCGGTGATTGTGAGGGGTTTGTGCCTACCTCGGCGAAGTGCCAAAGGCAACATTAGTAAATTGCTCGTGTCATTGCAACCTTTTGCCATTTAGTAGGTTCTTGTGGCGCCTTTTGAGAGACTCGGTGTGAGACCGATTAGCCACCGAACCACGTGGTGAAGAGGGACACAACGGGGACTAGCGTGCCGGTAAGCACGTGAACCTCGAGATAAATCTTGTGTCATCACTTTCATATTGTGATTGATTGATCCCGGTGTTCGGTTGTCATGGTATTCATTGTTGATCATATTGGTTGGCTCAATACTTCGCCCCTCGGTGAAACTCTCCTAACTCAACTCCGCTTTACTTTCTTAGTTATCTTTGCTAGCTAGTTAGCTTTGCTAGAGTAGCTCTTTTGTGTAGCTTGCTAGTTGTAGTTGTAGTTACCTTCTCGGTTTGACTTGTGCGGTTGAGTGTCATTATACTAGAATTGTGAATTGGATAGGTGGCTTGCAAACACCCCGTAGGCTAAGCAAAACTCGTATCTCGCTATTTGTTGTATTGATAAACTTGTTTAGCTTGCCTTTGTAGAAAATTTTAAAAGGCTATTCACCCCCCCTCTAGCCATCAAGACCTTTCACCCTACCGCCGCACTCCCTCTCCTCACCTCTCCTCTTCCTCTCTTGGCTCTCTCCCTCACCTCTCCCCTACCGCCACACTCCCACCTCTCCTCCTCACTCACCGTGGCACACCTCTGGCGGTCGTTGTCTCTCTCCTCTCGCGTAGGATCTTCTCCTACAGTGGCGGGAGGTGCTCGTGTCCCGGTGGGCCACACGCATCAGGCTCCGGTGGCGGCTCAGGAGGGCAGCAAGGCGGGGCCGGCAAGCCCTCCGGCGCTCGCGGAGCGGCGGGCTTGATCTGTCGCGAGGTAGAGCTCACCTGCGGTAGATCCGGTGGTGTGGCATCCTCCCCAATGGCGGATCTAGGCTGGCTGCGCTCCCCAGTGGCAGATCCGGCGAGGAGGAGCTCGATCCGGCGGTGGCTCGGCCCCTACGACCGAATCCGGCGGAGGCACGGCAGGCACGGCCCTACGGCGGGTCGACGGTGGAGGTATGCCCTCATCCTCTCCCTCCTCTCTCAGATCCAGGGAGGATCCATCACTCACCCTCTCTCCCTTGCAGATCCGGCGGCGCGGACACGACGGCGGCGCAGACGCGGCGGCAGCGGCCTCGCCCCTCCCTAGCCCAAGCAGGCTGTTGCGATGCGGATCCCGGCGACGGCCCTTCTTCCCCACTCCCGACAGCGGATCTCGGCGCCCCTCCTCCACGACCGGCAGCAGATCCGGGCGCTCCTCCTCTCCCACGCACCAGCGCGGGGCTCGGCCCTTCTCCGGTGGTGGCGGCATGGACGCAGCAGCAGCGGGCTCCACCGAGCCTGGGAGACGCAGACGTGGCAGCAGCGGGCTTGGTGGACCTCGGCAGCGGGCTCAGTGGGCCACTGGGCTTGCCGGGCTTTTTTTTTTAATTCGCAAAATTATTTACGGAGGCGGGCGTTCTACTATGTCTCGGTTGGCCAACCGCCTCGGTTAAGGCCACGATTAACCGTGACCTTTGATCCGAGGCGGTTAAGCGTTTTTGCCCGCCTCGGTTAAAAATACTATAGTAGTGTGTAGATGAAGTTCAAGGGGAGCTGCTGCCCAAGGAGGAAGAGGGTGCAAGTTCAGTCAAGAGCTTGCTGTTGCTATTAGTGGTTGCAGCTAAGGAAATAGAACACTTGTTGAAGGTTTTTCTGTTTATGTGTGGAAGTGGACTTGTAGCTCTCATTTGCCTACTGTTTGTAGTACTGTTCAGGTGAATTGATGTATGCTAGGAAATATATTCCATCTTATGTATGCCATCAGACCACTTGCAATGGATATGTTTCACCTCATTGTGTCTAATGGAGTTTCTGAGTAGATTACACACAGTAGATAGGATGCAATAATATTGACTAAAATGGACACAATATGCAGCTAAACCATCTGGCTACCACTCTTATTATAGAGTTTGGTGCAACTTTACAGCCTACAAGTAAGCATCCATCAAGTTTGGTGCAACCTTACATTACAGACCAGACTGAATAGACTATGTTGCAGCCTACAAGTAATCAGTTCTGGCCCTTATAGAGCAAGCACATCAGGCTGTAGCACCCCTGCACCTCTGCACCTATATAAATTTAGTCAAAATTATTTTTTAGGAAGCGAGAATGACGGTTAATAAGGGATGGAGGGAGTACGAAGGAGAAGGAAAGATGTAACCGGTTATTGATTAAAAAAATCAGAATACTCTGGTGAGGACGTCCGTCGGACGCCTCCTATCCTGGATGCTTCTTCCCAGGCCTGCGGACTGGCCCAACAGGCCTCCTGCCATCTACCTTCAATCCTTCACTAATAAAAAAAGAGCTTTTTACCTATGTGCCATTATAAAAGTTCGAAATGACCTGTGTACCACTGAAAGAGAAAAAAGTTCTTCAATACCATTCTCTGAAATTTCTTTTTCCTACATACCACTACCGTCCACTTCCGTCCAATCTTAACGGTGACGGCAGCAAAGCTAGACGCGAATTGACCATATTGCCCATGATTTTTTCACTGGCTGTGTCACGGGCGCTGGGCGGCGGTCTGCGAGCGAGCGGCGCGGGCAGCATCTGGCGCGCAAACAGGCGGGAAGCGCGGGTCGTGCTCCCGGCTGCAAGTTTCTCCACTTGCTTTTTTTACAGTATTTATTTATTTATTTATTTATTTATTGAAATGCGTGTTGTATTTATTGGTGGTATATAAAACGAACCCTTCCATGTTAAAAAGACTGAAAGAGAGGCGGATCTGTCTCAACTCAACTACTGTTCCTAACTTATGCAGAGTCCTCATCAGAAAAAAAACATTCTTCTTTTACCTATAAAAATGGCAGGATATGTTTCAGTCTTATGTTTTCTTTGCTGCTACTAAAGGAAAACTTTACCAATACAGGTTCCAGCAACCAAGAAGCCAATTTGAAATCATTGACATTTTCTGATCTTCTTCGGGAGATATATATTAGGAGGGGAAAAACATGAACCACATCTTCTCAAATCAGTGCAAAATTTACCATTCCTTCTTTCTTCAAAAATAGAACACAACAAAAGTAGGCGAAATTTATTATTTTGAACCACATATACACAGTTAAAATGTGGATGATAAATGTGGACCTTTTTTATGTCTGAATGTATTTAATTTAGACACTTACTTTGGTTGTCACAATTATCGAACTTTCTTTGATGCAACATATACTGTTACAATGGCACTAGAGGAAAGAATGAAAATTCTTAATGCATTCTATAGCTGAGGGCAAAAGTGTCATTTCCGTTCACCGTTGGCTGTTGTTACAAGCAAAATAGGTGGTAGTGGCATGCAGGGAAAAGAAATTTCAATCAAGGGTATTGAAGAACTTTTTTCTCTTTCAGTGGTACACAGGTCATTTTGAACTTTTATAATGGCACACAGGTAAAAAGCTCATAAAAAATATAGAGCGATATTTCCCCATGTCACATCGGTTGTCGCAGCGTTCCCCACCGCCACCGGCGCCTCTGCCGTGCCTCCCACCCGCTCCCCTACTCTACTCTGCTTCGCCATCGCGCTCATCCTGCTCTTGCTCTGCCGCTCTGGACGCTGCTCCTGCCGCTTGCTCCGCCGCCCCGTGCCCACGTTCTGGCCGCCAGCTGTCCATTGAGGTCGCTGAAAGCATCTAGGCCCTAAGGTTTGGTTTCGGTAATTAATGACAACACTTTATTACCATGACTAACGTGTGTTTTGCAGAAACTTGGTAAGTTAGGTCATGGAGGTGACAACTGCTTTGAGCACTGTGGTATTCGTGTCCCTTGATGGAAATCGTTTCGGTTTTCAAAAGAGTGACGTCAAGATTAAGGACGGTTAGTTCCGGATGTCGAGGTGTTGAGACACATTCGGAATAGTCGTTAGGATCTTCGTTTTTCTCCTTTGGCCGTACTATAAAGGGGGGCATGAATGGGTAGCTTGACCTAGGCGAGTCCTATGTTTAGGTGTGGTGCACACTTGTTAAACTTGGCGCTAGGCAACCCTAGATTAGCTCAAGGTTCAGTTAGAAGCAACTTGGTTGAAGTTGCGACGCGTTTCGACGAGTTTCGGGCTGTTTTCCAGGCACCGGACGCGCTCTTCGGGAGCACCGGACGCGTCCGGTGAGTACGCTCTGCGTTAGGGTTTCGGCCTCGACCACCGGACGCGGTCCTCGCGAGGACCGGACGCGGTGGTCAGTGGCTGACACGTGTCACTCTGGGAGAACACCCGTCGGACGCGATACTGGACTTGATCGGTGAGTCCGGTGCGAGTCCAGTAAGGTCCTGAAAGGACCGGACGTGTCCGGTCTTCAGGCATCGGACGCGGCCTTGCGTCCGGTGCGAGTACAGTAAGCGCCCTTGCACGTCGGACGCGTCCGGTCACCCCTGACCGGCGCGTCCGGTGGTTCGTTTTCAAAATCGCGTTTTGACCGTTACGGGGGACCGGCGCGTCCGGTGTGTTGCACCGGCGCGTCCGGTGACCCCGTGTCAGAAAGTAACGGTTCGTTTTCTTTGAGGGGTGTATAAATACAACCCCTCCACCTCTTTTAGAGGTCTCTTGCTCATTCAAACATCTGAGAAAACCCTTTAGAGTGCAAGGGAGTGCAAGAGCTCTAGTGAGGATAGAGATTTGAGAATCAAAGTTTGAGTTTCCTCACTAGTGATTCGAGAGTAGCAAGTGTGCATCCACCTCCTCATTTGGGCTCGTTGTGGTCAAGTGAGAGTTCTAGCTTGTTACTCTTGGTGATCGCCATCACCTAGACGGCTTGGTGGTGATTGGGAGTTTGGTGATCATCCGGCGGAGCTTGTGGATGACCCAACTCAAGTTGTGAGCGGTTTTGGGTGATTCGCCGCGACAGAGTGTCGAAGAATCAACCCGTAGAGAGCACTTGATCCTTGCGCGGATCAAGGGGGAGCGACACCCTTGCGCGGGTGCTCCAACGAGGACTAGTGGGGAGTGGCGACTCTCCGATACCTCGGAAAAACATCGCCGTGTTCCTTGCCCCTTTACATTCAAGCAATTACTTTCTCGTTTTTACTTTCATTGCTTGTTTTACATTCCTAGAATTGCCATGCTAGACTAGGATTGGAAACTAGGGTGCAAAACTTTTTAACGGTAGACTCTCTAGGAACACAAGTAGGCACTAGGGGTGAATTCCGGCTTGTAGGATTTAATTCTTGCAATTAATTTTTAGAAAAGCCCAATTCACCCCCCTCTTGGGCATCTTGATCCTTTCAATTGGTATCGGAGCCGTGTTGCTCCTATTTTAGGCTTCACCGCCTAGAGCAAGATGTCTAACGGGGAAGGACCACCTCCCACCTTTGAGGGGGATGATTTTCCATATTGGAAAATCCGAATGGAGGCGTACCTCGAAGCCATAGATGTCGGGTGTCTTAGAGCCGCAACCGAAGGGCTTCCCGCTATCAAGGATCCCGCAAACCCCACGGGTGACGAGGAGAAGTACGACCGGTGGAATGCAAAGGCCAAAAATGCACTCTACCGGGGCTTAGGCAAAGATATCTTCAATCGTGTGCGTAATGCAAAGAACGCTCATGATTTGTGGCAAAATCTTTGTGCTCTCCATGAGGGAACTAAGAGTGAACGTGAGGAACGCTATCATATTGCTTTAAAGAAAATTAATTCTTTTGAGATGCTTCCCAAAGAAAGTGCTAATGAAATGTACACTCGCTTGAATGTTCTTGTAGAGGACCTCAATGCTCTTGGGCTCACTCAAATGAGTCAATCGGATGTTGCAAGGAGGATCTTGAGTGTGCTTCCCGTTGAGAAGTATGGTCACATTGTCACCGTGCTTCATCAAAGTGATCTCTCCACCGCAACACTGACTCAAGTATTGGGGAAGATCAATGCTCATGAGATGTACATGCACATCACTCCGGAAGAGGGCTCATCATCTTCCAAGAAGAAAGACTTGGCTTTCAAAGCTAGCCATGACAAGAAGAAGAAGAAGGGCCAAGCCATGATCGTGCAAGAAAGCTCAAGTGAAAGTGATATCGATGATGAATCACTTGCACTCATGGTGAGGAAGACCACCAAGATGCTAAAGAAGCTCAACAAGAGTGGCATCAAGTTCGATGGCAAGAAAAAGAAATTCTTCACAAGTAGCAAGAGAAAGCCCATCTCGGAGATGGATTGTTACAATTGTGGTGAACTTGGCCACCTAGCTCATCAATGCCCTAGACCACCAAAAGACAAGTTCAAGAACAAGAACAAGGGCAAGAAAAATGATTCAAGTGATGAAGAAGATGAGAAGAAGAAGAACAAGCCATACAAGAAGAAGGATGGCAAGAAGAAGGAGTTCTACAAGAAGAAGAAGGGTGGAAAGGCTTATATTGTTGGTGATTGGCTCACCGACATTGAATCATCTTGTGGCTCCTCCGAAGATGAGAGCGATGATGAGAAAGAGAAGGTCGCCGCATTTGTGATGGGGCCATCATCTTCACCGACATCTTCACCACCACCTTCACCGCCTTCTTCACCATCATCGTCCACTACTCACCTATGCCTTATGGCCAAGGGTGAACGAAAGGTACAAAATCATGATAGTGATGATGATGATGATAGTGATAGTGATGATGAATTTGATGCACCTTCTTATGATGAACTTGTAAAATTGCTAAACAAATATACTAAAATCATAAGAAGGACTAGAAGTGAAAATGATGATCTTCAAAATGAAAATGAATCACTCTCATCCAAGCTTGAAAATGCTCAAAAGACTAGTGGTGAGCTTAGAGATCAAAATGAAATTATGTCTTCTACCCTCAAGGAGCTCAAAACCTCTAACAAAGAGCTCAAAGATCAACATGATAAACTTGAGAAGAAGCATGATGAGCTCATCACTAGACATAGCTCTCTAAAAGACAAATACACCACATTAAAAGTTGACTATGATAGTCTTGTGGTTGCTAATGAACTTGCTCTTGAGACACATGATGCTACTAACCATGTTGTTAAGTGTGATATAGCTACATCATGTGATGACTTGATCATTGAAAGCATTGAGCAAGGTTCTAGTAGCAAAGGCAAGAGTGTGGTTGAGTCATGCAACCATGATGATTATGCCAAGATCAAGTGTGAGAATGAGAAGCTTGCAAATGAGAACAAGAAGCTCAAAGGTTTGATGGCTCTTGAGAAGCAAACAACAAATGAGTCACTCATTGAAGAGAACAAAAAGCTCAAGCAAGAAAAAGAGCATCTCAAGACCGGCCTAAGCAAGTTCACAAGAGGCCAATATTTGCAAAGTGAGCTCCTCATGAACACCATAATGAAGATGGATAGAAGTGGTATTGGCTACTTGGCAAATCAAGAGAAGAAAGCAAAAGCTCAACAACAAATCAAGTCAAAGCCCAAGCCAAAGAGATGTGTTGAGTGTGGTCAAGAAGGACACTTTGCTCATGAGTGCAAAACTCCACCACCACAACCCTTGCCCAAGCATGCTAGACCCTTTGCCTTCAATGCTCATTACATGCTAAGAAAAGATTCAAATGGAAAGTTGAAAGTCATGTTTTTGGGTCCCCCAAACAAGAATAGGCCAAAGAAAATATGGGTTGCCAAGTCACTAGTTGAGAAAGTCAAGGGCCCCTCTCAAGTTTGGGTCCCTAAACAAAAAGCTTGATCTCGTGTGTGTAGGTGAACTACAAGACCGGTGGATCTCATTGGGTTATTGATAGTGGTTGCACTCAACATATGACCGGTGATCCTCGTATGTTCACCTCCATTGAAGAGAATGGGATATGTCAAGAGAAGATCACATTTGGAGATAATTCAAAAAGCAAAGTCAAGGGTATAGGCAAGATTGCAATATCAAATGATCACTCACTCTCAAATGTGCTCTATGTTGCTTCATTGAGTTTCAACTTGCTATCCGTTGGGCAACTTTGTGACCTTGGCTTCCAATGCTTGTTCACACCAAATGAAGTTGAAGTTTCAAAGATAGATGACAAGCAAGTGATATTCAAAGGCTTTAGATATAACAATCTTTATCTTGTTGACTTCACCTCCGAAGATGCAAATTTGATGACATGTTTGTTCACCAAGACCTCACTTGGTTGGCTTTGGCATAGGAGGCTTGCACATGTTGGAATGAGCACTCTCAACAAGCTATTGAAGAAAGAACTAGTGAGAGGATTGAAGGATGTGAAGTTTGAAAAGGACAAACCTTGTAGTGCATGTCAAGCGGGCAAACAAGTTGCAAACACTCATCCAACCAAGGCTTTCATGTCAACCTCAAGAGTGCTAGAACTTCTACACATGGATTTGTTTGGGCCTACAACATACAAGAGCTTGGGTGGTAATCTCTATTGTCTTGTGATAGTGGATGACTACTCAAGATATACATGGACTTTCTTCCTTCATGACAAATCCGAAGTGGCAAGTTGCTTCAAGAAGTTTGCAAAGAGAGCTCAAAATGAATTTGAAGTCAAGATAAAGAAGATTAGAAGTGACAATGGCAAAGAGTTTGACAACACCAACATTGAAGCTTATTGTGATGAAATTGGAATCAAGCATGAAGTTTCTTCAACCTACACTCCTCAACAAAATGGTGTAGTTGAGAGAAAGAACCGGACCTTAATTACTCTTGCAAGAACAATGTTAGATGAGTACAATACTCCGAAAAAGTTTTGGGCCGAGGCAATCAACACCGCATGCTATGCTTCAAATCGCCTCTTCCTCCAAAAGTTTCTTGGCAAGACCCCCTATGAGTTGCTTAATGGGAAGAAGCCGGACGTCTCATTCTTCCGGGTGTTTGGTTGCAAATGCTACATCTACAAGAAGCGTCAACACCTAGGGAAGTTTCAAAGACGTTGTGATATTGGTTTTCTTGTTGGTTACTCATCAAAGTCCAAAGCATATAGAGTATTTAACCATGCCACCGGTTTGGTTGAAGAAACATATGATGTGGAATTTGATGAATCTAACGGCTCCCAAGGAGCAATTGAGAATTGTGATGATGTAGGTGATGAACCCTTGAGGGAGGCCATGAAGAACATGCCCGTGGGAGACATCAAGCCAAAAGATGATGAAGACGATGTGCAAATCATTGATCCACCATCTTCATCACATGTGCCTCAAGATGATGACAAGAATGAGAGAATTGAAAATGAAGATACCTATGTCTCTCATGAACAAGCCGAGGCACAAGCACAAGATGTTGATGCTCCCAATCCACCTCCTCAAGTGGTTGATAGAAGAAACTCACCTCTACTTCAAGCTCATCCACAAGAACTCATCATAGGGAGTCCTACAAAGGGAGTAATGACTCGATCTCAAAAGCTAGCTTCTTTCGTTGAACATCACTCTTTTGTCTCTTGTGTTGAACCTAAGAATGTAGAAGAAGCTCTTCAAGATCCGGATTGGGTGAATGCCATGCATGAAGAATTGAACAACTTCACCCGCAACCAAGTGTGGACACTTGAAGAGCATCCTAAAGGTGCAAGAGTCATTGGAACCAAGTGGGTGTTCCGAAACAAGTAAGATGACCAAGGCATAGTAGTGAGGAACAAGGCAAGACTAGTTGCAAAGGGGTTCTCTCAAGTTGAAGGCCTTGATTTTGGAGAGACTTTTGCACCCGTTGCAAGACTTGAAGCCATTCGTATCCTCCTTGCATATGCATCACATCATGATATGAAATTATATCAAATGGATGTGAAAAGTGCATTCTTAAATGGCTTTATAAATGAACTAGTCTATGTCAATCAACCTCCCGGGTTTGAAGACCCTAGATATCCTAATCATGTTTATAGGTTGTCCAAGGCGCTATATGGGCTCAAGCAAGCCCCTAGAGCGTGGTATGAGCGCCTCTGGGACTTCCTCATTGAGAAGGGCTTCACCATCGGGAAGGTCGACACCACACTATTCACCAAGAAGCTTAATGGGGAGATCTTCATTTGTCAAGTATATGTTGATGATATCATCTTCGGGTCAACAAATGAAGATTATTGCAAGGAGTTTGGTGAATTGATGTCGAAGGAGTTCGAGATGTCAATGATTGGTGAGCTCACATTCTTCCTTGGTTTTCAAGTCAAGCAAATGAGAGAAGGGATTTTCATCTCTCAAGAAAAGTATACCAAGGATCTTCTCAAAAGATTCAAGATGGAAGAATGCAAGCCAATCAAGACCCCAATGCCATCAAATGGACATCTCGACCTAGATGAGGGAGGTAAACCGGTTGATCAAACTCTCTACCGTTCTATGATTGGTAGCTTGTTGTACCTTACCGCATCTAGGCCCGATATCATGTTTAGTGTGTACATGTGTGCTCGCTTTCAAGCGTGCCCTAAAGAACCTCACTTAAGTGCCGTAAAAAGAATCCTAAGATATCTTAAGCACACCCCAAGCATTGGTCTATGGTATCCCAAAGGAGCTAGATTCCAACTAGTTGGCTATTCCGACTCGGATTATGCCGGTTGCAAAATTGATAGAAAAAGCACATCCGGAGGGTGCCATTTGCTTGGGAGATCACTAGTATCTTGGTCATCTAAAAAGCAAAATAGTGTGGCTTTGTCCACCGCCGAGGCGGAATACATTGCCGCGGGGGCTTGTTGTGCACAAATCTTATATATGAAACAAACCCTCCTAGACTATGGAGTTGTTCTTGAAAAGGTGCCACTTTTATGTGACAATGAAAGTGCCGTTAAAATTGCTAACAATCCGGTACAACACTCTCGCACCAAGCACATTGATATCCGCCATCACTTTCTAAGAGATCACGTTGCTAAAAATGACATATCACTAGAAGGTGTACGAAGTGAAAATCAATTAGCGGATATCTTCACTAAACCTTTGGACGAGGCTACTTTTTGTAGGCTAAGAAGTGAACTTAATGTGCTTGATTCAAGTAACTTTAAAAAATGAGCGCGTGTTGTCCCTTGCATTGCATTGTATCATATGTCACGTTTACTTTATCGCAATGCATTTAGGGCTTGGCTAACACGGTTACGATAACCCTCCTTTGGAGGAGTGAAGAAGCCTAACCGTGGATCAAACTTGACAAGCAACCTAGCTTTACTTTCTTGTATTGCATTGCATATGCATGGTTGTTTGTTTGTCGTTCCTTTTCGGTTTAGCTTTGAGCAACCTCTGTGTTCGTCCATGAATAGAGAGAGCATTTGACGCTCCTAAAGGTTCAAAAACTCTATTGCATGGCCATACGTTGCTCCTCGGGTGTTTATTGCCTATTTTCGTAAAAATAATACTAGCCTAAGGCAAAATATTTTAAAATTTTGAGGGTTTGAGTGAGGTCACTCATATCGGGTTCCAATTGGTGTTTATTTGTGTCTCTTTGAATTGGAACTTGATTGGGAGAAGTCGCGTCGAAGTTCGGAACGAAGAATGGCGAAAAACAGCGACCGGACGCTGCACCGGACGCAGTGTTGCTTCACCACCGCGTCCGGTCCCGGCGTTCACCAGCGCGTCCGGTCATCCAGAAGACAAAGTCCAGATCTAGTCACCGGACGCTGCACCGGACGCGCCTCTGACCACCACCGCGTCCGGTCCCGGCTACCACCACCGCGTCCGGTGCTCCGCGATGAATTCCCGAGCACTCAGCCATCGGACTCTGACCGCGTCCGGTCAGTCCACACCGGACGCGTCCGGTCACTCCAGGCGCTTACTGGAGTGTCACCGGACGCTGCACCACCGCGTCCGGTGATTTTGACCACCGCGTCCGGTGCTACCGAATCGAGCGGATCTGCGACCTCTTAAGTACCGATTCGTGTTCTTCCTTTCTTTTTCTCAACCGTCGAATCCGCCGCCGCACGCCTTGTCTCGCCGACCCGCCGTGACCAAATCCGCCGGAGCCGCCGCGCACCTGCCTTCTTCCTCCTCTCCGGCGGCTCCCGCGCCACCTGCCGTGCCACCTCGCCCTCAGCTCGCCCGCATTTGCTCCCTCGCGCAGCTCCCGCGCTGCCTGCCGCGCCACCGCCGTGCTCTCGCGTACACCCTCGCCGCCGGCGAGCCAGCACCTGCCAAGAGCCGCTCCAGTTTCCTGTAGCCCGCAGCTCCTCCCTCCTTTGCGTGCCCTAGCTCCAACTGCCCGTGTTTCCTTCGGCCGAGATTTGAACCTAGGGTTTACCCCTAAACCCTAGCTTAGGGTTTGGTAACCCTAACTCAAGGTAACGGCTCGACTCGATTCCGTTTTCGATTCAAGTCAATTCAATTTCTTTTCATCGTTAGGGCTTGCCGTTGACCATAACCTTTCATTGCTATCTCGATTGGTCGTTTCAGTGCTCGATCGCCGATCTCGGGGGTTCTCGCGAACTAGGTCACCTCGTCCCTTCACCGTCGTCTCGTCGATCCGAGGTAGCTTAGCGTCGTTTCACTTCGTATCTCACGTGCTTGCTATCTAGGGTTTCGTATCTTTAGATATATATATATATGCTTATTGTATATCTCTCTATTCCATACGTGCAGCGAGTCAGTCGGTGTGCCGGGTCAGATCTGTTTGCTTAATCCGAGGCCAAGCCTGCGGATACGGATTGAGGCCAAGCCTCTCGAGTGTCAGTTCATCATCTCACAGAGGTTTTTAGGCAGTCAGTCAGCATGGTGCGTTGCAAGAACGCCGGTGGTGCTCCTGGTGACGGGGACAACAGTCCTCCCCGTCGTGATGAGATTGCGCGTGGTAAGCGCATCAAGATGATGGCCAGAAAGAAGAAGAGGACACTTTCAGATGCAGAGATTGCTCAGGCCGTGGCAGACGCCGCAGAGCAGGCAGAGAGAGGTGGCAGACGCAGTGGGTTACACATAGGGGAGCGTCGCTTTCATCTTGAAGGTCGACAGCTCGGCACAGAGGCCACTGAGGGTACCGAGGCTACTGCACCTTCAGAGCAGATGTCAGTTGATCCTCCCTCAGAGCAGACACAGGCTACAGAGACTACACCCGCTACTGAGTCTACCCAGGCCACTGAGGCTCCACAGGCCACTGAGGATACAGAGGAGCAGGCTGCTCAGTCTCCACCACGTCGCCGCTCCACACGTGCTCGTTCACAGGTGACACCGAGGCCGGAGGGTCCGCGTCGTGGAGCACGACCTCCTCCCAGAGTTAGAGGGTCACCCCCGGTCGAGCACTTAGACCTGAGGGGTGCTTCAGCACGTCAGGTGAAGAGTCTGAGGTTCGTGGAGGTCAGCCGATGGTTTCCACCTGTCAGAGATCCCAGAGCTTCAGAGGGTTTCTATACCCCACTTCAGGAGGACTTCTACAGGGCCCTAGTTGACAGTGGCATTGCTTTCAGACCTCAGAGGGTATGTCGACTAGAGGCATTGGTTGATGTTGTGGGAGAGCAGCTCCGTCCTCACCTGTCCTATCTGCCTGGCTTATTAGATCTACTTGGACGGACAGGTGCTTACTGCGGCACATGGGTCAGGGAGTTCTATGCTTCTTTGTGGATTGATCTTGCTCATGAGTTTATTCACTTCGCATTCAGAGGCCGCGATCACAGACTCTACAGCTCCAGAGCCCGAGAGATCCTCAGACTACCTGCTTCTGACACGAGGATCCACCAGTTGTGCTATGGTCAGACTCCACCTCCCATACGCCCTCACGGCGGTTCAGTGCCACCCACCGACCTGGTTCGACCCTGCTTTCGCGAGCCTTTTGGCGAAGGGTCACGTCGTACACCTGCCAGCCTGACACCTCTTGCCCGAGTTCTGGATGCTATACTCAGACGCACTTTACTGCCCAGACTTGGCTACAGAGAGGGACTGACGAGGATGCAGCTTTGGGTTGTTCACCACCTCGTGACACAGCGACAGTTTGATATCTGGGATCTTATTCTCAGTGAGATGGAGGACACCATTGCTGAGGGCTTCAAGGGTAACCGTCAGCTTCCCTATGCCCACTGGATTTGCTTCATTATCAGATCTGCTATCCAGATGCCACCAGAGATCAGGGCAGAGATTGCCAACACTACTACAGCATTCCCTGACTATGATATCAGACAGCTTTGGGCTTCTATCACTAGAGATCAGGCTCCAGCACCAGGACAGCGTGAGCGCCCAGATGTTCCTGAGACAGCAGCTGAGCAGGACGCTAGAGTTGACGAGCTTGCCGAGGCAGAGCTCGCAGACCTTGAGGCTCAGACTGCTGAGATACCTGAGGATGTCACTTCTGACAGCACTGATGAGGACTACCAGCCCATCCCCAGGTACCGGTCTCCTCGGTCTCACGACCACGAGGCCGGTGGATCTGGCTCAGCCTCCCGCTCAGACCCAGCCATGGTGGCTATCCTTGAGAGGCTGACCCAGGCTCAGGAGCAGCAGCAGCAGCAGATACAGCGCCAGGCACAGGATACAGCTGCAGCACTAGCACAGATACAGGCTCGCCAGGACGAGTTTCAGCGACAGCAGCTAGAGATCCAGAGGCAGCAGGTTGAGATGCAGCGACAGAGTCAGCAGCAGTACATGGATCTTCTGCGGCATCTCATCACAGTTGGGGTTCCTCCGCCTGCATCTATCATGGCTCCGGCTTTGCATTCCAGCGGTCCATCTAGTCAGGGACAGCCGAGCTTTCAGTTTACATCTCCACAGCAGCAGGTTCCCCAGTCTTTTCAGTCCCCGAGCTTCACACCTATCCATACGGGGTTCACACCGTCAGACCAGCCTCGCCCGCATCTCCTGACAGGCACACCTATTGGTGACTTCAGTGCCACTTACAGCGAGTTGACTGGTCAGCCGACACCCTCGCACACGACTACGTTTCACACTTCGTCAGGGTTGTCAGCTTCCGAGGCAGTCGTTCCACCAGTGACAGGGACTGGGACTACAGAGACCCTCCCTTCTTCAGTTGCCTCGACAGACCCCCCAGCTACTGGCGCACTTCAGGCTCAGGTCACTCAGACAGATCCACTTGTTGCTACACAGTCAGCGCATGTTCCTGCTCAGACCCAGACCGCTTCGCAGCCACGAGCTTCTTCAGAGGGTCAGCCAGATAGCTCAGACTCCGAGGGCGATTCACTTCACTTCGTGATCACTCCGCGCACCTCGGCACCCGACACGACTCCGTCTGTCCCCCCGTCAGATTAGATTAGTTTTTTTGGCGCTTGATGCCAAAGGGGGAGAGAGAGTAGTTTCAGGGGGAGTTTGTTAGTGGGTTTTCGTTTTTCGTGTGCTACATTCATGCATATCATGTTTATTTTCAGCATTGCATTCATGTGACATTGTCGTCGAGTCGTAAAACTTTGAGTCTTAATGTCTTATTCGTCACTGTGATTAATATATGTCACCGTTCTAGCTATAGCTCTAAGGTTGTGCTTCCGTGCCTTACTCCGATTACTTATGAGCTATATCTTTATGTGTACTAACGCTTTATGTCTTATCTTATGAAGTACACTCTTTTGGCTTGGAGCGCATAAGCAATTACTAACCCTTTATGCTTATTGTCTTTTGCTTATGTGAACCAAGCATGCTCGAAAACCTTCACTCTAATCCATTGAAACTTAATGTTGTCATCAATCACCAAAAAGGGGGAGATTGAAAGCATCTAGGCCCCAAGGTTTGGTTTCGGTAATTAATGACAACACTTTATTACCATGACTAACGTGTGTTTTGCAGAAACTTGGTAAGTTAGGTCATGGAGGTGACAACTGCTTTGAGCACTGTGGTATTCGTGTCCCTTGATGGAAATCGTTTCGGTTTTCAAAAGAGTGACGTCAAGATTAAGGACGGTTAGTTCCGGATGTCGAGGTGTTGAGACACATTCGGAATAGTCGTTAGGATCTTCGTTTTTCTCCTTTGGCCGTACTATAAAGGGGGGCATGAATGGGTAGCTTGACCTAGGCGAGTCCTATGTTTAGGTGTGGTGCACACTTGTTAAACTTGGCGCTAGGCAACCCTAGATTAGCTCAAGGTTCAGTTAGAAGCAACTTGGTTGAAGTTGCGACGCGTTTCGACGAGTTTCGGGCTGTTTTCCAGGCACCGGACGCGCTCTTCGGGAGCACCGGACGCGTTCGGTGAGTACGCTCTGTGTTAGGGTTTCGGCCTCGACCACCGGACGCGGTCCTCGCGAGGACCGGACGCGGTGGTCAGTGGCTGACACGTGTCACTCTGGGAGAACACCCGTCGGACGCGATACTGGACTTGATCGGTGAGTCCGGTGCGAGTCCAGTAAGGTCCTGAAAGGACCGGACGCGTCCGGTCTTCAGGCATCGGACGCGGCCTTGCGTCCGGTGCGAGTACAGTAAGCGCCCTTGCACGTCGGACGCGTCCGGTCACCCCTGACCGGCGCGTCCGGTGGTTCGTTTTCAAAATCGCGTTTTGACCGTTACGGGGGACCGGCGCGTCCGGTGTGTTGCACCGGCGCGTCCGGTGACCCCGTGTCAGAAAGTAACGGTTCGTTTTCTTTGAGGGGTGTATAAATACAACCCCTCCACCTCTTTTAGAGGTCTCTTGCTCATTCAAACATCTGAGAAAACCCTTTAGAGTGCAAGGGAGTGCAAGAGCTCTAGTGAGGATAGAGATTTGAGAATCAAAGTTTGAGTTTCCTCACTAGTGATTCGAGAGTAGCAAGTGTGCATCCACCTCCTCATTTGGGCTCATTGTGGTCAAGTGAGAGTTCTAGCTTGTTACTCTTGGTGATCGCCATCACCTAGACGGCTTGGTGGTGATTGGGAGTTTGGTGATCATCCGGCGGAGCTTGTGGATGACCCAACTCAAGTTGTGAGCGGTTTTGGGTGATTCGCCGCGACGGAGTGTCGAAGAATCAACCCGTAGAGAGCACTTGATCCTTGCGCGGATCAAGGGGGAGCGACACCCTTGCGCGGGTGCTCCAACGAGGACTAGTGGGGAGTGGCGACTCTCCGATACCTCGGAAAAACATCGCCGTGTTCCTTGCCCCTTTACATTCAAGCAATTACTTTCTCGTTTTTACTTTCATTGCTTGTTTTACATTCCTAGAATTGCCATGCTAGACTAGGATTGGAAACTAGGGTGCAAAACTTTTTAACGGTAGACTCTCTAGGAACACAAGTAGGCACTAGGGGTGAATTCCGGCTTGTAGGATTTAATTCTTGCAATTAATTTTTAGAAAAGCCCAATTCACCCCCCCCCCTCTTAGGCATCTTGATCCTTTCAGTCGCTACGTGTGTGCTCGCGCCCGATGACACCGATAGGCTCCGATAGCGCAAGGAGAAGCGACGGGCCCTAGCGCTGAAGCCCTCTAGCCTTGCCTCCTACTACAGTTGCAGCGCCCCGATACAAACGGCGGAGGAGGCCACACCGCGATACGATGCATGCTTTAAGCGTACATTTTAAATGTTTCGGATATTTTAGAGGTATATGTTGTAAGTTTTTTATATGGATGTTGCAAAAGTAGATCAGAATGTTGCAATGGTTGTACACGTATGTTGCAAGAGTCTGTCCTCAATGTTTCATCTGTTTTCCAGACGTATTTTACAAGTGTGTTTATCTGGATGTTGATATGTTTTACATATATGTTACAAGTCTTTTATTTGGATATTGCGTATGTTTACAATGTTTTTAAGTGTTTTTTCAGGTGTTTCAGACGCATGTTTCAGTGTTTAATCTGCCTTTTTGTTGTATATTGCAAGTATTACATCTAGATGTTTCAAAAATAGATCGGGTGTTGCACATGAGATACGCATGAGAAGCAGCAGGCGGTGCGAGCAGTCCCCGCGCGAGTGGCGTGGGCCCCCACGTGGGCGCGGGTGACACAGGCGCGGTCGAGCGACGTCTTGGCGACGCGGGCCCACGTGTGGACGTGTGAAAATGGACTACAACCATGGGCGTCTGGACCCTGGGCGCTAGTAGTGCCGTTAAAAAATAGGGTTTGAAAGTTAGGTGATTAACTTCCTTCGCTTAATACCCAGAAGAAATAAACATTGTGCTGATGACCTTGCCCGCCTAGCTAGCTTCTAGTCTTTGGTCAACGGTCTTTTGCTATGGATGTATCCAAGAACCACTTTACATCTAGCACGTTCCACTTGCTCTACTCGACCTGGACCAGTCACCATCGAGCATACTGTTTTGCATGCAAGGATTCCTTGTTCCGTTTCACACAGTCCAAATTGGCTGAACAGATCAGGTCGTCGTCCAAACTGGAAAGTAAAATTCAAAAGAGGCCTCTGTGTAAGTTAAATTACCCAAGTTTCTTCAGAAAACCGTAGTGGTATTCACGTATCTATTGCAGTAGGGAGCAGGGAAAAGTTTGTTGGCAATAAACTTCCGATAAAACATGTAATTCTGTTTATTGGTGAGATATGGCCAAACATATTTATCACCGAACACTACTGCATAAAAGGTTTGTAGCAACGGGATAATTTTTTTTTATAGGAGCGGCTAGTGATGGAGCTGCCCCTAAAGTGGGTGTGCTCAGGACCCATGAGACCAGTCGCCCCTACAAATGGCACAATAGGGGCGGCTGGTGATACGAGCCGTCCCTACAAATGGGTCGATTTGTAGGGGCGGCTCACTCACTAGCTGCCCCTACTATTTGATTTGTAGAGACGGCTCACTCACTAGCTGTCCCTACTATTCGATTTGTAGGGACGGCTATAACCAGACGTCCCCACTGTTACGATTTGTAAGGGCGGCTCAATCATCAGCCACCCCTACAAATGCTCCATGTATAAAAGGCTGCAGCCTCCTTCTTCCTTCTCGGGTCACTCACTCTTACACGAAAAAAGGCTTTAGATGCCTTGGGCACCTCCTAAAAATTGCTTTACTAAAGGGGAGGTTTTGGTCTCAAATCCTTTGGTGGAGAGGTCATAAAAGGTAAGGAAATGCTATTAGAAACTTTTTTTAAAAAGTTTTAATGGTTAGTTAGTGAGTAATTAGAGTTTTGCTTTTCTCTCTCTTCTATGGTGCTTGAGCTACTTATAAAGCAAATTAGACCCAAGTTTTGAAGTACTAAGGTAAATTAGGTAAGGGAAGAAGATTATACCCTTATTCAATCGATGTTTCTTGATTTTAGTGAACAATTAGTTAGTTTTATCGATGTTTCATGTGCATCTAGATCTAGATCTAGGGTTTGGTTTTTTTTATTAATTTCATTTTTGTAAATTTATGTTTGATGAAATTCGACTAGGGTTTGCATTAAAGATGTTGGATAAAATACTAGTTGTTGCTAATTGTTGTCTTTGAAATTATTTATTGTAATCAACAAATATATATTTTTAATTATTTATGGATAAATAGGTCATTAATTAATTATCATCTACCATGGTGTGTATATTTGATTTATATTTATTTATATATGAAGTATATACAATTATTCTCAAGTAATTATTAATTTGATTCCTTTATGTATATATATCTGAATAAGTAGTCCGTTAATGAATTTTCTTTGCTTGTTGTTGTAAAAGATGGAGTACAGGAACTCTTGGATGTATGGTTCGTTAAGGTTCAAGGCAGGTTTTCGTGAAGAGTTGAATAAATTTATTGAAGCCGCAGAGAAGCATGCAACGACGTTGACAGAGAATAAGGATACAATTATTTGTCCCTGTAAAGATTGCAAGAACCTTATCGCATGGACAGATGTGACTATCATCAGATCACATTTGATTATGCGAGGATTTGTTAAGGACTACACAGTGTGGATTCATCATGGTGAAACGGTTGTTGTTAACTAAGATTGGGAGGAAGACAACGCCGAAACCCTAGAATCCCTGTCCCAATATTCAGCAGAGCTTGATGCACGAATGGATCCTAGTTTGGCAATGAACAAGGTGGTGATGCTAGTGGTTGAGATGGTAACGACGAAGGTGGTACTAATAAGGATGGCAGAGCACGTGTCGGAAATGTAGATGATTATGATGATTTGGAGGAAATGATTCGGGTCATTGGACCAGAAATTTTACTAAAGAGCCCGAAAGGTCTAGAAAATTTAGAAAGGGTGAAGAAAGCATCGAAAGAGGTTGTATATAGTGTTAAAAAGGGTTGCCCAACACACTGGATAGTGCTACGTTTTATGCTTGAGCTACTCATCCTGAAGGCTAAGTACGGCTGGTCAGACTATAGTTTTAATGATCTATTGCGTCTTCTATCATGGTTGCTGCCACAGCCAAACTCAGTTCCCGCCAACACATACCACGCGAAGAAGGTTATAAATCCATTGACAATGGGGGTTGAAAAATCCATGCATGCCCCAACCACTGTATCTTTTTTCGTGGCGACACGTTCAAGTCACTAGATAAATGTCCTAGGTGTGGGGCCCGTCGGTACAAGAACAACAACCTTTACAACGGGGATGAAGTCTCCACGGGGAACAAGGGGAAAAAGGGTGGGAATACAAGATTCTCAATCCCTAGAGGACACTCCATTAGGCAACGATGCAAAACATAGAGGAATTTCTGCCTTGGTAATGTGGTACTTGCCAGTGGTCGACCGCTTGAGGCATATGTTACCAAACCCTAAGGAAGCCGCACTCATAACATGGTGGGATGATGAGCGCAAGGTGGTTGATGATGTGATTGCACACCCGGCCGATGGTACTCAGTGGCAACGCTTCGATGACAAGCACAAAGAATTCAGACCTGACCCAAGGAATATACGGCTTGACTTGAGCACCGATGGAATGAATTCCTTCAATGAGAGGACTAGCGACCATAGCACATGGCCAGTGATCTTGACCATGTGCAACATCCTAACGTGGCTATGTCAGAAGAGAAAGTATCTTCTCCTCACTATTCTCATTTCGGATCCGAAACAAGCAGGCATTGATATAGATGTGTTCCTTGAGCCTTTGATGCAAGAAATGGAGAGGCGAGGCATGAGGAGCTGATGTACGATGCGTTCCGAAAGGACTTCATATGTAGAGCCATGATCTTTGTTACTACCTGTGATTACTCCGTGCTGTTTGCTTTGTCTAAACAGATCAAAGGGAAGATAGGATGCTTAGTCTGCTTGGATGATACTACATGGGTGTACCTGGATGCATCCAAGAAGACAGTTTACCTAAGGTATCGACGCTTCTTAAAGACAAATCATAAATACTGCAGCAAGATGTACTTCAGATATTATGACAACACCTCGGAGAACGAACCCCCTCCGGAGAGACGTCAAAACGGGCAACACGTGTCCAAAATGTTGAAAAACATGCGTGTCATCCTACGAAAGAAGAATCCGAATGGGACGAAGAAAGATAGAAGCACACCTCCTGTTGCCGACATACCTTTCAAGAAATAGTCGATCTTCTTTCAGTATCTGCCTTATTGGCCAGACTTGGAGGTCCCCCATGCCATTGATGCTATGCACGTGCAGAAAAATGTCGTTGAGAGTCTCATTGCTACCTTGTGCTCACTAGTTATTATCTTACCTGGTATGCCCTTTTGGATATATATGATCACTAGTCTAGAACATGAATTATATGGCATCAGCTGCTACTTTTGCTACTACTCTCCTTCGCTCTACTCTCCATTGGTAGGAAGCTGTTGCTTTGTAGACCCTCCTCTCCTAGTCCTACTACTTATACTCTTCTCTCCTCTCTTCTTCTACTATTACTAGTCGTACTTCTTCTACTCCTCTCCTCTCCTGTCCTCTGCTCCTACTTCTACTCCTCTCCTCTCCTGTCCTCCTCTACTATAACTGTTTTTCCTTGACATAAATTTAGGAGAAGAGATGGTCGGACTCCCTTCGCCAGATCTGCCAAGTAATTATGCATTTAATCTGGGCTTCCAACCAACATTGGGGATGACAGAGCACCCATATCCAAGCATAGTAAGTAACATGTTTTAAAGACACCTCTATAGATATTTTGTTCTGATATATATAATTCTTAAATGTAGATAATTCATCCTATACCATGGTTCAGAGAGACACTTTCAAAATTCGGGGTTGATTACATCAATGTTGATACATTCCCTATAGAGGGTGAATGCATGCAATGTCGAATTGGCTTTTCTATTCTCGCTAGGGTGGGTAACCAACAAGGTCAGGTTTTATACATCGATAGGGCGGGCAGCGGTCAACCTCACTACATTAGTGCGCAAAAATATGTTGTGCTAGATACTCCTCCATGAGGATAGGAGCTTTGAATGTGGGCCTCCACCACAATATTGGGCGATATTGTACACAGCTAGCTGAGAACAACATAAATGATGTGGTCAGTCTCATAACTTATTTCCAGATTAATTGTTATGTCTATATATATGCACAGTTTTGTGGTAACCACATTTTTCTCAACACTTGCAGGTTGAGCAGTATGACGTAACATACGCAAGATGTAGCTTTGAAGCCATGTTATGAATGGGAATATGCTGGCCTAACTTTCACTTCAGAGGGAATCTAGGAAAAAAAATTCTTGTGAATAGGGGAGGTTCTGGACTATTGCTGATCGTCGTCAGTAGACCTTGTGAACGATCTTGTGAAGCAAGGGAGAGTGCCCTAGAAAATACATTGCGCTACATCATTGA
The DNA here is from genome assembly GCA_022457205.1 of Saccharum spontaneum. NCBI lineage: Eukaryota > Viridiplantae > Streptophyta > Magnoliopsida > Poales > Poaceae > Saccharum > Saccharum spontaneum. The sequence continues at coordinate 50,678,729 of CM039598.1, read as the reverse complement.
CATTTATGCATATGAAATGAATGACCTGCACTTTTTCGATTACGTGGTACGACGTCATGAAGTTCTAGAAATTTAAATTACTGTTGGTTGTAATAATGAATTGATCTAAATTATTATGGTTCTTGTGAATTATTATATGTTTGTAATGTACATATCTTCTTGTGAATTAGCTGTTGATATAATGTCCTTATGAATTTTATTATATATATATATTCTGGTTAGATTTGAATTTTCAAATTTCAATTTTTTTGGCCTGAAAACGGATTGTAGGGACGGTTCTAGAGTTAACCGCCCCTACAAATGGGAATTATTGGGGCGGCTGGTGTTACAAGCCGCCCCCACAATTGTAGGAGCAACCTCTATAAATCGATTTGTAGAGGCGGTTTGGGAACCGCCCCTACAAGCCTTGTAGAGACAGTATTGTAAGAGTGGCTGGTAAAACCGCCTCTACAAACCACCATTGGCAGCCGCCCCTACAAATGCTTAGTGTAGTAGTGGAAATTCCAGTTTTACTACTCCAAATCAATATTATTATGGGCTAGTTCGTTCTTGGTATAAAATGCTTTGACTTCTTGAGAATGTTAGCCCTTTGTGTTTGTTTTGACCAATAATTTTTCTGAAATTCATTTACAGTTGTCTCCTGTATATTTTTCTATCGATAAAGTGAACCTTGGTTGTCAGTGGGCATGTTCCATTATGCATATGAAGGAAGAAGAAGGCCAGTGCTAATATTGCAGCATCCGCGAGTCCGAAAATGACACCAATCTCCTCTAGATAGTAGAGAGAATGGCATTGCAGATGTACAAGTTGCAATGATGCATATTATTCAAGCTGGAGTCACTGGGATGGAGTTGTGAGGATAGTGAGGTCTCTCAAGGTGATGTGTTTGAGGCCAAGTCAAACTCATTGGGCCAGTCTTTACGAAGGTGAAGACGAGAACCCAAGTCCAGAGTACATAGAGCCTGTTCACCCGGCTTATAATCCATCTTTTTCAGCTTGTTTTTTCAGCCGGAACATTATTTTTCTCTCACAACAAATCAGCCAACAGTGTTTTTCAGCCGGCTTATCAGCCCAGCCGAACAGGGCCATAGAGGTTTGCAGATAACATTTTTCAATGTGGTGAAATATTCGCCAAGGTAGACATTATTGTGTATGCATTGAATAATTAATTTATACTAAAGGAATTATATTAGACATATGTTGTAGTAATTAGCAGTTGAGGGTTAAGTAGAGCTGTGTTGGACTCATGTAGTAACCTAGTCTCTCTATATAAGGGAGATGACTGCACTTGTAAGCTAAGAAGGAGAGACAACACAACGACATAGCGATAGCCTCTCAAGGGAGTGCCATCAGCTTATTTTTGACGAGCCATCAGCTTTGGTTGTTGCCTCAAAGGGGTCCTTGCAAGTTTTAGATGGGACTCTTTGTATTCACTTGGTTGATACATATGGTCTCTACTCTTTGTTTATATATAGACCATGTTTGGATCCATAGAGCTTATAGTTAGCTACTAATTATTTCCTTGGATCTAAATAGATCTAGCTATGATGGTTTAGTTAATTGTTAGCCGAATGCCCACCTGACAACTATTTCACTGGTTAGGCCAAACTAGCTAATAGCAGCTAATATTAGCTATGAACTATTAGCAGCTAATATTAACTATGAACTATTAGCAGCCAGTGGATCCATGCAGGTCATAGTCTTCTTCAAAGCCCTCATGCATGCAAGTAGAGTTCTGCTCTTTGTAGGACTGTACACTCAAGTCCCTGAAATAGCTAGCACGGCTGAAGTCCGAGTGTGAATGGCCTTAGAAGCCACGTAGAAGCAATTGATGTTATATTTTACCCAACAAGGGACGCAAGTTGCAATAGACATGCATGTGTGTGGAACCGAGTCCACCACCCTTCTTCACCCCGGGTCAACTTGTCAACGTTCTCGCACCACAGAAAAGTACAAACATGCCTTCCTGCTCAGTCCAGGTCCAGCCGTGTTTGGCTAGTTTGCATTGGCCGCAGCTACCACATATCCAATGGGCCACTGGACATGGATGGATCCAAGGACCACCGTCTCGCATCTCGGCATCTGGACGTCAAATTGGCAAGTGGCGGGCCAGGACAAAAGACAACCCCACCAACGAACTTGACAACACTTTACCGAAAAAAAAGGAAACAACTTAGTTCCTTCGTCGCTTAATAATAAATAAACCAAAGAAAGAACAAAGATTCTTTGCGTCCATATAAGTATAAGATTAACCCTCATCCAGGTATAAATCCATGCCTCCTCCACGCTCCTGCTCCTGTTCAGCACTGTTTATAACTTTGACGTTTAGTGTCCCATCCGTTTTAAATAGTCCTCAACTAACCGCTGTCCATGCACTTTGTACTGGGCATCCGATTTTTGCTGTTCAACGGTACTTTAGCACCAAAGTTTTAAACATTTCCTGTTACTGTTCGCGTGTCTTCAGAACGGGCGCAGCGGGAGCTCGCCTACCGGGTTAGTATAACTCTAACGGCCGAGGAAGGAAAGGAATTCTACTCTAGTGACCAGTGCATGTTTGATTTTTTTATATAGAATTACACGGTATAATGCAAACGCCCACAACGCGCACGCATATTCACCCCTATGAACACACGTACGCAAATCCTATCTCTATGAGCACTTTCGAAGGACTGAGCCGGCAGATCTTGAGATTCACGAAATCACCACTGGCGTCTCGCTGTCGACGAGGACATCGTCTACCTTTAAAAGTATAGCGCCGTTAAATCCTGAAATAAATCCAGAAAAATACGAACACCTATGTCAACCCGGATGGACAGGTTCCGCACAACGAACGTACCATCGCGCCAGTACATGTTTGATGACTTCTACGAATGGGGTTGGCCCATGTAGGTTTAGGGAAGCTGTGGACGGCCGGATTACGTTGACCCAATGCAAGTCAGAACAACCCGGATTATTATACCTTGAAGCTACAAGCCTACAATCATTCATCCTTATCGAGGGAACATCTTTCACATTTATCCAACAGAATAGATATATTTCTAGAAAAGAATTACTTAAGCTACATTTTTTTCAGAAGCTAGAAGTTTTTTATGTACTAAGATGAAATATTTCCTCATAGGTCATAAATCTGATTTTTAAAAAAAAAATTAAGATGGAATATTTTTCTTGTCAAGATAGTAATTTTCCCATTAGGCTAAAACATTTTTGGAGTAAATGCTACAACATTTTTTTTCTGAAGCTCAAACGTATTTTGTTTAGTGTTGATGATGACGAATATATATAGTTGAGATAGTTTATCATAAATTTGAAAAACCACTTTCTTAAGTTATAACATGCATCTTTTTGGAAAAGAAAAATCATCATGAAAATATAGGCAAAAATAGAGACCAAAAAAGGCCCAAATTTGCTTTCTAAAAATTTGGTTGTGCCTTATGTTTTTCTTAAGTATGTTGCGTTCATACTGGTTGTGTTTTATGTTCTTGTCATAAATTCAAAAACACTTTCTTAATTATGATGCATTTGTGCTGGTTGTGCTTTATGATTTTTTTATTATGGAGAGTTTTCAAAACCCATTTAGAAATCAACTATAATGTTTTGGGGTCTTCCTTAGATTTTGTTAACATTTTTCTTATTTTGCTAGAGCTAAATCTATTTTTTAAAGCCTCTAGAAATATTTCCCTGAGCTCCAAATATTTGATTTGGATTGTTGTATCCCAGTCTTTATCTAGAATTTTTATCAAACTTTAGGATCATATATACATTTTTCCATGATTTTAAAACCTTATCAAGTACTTATTAGATTTTTTAACTAAAAAGGACAAAACCACCTTCAAACTAGGAAGGGGGGGTTAACTTGAATGGTTTTAAGAGTTTAAGGGGTGAGATATCTTCTTAAAGTTTAAAAAAGAAAACCAGACCACGTCAGCAGTTAACAAAGGTACAATAGACTTTTTATTCACTAGTTTTTCATCACGAGCCTGTCGTTGGGCCAAGAAAATTAAAGCAATACATAACAAAGTCAGGAGGAAGTGGTGACATAATAAATTCCTGTCAGCTATGTGGTTGCAACAAAAAGGCTGGACCCCAGGGCTAAAAATTAGTCCATTTTGTAAAAGTAGATTAAATGTGGGCTAATTTTAGGCTAATAAGAGCAAATGGACTCTAACCACCAATTAGCCCTAACTCTTATTATCCCAGAATTAGCCTACATTTAGCCTTTCTAATTGATATCATAAAAACAAGGGCTCGTTGTTAGCCCCCTGGATCCAAACACCCCTTAGGGCATGTTGAGATGACATAGTTTTCTGAAAATTATGGTATCACAAAACTAGAATTAGCCAGACTGCCCGTGATTCTGCATTAATCATAGGGCTTGTTTGGGTCCAAGGGGCTAACAATTAGTTCCTATTTTTAATACCAATTAGAAAGGCTAAATGCATGCTAATTTTGGTCTAATAAGAGCTAATGGTGGTTTAGAGTTCATTAGCCCTTATTAACCCATAATTAGCCCATGCTTAATCCATTTTTATAAGATGGCCTAATTTTTAGCCTAGGGATCCAAATAGCCCGTTACTTTCGAGACCTCGTGGTTAGATGGAGAATCGTCGTACAACCCTTCAAGGTTGCTGCCACAAATCCTACACAAAGTATTCAGGCACAGAGAACACGTTACAGCAGTGGAGTCCACGGGGAACAAAGGGCCTGTTTGATATGGAGCCCCTGTCGAGCACGGCCGACTGGCCAAGCTGTGGCCGGCTCGAGCATGGCTCCCATGTTACAACCTCTCATGTTTGTTTCCTGGACCAAAATGAGCTGAGCCGAATAGAGATTATGTTTGTTTGGTTGCACAGATGCATATAGGTACCTTGCATTGAGAATATGGTAATGTTACCACCTCACCTTCTCCCTTCTCAGCGTGACGGCGGCGGTGCAGCGGACGAACCCCATCGCCGCCGTGGCGTGACAAGCGCTGCTCGGGCTCGCGGCGTTCCACACACTCCGCGTCTGTTGACGGTCACTAACAACAATTATAAACCTTCAACATAACCTGCATTTATACTTAATTCCATCACCAAACATAGGTATAGAGGTTTAAACTAATAAATTCCATGAGTTTTGGTGAATTTGTGTTTTCAGCAGGATTTATCTAGAAAACCATCAAGGGGGACCTATTCGTCAAAGGAAATTACGGAATTCCGCCGCATAAACAATGTGGGAAAATTCTAGAAGACTCCAGGAGGCTCTCCACCGAAGCAGACCCCCGAGGGGCTGCCATGTGGGGCTGGCCGACCCCACCTATAGGTCGGCCGGCCTGTGGGTCCCACCAGTCAGCCTCCGCTTCGAAAGTCGGTTCTCTACCGCCTCCTAGATTGCATCTACGCCGTTTATTCAAGTCGGTTTGATCCAAGGGCTCAGGATTGACACTCCGGCCTATATATACCAGCCCCTACCCCCTACCTCAGCAGATCCCTGAAACTCTAATTCATATCATGAGGATCAAAGTCATCTATCAAGAGAAGATTAGTCCTCTATAGGATTTAGTCTTATGATTAGAAATAGTGAGATAGAGAGTGAGGAAAGAGTTTGGAGGAGGTGCCGGTCTGTCGGTGCTCTCTCTACGTCTTGTACCTTGGCGGATCCAAGTTCTACTTGAGTTTGTCTTCGAGATTTCTTTGGTAATCAACTTCTAATTCGAGTAAGCATCTTGTTTATATTGCTCAGCAGGATCATGACTCTTTTGAGTACTTTATTCCTGTTCTAGAGGGAATAGAGAATTAATCGTAAGTGTAAGCGTGGTGCTTAGACTTGGGTTAATTGTGGATGCACCCTGCATTCCGGAAGGTGGTAGATCGCATGTGTAACATCAATTCTATATAGCCTGTGCTATATAGCTTCGTTGATCCTTTGTAGTCCACCTCCCGTCTGTAGGCGCAAGTAGGACGCGGTTGCGAAGGAAAGCATCATTTGTCGGTGTCTTTTCCTAGTAATGTCCCTAATTAAATAGTAAAAGACATAGCTTACCCAAGTCAGAATTAGAAAACCTTAGTTATCCTCTCTACTCTCCTGTTTATCCTAACCTTGTTGCTACCCTTAGTTAAGTTAGACCGTAGTTAGTCTCACACATTTCCCTGTGGATACGATACTTAGAATACTTCTAGGTGAAAGCTACAGCAGTATCCGTGCGCTTGCGGATTTATCTGTGTGCGTTAATTTATACCAACAACGTCAAACTTGCTCGTCGGCGCTCCCAGGTGCAGCCCATGGACGCAAAGCATGGTGAGGGCGGGCCGGCGCACCTCCAAAGCTGCTCGTGCTCCTCCTTTTTGTGTAGCACAGCAGCTCGCGGCCAGGTGAGGGCGGAGCAGATCTCGCCAGTGAGGGCCATGGGTCAAACGAGCGAGCGAGAGGGAGGGAGAGAGAGCAAAGCAGGGATGGGGAGAGACAGAGCACGGCGACAGTGGGGATGTGGTCCTACTCCGGTGGGTGAAGACGGGCAGGATGAGGTTGAAGGCGCGGTGAAGACGACGCCATGGTGAAGTCGAAGGCGCAGTGGGTGACAGGAAGGTAACGCTATCCTCTCATGGACGCCCAAGCCAGCCGGGCCTTGGAGAAATGGCCCTTATTTCCATTTCCCGGGAGCCAGGAGAGAGAGAATTTTGCATCCCATAGGCCAGGCTCGCGAGTGGGCCAAGTGAATCAAACAAGGCTGGTTACAGCTGGAGGGCGCAGGACCACCCCAAAGCCCCATATCAAACAGGCCAAAGTATTCTTTGGAAACCGCTGTATCGAGTAACGTGCTCACCATTCCCGGCATCTCCCCTCACCTTCGCCAGGAACCACGAGACCCAATGGCTTCAGAGTTGAGACCGCCTCCCACCATCGACCACTCTGAGGCGGCTGAACGGAGTCCCCGCCGGCGACTGGCTATCCTTGCGGCCGAACCACCGTCGCGCTCGCAATGTCTATCTAACCCATGTATATGTATATTATCTATATGAAGAAAATATATAAATGTGGTGCAGTTGAAGTTAAATTTAACCAGCTTTGACTAACTATGTGGATCGTGAATTTTGTAGGTTGGCAAGATGAAATGTTTTAAAAACACAATTTCATTTTTTTAATTAATAATCTTATGTTGCAGGGTACACTGATGATCAGTTTTGCATTTTAAAGATCATTCTGGTATAAGTATTTAAAATGACCTATTCGGTATTAGGACAGAATGAAAAGTTTTGACCCAAATTGTGCTATTAGTATTTATATGAAAGTAGCATATATGAACTTGTTTGGAGAATTGCAGTACCTACCAAACCAAACATTTGAAGTAGCCTTTCTAGTGTCTTAGTTGCTACTAAAAATTGCAGGTTTACTTAATTTGCCTGACATCAACATCCAAACACATTGGCTCGGTACAGTAGACTTTTTTTTCGAATCACCATAGAGACTACTGCCCACAACAAATGCCACAAAGTCACAATGTTGGCTGGAAAATTATGATGCACATCTCCGAGAGTTCACTAAATGTCACTGCAATTCCTTCTCTAACTGGAAGGAACTAATCTGACCCTGCGTGTAGATAGTAGTATCTGTACTTACATACCCGGAACCCAAATCAGGGCCCTCATGAAAAGAATTACATATTGTTTACAACAATACAACTTTACATTTATCAAGATATTATCTACGAGCTACAACAGCAAGAAGCGGCCTCCTGACTTGTAATCTGAACCCACATCGTGTAACCGATGAAGCACTAAATTTCTATAATTTACTATCTGCTATTGTACACTCAAAAATCAGCAATTTAGCTTGAATGAAGTCTTATGATGGGTCCCATCATCCAATGGTGGTAGGGGTTAAGCAGCAGAGCCATCTCTTGGTCTTCCTTGCTGGTTTTGACTCTTTGTTGTTGCCCAAACCATTCTGATGGAAGCCATTAGTGTCTAGGCTCTCTTCACCGTGCACCCTTATTGCACTTCGCAATGTCATTGACACAGTCTTTGTTACAGTAGAAGCTGACGAATTTTTCAGAAAATTTTTGTCAATGGCGTCTTCAGCACTATCGTTAATTTTCTCATTGGGCAATGAATGTGCTTGTCGGATATCTCTGCATCAAGGAAAACATAAGTTGGATCACAAATGACGCATTAACTGGAATGTAAATGTACCACAAAAGAAGTTAATAATCTTTCATGCTGACCTGGAGTCTTGTGGTGCTGTGGTAATAAGATGACCGTTCAGAAGATTGTCTGCATTAAGAATGTTTGTTTGTAAAGTTCTGGAACCAGCAGTACTCTCTTCCAAAGTTGAATCATAGCTGAGCAAATTTTGTAGCGTGGTAACATTTCCAGCCTTATCACCTTTAAGAACTGCAATAGCAGTGTCCAATATGCACAATGCACGCTCTACCTCAGGACTGATATAAGGTTTATTTTCGACCTGTTGTGCTTGTTCAACTGGTTCATAGGGATGGCTAGTTGGAAGATTATCCACATTGATGGATGTGTTCTGTTCAGTCTCCTCCTCAACAATCTCACTATTCGATATGGTATTTGTTAGTGACAAACGATTTTGTATAGTGGCATTATCAGGGGGCACCTCTGTAGCATTTTCCTCTGCTGCCGTCACCTTTGCCTTGTCATCAGAATCCTGGTATTCACGGATCCTGACATAGAGTGGCCCTCTCAAAGCCTTCCTGTAGTCATCATCATGAGTGGCCACAGTACTGACTGCCTGCATGACATTCCAATAGAAGTGCTTCAGCAGGTAATTGGTGTTTATTTAGAAATTAGAATGTCATGCTCATCAATTAGCATGCAGTATTTCTCTGATGCCCTGATTTACCACCCCCACCACACACTGTGGTCCAAGGGAATCTATGTAGAGAACGTAGATGAAATGTGCAAAATGTTACCAGCCACTAACCTTCTGATACAGCTTATGCCCACTACCAATTAGTTGCCTTGATATGAAGTTGATCAACCATGGTGGAACAAAATCGAGCTTAATATCCATATTAGCTATTGCCCTGATAAAGGATTTAATTAAAGAAAAATGAATACAGTATATTTTTAAAGCTGAGAAATGAATAATGCTAGTATGAAACAAGAAATAATTTGCATTACCAGTATATTCCTAAAAGAAAATTTTAGTGAATAGTGTTCAAGCGGTAAGGTGAAATTAGATGGCTTATAAAAACAAATTGATAAACAATATAATTGCATTTGATTACTATTACTTCGCTTAAGCTAGTAAAACTATACTCAAGCTAAAGATGCATGGTGCCTTCAAAAGCCACAGGAGTGGTCTATAATATGAAACGTGTCACTCTGTATTAATGCAAATAGCATCAAATGCTTCACCTAAAAAAGCTTCGTTCTTTTGTAATCCTTTGCAATACAAAGCCTCCAAACACATCTATTCGAACTGTGTCACCAGCTTCAGGAATTCCATCCCTATTAAATCCATGAGTTCGTACATCTATGTCATCCAAGTCTGACAACTGCAAACAAGTCAATAAGCACTCAATAAACTAGAGCATATAGCAACAATTCATCAAGGTTGTAGGGAGAGTTTCCCAGAAAAGAACTTAAAATTCAGAAGAAAAAGTACGCACAGTTTTCATTATCACAATGACGACATCTTCTTTAAGATATTCCAATTCAAAATAGTGTAGAAGAGCCTCTCTCTCTGAAACCGGCCATGGAACCTTCACCCTTTCTTCCAAATAGCGAATAAACAAATTAGCTACAACCACCATAAATTGAAGAATAAGTAAAACTCTAAAAAGACTTGACCAACCTAGGAGGAACTTGGTGGCTTTTAATTAAGAATTAAGACGAAGAAATAGGCACCCAACTTTGCCTCAATGAGGACTTGAACTTAGGTTGTCTGGGAAAACATCTATGTCCTCCACCAACTAAGCTAGGCTTAGTTCCTAAGTATAAGTAAAACTGTAACAAGCAATAGTCTGCAACCAACCTGACCATACAAATCTCTTCACCAATCCGGACCTTTTTCAAGCAGCCTGACTGATCAATCCTAAAAGTTGGCAGGTTGTATTGGGGAAACCTGGAGAAAAACAACCTCATCAGTACATGAAAGACTATATTTTTGCTTTATTTTGTCCAGGTTGACTCAAAATACTTAATTACAACACAGGCGCATGTTGAATATCAGAAAAGGAATCAAGATGCCTAGAAAGATAAGGAAACAGTTGGAAACTGAAACTGTCATAACAATAGCATAGCTAATAAGCCCTAGCATGACCCCTCGTTTTTTTCCCAAATTTAGTGAGTGGGGGATCACCTCAGTCCACAATTATTGGGCAACAGAGAACTTTAGGCTGTCTTTATCAAATACTATAAATAGATGCTGTACCAGTACACCTTCAGGTCCTAACTAGAAGTGGGTATGGTGGTGTGGACCATGTGGCTACAGTGAGGGGAAAAAGGGTAAGCCTGTGAGTTCACTTTGTGCTTAGAGATTCTACTACAAATGATAAATCTATGTGTCTGGAACTGCAACATTTAGATGGTTTGTTTCCTAAATGCCATAATTAACAAAGAAACTATGTTTCAATGTACAAACGTTAATTCTGCAACATAAAGTTGAACATAATTTGAGAATACCATGTGTAGTCTCCGAGAATGTTAAATTTTTAACAAAACTTGAGGAAAACATTGTGCTCACCATTTTTTGTATAGAGCTGATTCCCACGATACACATGTACCTATGAAAAAAAAAGTGCGCCTTAGTGAGTGTGAAGTTCTAACATCTGACTGGCTGATGGTTAAAATTCCTTACAAACGTCAATAGGTCCATCAGCAAAGCCTTCGGCAAGTAAGGTGTGAAATGGGGTCCCATCTGGACCCTCACGGTACATCACTCTTAATTGGTCTGTATCTTGCTTCACCTGCCAACAAAAAAGTAGTTAAAGATCACTGCAGTCACTCATAAGCATTTACTTAGAAACCTAAAAGAGGAACTAATCAATCCCCAAAATTGGGAAGGAACAGGCTAGACAATTTTGAAGCAACATATCATCTAAGATATAGAAATCACAAACAGAAGTGAAATGTTGCATTATGGGAAACGGTGGGGCATACCTTCCACTCCTTCTGTGGCACCCCACGAACCTTCGAAGATCGCCCATCCCTCGAAGTATTCAGCATTTCGAGAAACTCGGAGACTTCTCTGGCCCGCGTTTCAGCAATGAGATCGATATCGCCTAAAAGAGGACACACAAAAAGCACTAGTCAAGAAACACTGAGCAGACACTCATCCATGTACATATAAGCCAGCAGATATGCTACCCACAATCAAAGCCTTCAGGTAGCAACCCCTTTTTTAACACCTTGTCTAGTAGTAGTACTAGGATGGATATTTACGGATCAAACCATAAAAAGCCCAAATGGATCATTGATTGATAAGAAAAAAAAGAGTACAATTATCACTGCCATTAATAAGCTCATGCTCACTCCAAAAATAGATCAACCACGTGAGCAGAGTAGAGAGGAAGTAAGCAGAGCAAAGGAAGCACCTTGATCGGAGCCGGACAGGGACGACGCCAGGATCTGCTTCTTGACCAGCGCCCTGAGCGAGGCCTCCTCCGCGAGGTCGGGCATCGCCAGCGTCCGGTCCAGCCGGTCCCGCAGCTCCAGGACCCGCTTCCTCTTCTCCATGGCCGGCGGCGGGCTATAGCAGGAACCTCCACCTCCACCTCCTCCGCCCCGCCCACCTAGCACGCCCACGAGGCCACGACTGTATAAAGACGAGGAATTTGTCCAAAGAACAAAGAAATTAGAATCGCCAGACGAATCGAGCGAGCATGTGAGGCGCAGAAACTGATGCCCCGCCGCCCCCCTTTTGTTCTGTTCCCCGCCGACAAAAAAAAAAGGTTCGGGATTTCGGGGTCCCGGATACGAAAGAAAACGCGAGCTTTATGCTGATGCTCGTGCGTGTACGCGTACGCGTATGATCCTCCGCCTCCGGGGAGGGAAGGCGGCCGTGGAGCCTGGAGAATCTTATCCCGGAAGAATCTAACCACGTCTGACCGGACGGGCGCAGGCCGCGGCGGAAGAAAAAGAGAGAAGCAACCCGCTCGGCGCCCAAGAACGGGGGTATTTCGGCCGGCCGGCCGAAAGATCCGCAGCGAGTTGGGCGGGGGCGGGAGTCGCTCACCGCAGGCGGGGACGTCGGGGATGTAGGAAGAGCGCCGGGGCGGGAGACGGAGGCTGGTTGGCTGGCTGACCAACCGGAGACGAGCGACGGGGGAGGAGAGACCGAGAGATCAGAGAAGTAGCAGTAGAATAAGACGGCGGGGGAGGAGGGAGGGAGGGAGGACTAGTCTGTTGTTGATGCTGACCGGCTGCTCGCGTGGGGCCCGCGTGCCCCGTGCACTCAACAGCCACAGTGATGATTTTGAACAGGGCCTAGTTTTCCCCTAAATTCTATTATGAAAAAGAAGATTTCTCATCATATTAAAATGTCGGTATATGCATGAAGTACTAAATGTAGATGAAATCAAAAACTAATTACACAGTTTAGTTATACTTTGCGAGACGAATTTTTAAGCCTAATTAGTCAATGTTCGGACAAACATTCACAAATACAAACGAAATACTTTGGGCCAACTAAACACGGCCCAGCTGCAGTAGCTGGAAAAAACAGGACAGCCGTGCTCGCGTGTGTTCAATTCACCGTGCCGGCCGGCCACCGACGGGAATGGTGGCGAATTGGAGTGCTCGGCTACAGGACTACATGAGTTTTTTTTTTTTTTGACAACACAGAGGTTTGTTTCAGTTCCGTGGTGTTTCTCTCCGTTCTTGGCGCAAACGTAACAACACAAGCCGACTGAGGCTATCTGCACTCACGGACCTCTATATTCATCCTCTATATGTCCTAGTCAGCAAGATTCTCTCCTCTATACTTAATTCTTCCGCACCCATCTATCCTCTATATCATCCTCTATCCACTCTATCCACTGTGGGACCCACTTGTCACTTGATCTAAATATATCCATGTGTGATCTAGTTTTGAAGGATTTATTGAGACGAATTTAATGGTGCAATCGAAATTTAATTTGGATTTATAGTTTGTGAGTTATAGCATTTTTTTCTTTGTTTAGCTAGTGGGGCCCGCCACTACCCATTATAGAGTAAGTACTGTACTACTCTAAATATAGAATGAGAGAAATGATAGAGTATCGTTTTAGAGTACCCAGTGCAGCAGTTTTTACTCTATATTCATACTCTAAAGCTTTAGAGTATCGTTTAGACTATCCCAGTGCGGACAGTCTGAGCCGGCGACGTCCGGGGCTCCGGGCGGTATTGAGATCTAGTAGTAATCAATCAGCTGGCTCTTTGATGTACTAGTACCAAATAATGTCCAGTTGTCCACTCAAACAATATATATACTCAGTTTTTGGAGAACATATATACAGAGGGAGCATTTGGTTTCACCGATGTGAGCAATAGCTAAAACGTGGAGCCTGCGTACAAATTTAGAGTTTCATTTGTAGTAACAACAAAACAGAAATTGTTGTCCCGGTTTTTCCGAACTTGGTCCCATTCCATAAAAAAATGAAAACAGAAATGGGAGAGAAGTTTTTTCTGTCCATTTGCATCCGTACACCTAACACGGTTGCCCCCGCCTTCTGGCTAGTTTTGCTTCGCTTTGTGTAAAGGAAAATAACAAAAACAAACTTTGCGGAGAGAATTTTTTTAGTCTTTTTTTCTCAAAATCAATTAAGAGTCGATAGAACCACTATTTTAACTTCTCTGGCTGTCTCTCCTCCGTTCCCCTAGCAGAGAGCTAATGAAGTCCTACCAAAGATGCTTTCTTTTGGTTTGTTTTATTATGCTATATATGCCAGTGCCACTCGTGTTGTCTACGTTTTGGTATGGCACGCCGGCCGTTTCGTTGCCTTGCTGATTCAGGCACAATTCACGCTGGGGGTTGGGGGAAATGCTTTGCCTACTCTCGCGAGCTCACGTCGAAATCAACGAGAAGAAAATCAAGAGAGATGGGGATTCCCGGTCCCACAAATTGATGATGGGTCAATTATTCCGAGGGCTACCGACAGCGTTACAGTTAACAGTAGCTTCGACTTCTCTGATATTGGCATTCGCCTCGTTCGGCTGGCCGGTGGCCGGTACTGATTTGCTGTGAGAAAAAAATACTACTGGCTGACAGATGGTTGATGGCTGGTGCTAAATTGATGTGAGAGAAAAACACTGCTGACTGGTTGGCAGCCAGCTAGCCGAACAAGGCGATTGTTTATGTATTGTAGCATAATTGTTCATTGAGCTAGTTATTTTCCACCCAAATAAAACAACTGGAAGCTGATGAAGTCACTGTCAAGAGACTTCACGGGCTCACGGAAGCTATTGTTAGTGCCACAACAATGACAAGCTGAAGGCAACATAAGCTATAGCAAAGAAGGCTCTAAGTAATCTTAACATGCTATAATAAGATACGCTTCCGCATTGGCTTTACGTAGTCGTCCAACTTCACTATTAGCTGACTCCATGAGCAATACTGGATGGTATGAGTTCAACTTCATTTTTATTTTTAATAAAGAGAAAAGGCTACGACATGCTGACTCCATGGGCCATACTCAAGTTTTTATTCTTTCTTTCTTTTTTCTCTTCGCGAACTTTTATATGGTTTCCCGTCCAAATAAACTACGGGGTTGTTTAGTTGGTGAAAAAGTTTGGGTTCGGCTACTGTAGCACTTTTCGTTGTTATTTGACAAAATTTATCCAATCATAGCCTAACTAGACTCAAAAGATTCGTCTCGACATTTACAGACAAACTGTGTAATTAGTTTTTTCTTTCGTCTACATTTAGTACTCCATGCATGTGTCGCAAGATTTGATGTGACAGGTACTGTAGCACTTTTTGGGTTTGCTTTTTGGGTGGAGAAGGCAACTAAACAGGCTCTACTACCATTTCCCTGTTGGCAACGCAACAAATTGGCATGGTTGGAGACCAAACAACAATTACATCTCTGTCAACGCATCAGCCTTCCCACGTCGATAGTGCCACTATAATAGTGTTTCATTCAAGGACAAGGCGTATAATGGTCAAAACATACAATTTTGATGTCTTCTCGTAAATAAAATACGCCTTGTCTTTGAACAAAACATTATGGCCCTGTTCGTTTGTCTTATAATCCGTACTTTTCAGCTTGTTTTTTCAGCCGGAACAGTATTTTCTCTCACCACAAATCAGCCGGAACAGTGTTCCAGCTGGATTTTCAGACCAGCCGAACACAGCCATTATTAGCTGCAGCCGATTTATTAATTCGGTCATCTCGGCGTGCTGTGCCGGCTGACCTTTACAACGCTGGAAGCAAAATGGGCCCAGCAATGGTGCTGGCTGCCTAATAACCACATGGACCAGAGCGTCAGCCGGCCATCAATCCCAGCCGCCGTTGAACTGGTACAGTACATGTGGTAGGTTTCAGCTGGCGGATCGGAGCTGTTATACTAGTGTTTTGACACTCCGTGCGGGCCAAATCCATCCGGCGGCAGCACGGTCATCTGTCTAACTGTCAATCCTTGACTTTGAGGAAAATAAGAACAAAATACCACCGAAACGATTGACATTTTTACTGTCACAAATAGAAGACACTTCGTGAGTTCGAATCAAAGAAAATGACAGATCCTCATTTTTCGTAATTTCTAGGTCCCATGCATAGAGATTAGAGAAACTTGCACACAAATTTATTCAAGCTATAAAATTGTTCAGGGAAGCATGAAGATCGCCTGATCTTTCTATATAGCCTCAAAAATTTCATAACTCATTAACTCTAACCAGGGAAGCATGAAGATGGATCGACTAGCAACCACTAACCACTAGTGGTAGCGAGCGCATGATCGTATGACTCTACATCTTGACCTATATGAATGAAGCATTAAAAATTAGTACATCTGAATCTTTCAGACAGTGAGGTTCAGCCGGTCATAACTTAATTTCACTAGCGCCTAACCACCAGAAGTCACTGCAGCTGATTTAAGTTGGTCCACGTGTAGCCTGGAAGATTTTTGTCACCAGCCCAAAGGCTACTTCTCCGACTCCGGTGAGGTCAGCTGCCTTAGGTTGAACTTTGAGAGCTCTTTGTACCTTTCCACGACTCCAATCATGCATATGGTCTGCTCGAGTGTCAAACAATGATAGCCCATCAGAACTTGCACTCAACTTTATGAAAATTCATGCTAACATAATGATATGACAGGATGAAACACACAGAACAGAAAGCAGGAAAATACTAATAATGGGATTATACATAAAAGCCTGATGTACCAAGTGATCTTGGGACACTTAGGAACACGCAAGTTACTCTGTATTAAAATTTGGTCATTTGCTTGTAGTGATGCATCTATCATTTTTACTTGCCAGAGGCACACATGTTCAGCACCTACAAATGCGCTATATAAGTGACAGTGCAGATTACTGCCTGCATAAACATCCAGGAGCAACATTTGGTCATTTCTAAATGACAAACTAAAGCATCCTGCGAGTCAACATTTCAAGTAAGAATGGGTACACATCACACTAATGTGGCAATTCTAAAGCAACCATGAGGAGAAAAGGAACATAAGGTAGAGGATGAGTTCCCCTATCTACTAGCCATTGTAAATACCACAGGAATGGTTGCCACATGCACAACAGATTGTGCTATCAATTAAATCAGATCATCGCGGGTGCATTAAATGGGATCTATGTGGGACCAAAATTAGTTGCCACTACAACTAAATAAGATGTGACATAGCAACTAATTCAAAAGTGTAATAGTGTTGGTTCCAAAGCTTTAACTGTCATGTAAATTTGAAGAAAAATGGTTGGAGCTTATCATGCCTTCAAGAACTCAAGTCTAAAAGGACAAAGTTCACTCACTAATTTCAAGGTTTCAACTAGCGGGCTATAGCACCACTATAGCGTTTCTAGAGGGTTGCCACTAGGATATGCAGTATATTGACACTAATGCCGCTACTACTGATATTGCAGGCAATTGCGGCGCTAATCAGCTTAGCAGCAATGTTATTTTAGCAGCACTAATCTGGTCCTCCAGACACAGGCAAGCGCTGCCTCGTCGTTGGCTGTCTGCTCGACAAGCTCCTCACATGAACCTGCAGCCCTACACCAGCGCTAGCTCGTGGAGCATGATGTGCCCAGTCACACACAGGCCCAGCAGTGCAAGGGCTCCGCACTGCCCATGCAGTGCAAACTCAGCGATGCAGAACAGGATGTCGTGCCCAGCAGGAACCTCTAGGACATGGGCGCGCATCGATGCTGGGGCACATGTGCATGATCGCTACCAGCAGTTTTGGACGGTTTTTGGAGGAGCACAATGCGAGTCTCAGCCTACATGGCTGCCAGAGCTTGCTGCACTGGAGAGTAATTGCAAGGCGATAGCAACTTTGCGGTGGGTATGGTCATGTGCATGTGCAGCAGCCAGGAAGCAAGATGCTCTTTTCTTTTGTCTTTTAATAATCTGCTGAATGGAAAAGCAGCACTATAGTAGCTGGAAAAGATCATCACTAAACCCTTTAGCCTGCTATTATTGACTAATTTATATGAATAGAGTAGAAATGGCAAGTAGGATCTTAACTCTGAACACCATGCCACCAACATATACAGATAAAACAAGGGCACCAGGAAAAATACCTTGGGAGTTTGTAAACCCCAAATAATATAATGGAATTAGTTATTTCAA
This sequence comes from Saccharum spontaneum, assembly GCA_022457205.1. Taxonomy (NCBI): domain Eukaryota; kingdom Viridiplantae; phylum Streptophyta; class Magnoliopsida; order Poales; family Poaceae; genus Saccharum; species Saccharum spontaneum. The sequence continues at coordinate 50,661,004 of CM039598.1, read as the reverse complement.
GAGAATAATTTCAAAACTCAAATAAAACCTGAGCTGTAGAAACTATGCTATACAAGGATATGAAGGCAATATTTGAAATTCAAAAATTAATTAGGAAACATGAAGTAATATAAGTAACTGCAGAGTTTGACATGTTCTCTCTTTATTTAATAAATGTTCAGTCATTATTCCCTCTATTACCACATGCACATCACCATAGCAGCTATCACTAGAAAAAAGGGCACAATGTATCAGTCCACAAGCATATTACAAATAAAAGCATTTACCTTTGCAATCTGGACAACAATAGTCTTGTCTGGGTTGCTCAGGTCAACTTTATGAGGTTGTGGTACAGATTTCGCTACTGCATTTATGATTTTCATTCTATCAATTCCTGTGTTAGACCTTGCTTCATATAACACTGCAAACTGTATATGATTAAAGTTCCGAGTTAGAAACCATGTCCAATTCCAGGTAATGAACAAAGAGAAGAAAATACTTGTTCAGAATATATGTATGGACGTTATAGTTTGTCTGGTTATGTTTCACGCACTTCCTTGGATGAGAAAACACAGAAGTATAATTGCCAGGTGATTCATATTAAGAAGCATGACACTTATAAACTGATTCACTGAACTAAATCAAACTTATCTAAGAGTAGCACTGTCATCGCAAAATCAAAACTGTACTTAATCCATTCATAACATGAACATATATGATCTAACACACAACCTCCACAAAAATTAATAGTCAGTACCAAAAAAATAAAATAGTCTTTTTTGCAAACTTCAGACCTGGCTAGCATGGGATAAACTATATATCATTCAAAGTCCAAATCCATCTTAGCCTACCCGAAAAAACCCTACGTTCTTTTTAATACAACGAACAGAACATTTAATGGTAGGACATGAAACAAAAATAGTAGACAACATTTTCATGTAGAGAGCCAAAAACTTCTATGACTAAAAGGATAATGGCATTTTAATGTTCCTATATTAATTCTAGGACTTCAACAAAGTAATAAAGACACTGACTGTGAGGTGCTGTACGAAAAATTCAGTCAGCAATGTTTCAGCTGTCACCAGACCATTGACCATTCCTCCCTAACAAAAGGATTACAAGAAAAATGATGAAGCAATGAGGTAGGCAACTTGCCTTATGGCCTGAAGGGCATTCTTTTGGGAAGTATTTTTCAACAAGGGGACTAATTGCCTTTGTTATTTCCTCTTCGGATGCATAGCATGCCACCTCAGCAGGCAAAACTCGCAGAATAAATCTAGTATGCATTCAGATGGGGAGTTTATAAGTGCAAAAGCAACTCAATAGTCTGTATCAGCAAAGAAAAACTGCATCTTTAAAAATGAGAATTAACGATGACAAGGGAAGATGGGCTGCAATAGCACCAAATCTGAACCTTGACATATGTTTGCGAGTCGAAGCAGCAGATAACATCATGTTTTGTACAATCTCAACTGGACCAGGGTCTCCTGCTCTTTTATGCATTTGAATGAATATGCATCCATTGCAGCCAGACTCAAGGCTTGCAAAGAGCCTCTGTTCATAATACAAAAAGTCATATAAGTTAGCATATAATGCCATAAACCATAGTAAAGTTTTTTTAAGAAAACAGATACATAGCTTAGTCAATATGTGTTGTTTTTGCATATAATATAAAGCGGTTGCCAAAAAATTTTCCAATAGAACTGAACAAATGAAACGCACAAGCAGATAAGACCTGGGATGATGCCTCAGCTCAGGGTTCAAACCAACAGTTGCTAAAAAGGTGCATATAATAACAATTTTTACCACTTCATTAGTCAAGATTTCCTACATGATCTTCATCCCACAACAAATTGTTTAAGCGTAAGTGTATTGAACTACTTAACATGAACACCCAGCGATGTTGCAACAAGATTAAATCTAGTATCAAGTGATTAGTTAGATATAACAATAATCAACCTCCAAAGTTAGTTCATGCCTGAAAAAATTTATCCTGTACAACCTAAATTTAAATTTTGAATCTGAGCCAGAAAAGATTATTCTAAAGGTCACTATGGGAGTTTGATCTACAGTATAAATTTGTATGATAATTTTAAAAGGATGGACAAGTCTACACTAATTTAAGAGCATGCCTAAGTTCCTATTCTAAAGCCCCTGCTTAATAAGAACCAAATTTAGAGAAGATAAATGGAGTATATCTGCTCAATCCTCAACTATGGAGTATATCTTGTCTCCTTCCTACAGAAAATGCTAGAAACTTCAGTTTTATTCTTTGTTATAAATTACTTCCCTCCGTTTTCGTTTACTTGTCACCGACCTTTTACTGTAGCAGATTTGACCAGCCATTTTTTTTCTAAAAAATCTTAGATACTTCAAAGTATATGACATTAATCAAATATGTAAAATGAAGAATCATATATGTGAAAACTTGATGTATCTAAAAATCTTTTGCAAAAAAAAAAACGCATGGTCAAACTTGCTACGGTAAAAGTTCGGCGACAAGTAAACGAAAACGGAGGTAAGTATATGCACTATACCATAACAGAGAGGAGCACTGTAGCAGATATCTTGCTGTATAACTACACCAGAAAGCAAACATACCTTTTTCCTGTCCCCTATTTCTTTCAGGTCCTCGTCAATTAAATCGTCAATATTTTTTTCACTGGACTCTTTTGGTTTATCAGTGGACTCCTTTGGTTCATCAGCAGTCTCTTTTTGCACAGACTGCTCAGAAACTGGAGGGTCTTCCACACGTTGCTTCTTTTCTCTTGGTTCATCAACAGTGACTGCTTGTTCCTCATTGTCCTTGCTCACGGTATCAGTGGTATCAATCACCTCCTGTTGCTTCTCAGATGGAGCGGTTTCACCTTTCTCCACATCATTCCCATTCCCATTGTCAGCTTCCTCGCCAGAGTGGTCTTCATCCTCGTCATCTGAGGAATCAGAGTCCTCAAACTTTATCTTTTTGTTCTGTGGCTTGTCTGGAATGTTTTTAGGCTTCTCATCAGATCCTTTCCCATCCACTAGGTTTTCGTAGAACTTCAGAAACAAGAGTGCAGTACACATCGTAATGAGCCAAAAGCATATTAGCAAGATTGATCGTACAAAGTAAAGCAACAAGCAAAATAACATCATTTCCCTGGACAGAAAGCATGGTAACTAAACTTGCCATAACAAGGCATAATGGCCAGCAGTTCCATCACATTGCACAACTTACAACTGTTGTATAAACCAGGTATAATCGTCTTTGTGGAATTGTGCACATAAAACCCTACTAATGCCAAAACCAGGAATCCAATTTCAACCAACACACAATCTAAAATTCAGGGAGCTAAGGGTACCGATCTACATCATTAGC